>OY856409.1:1587594077-1588091577 GCA_963693085.1 Alisma plantago-aquatica | reverse complement strand
TTCAAAGAGAAATTGGATTGCTCCTCCATGAACCAACTCAGGGGTCCCTGGGCCTCACTTCCCAAAAGATCCTCAAAGAAGTCATGAAGACGTCTCTGAGATAGATGTTTGTGAAAGCCGTCCGAATCAAGCACCCATCAACAACCCAGTCATCCTTGGCATCAACCTTCCTCTCCCCACTGTGAAGATGATCAATGATGTTGGTCCCAGTACCATCAACTGCAAGACCATCCTTGGGCTGAAGGACACCTGCAATGTGCTTTTGGAAATCTCGCGCCAAGTGTTAACAACATAATCCATTTTATAACACCCCTTCCCACTTTAAAACAAAAAAAAATTGATCATGCATATGAAATAATTGGCTGAAAGGAATGAAAGGCTATTTGATAACTTATAAGAATTGCTATTTCTATTTCATAAGCTGTAACTCTTAACTACCTCTACTTTGTTTAATTTTATACAAATTTCCCATTATACATTTCATGCTAGTAAGCCACTCCATTTAAATGTGCATATAAGCCCACCCCAGAAAACCGACCACCCCTGGCATGTCACCTCCTTCTAACATATTTAATGACAAGTTGAATGATGTTATCTTCCCCATAAAGCCACATCTTGAAGAACATTGTTGATAAAGGGGCCTAGAATCCATTTTATTTGCTTTTTATCTAAGGGGCTTGTATATGAAGAATACATCCTCCACTTAATTTTACAATGCTAAGGGAATGTTTAAGGGAGATCCCCCTCCCCTGGTAAGTGATTCACTCCACACACTTTTCATCTCACTCATGATGTTTCCATTAACCCGTCCCTTTATCCCATTATCGCCCTACATATATCCCACTATCACTTTGCCTTATTTCATTGTGTATTCCCATTTTTATTGATATAAAAAGGAGAATTCGAACAAAACCTTATTAAATAAACTCAAGACCCATATATCTATTACTTCTTAAATTCTCCCTACATGTTATAACTAATTGCATTCTTTCTTAAAAGATGACAAAAGTTTTGTAAACTTTATTTCAGTTATATTTTGTACCATTTAGGCTGATATGTGACTTTGTCTTATTTCATGAGGATATATTCTATTGTGGAATGCATAAAGAAGCTCTATGGAATTTTGAGCATAATTTCAATCTAGACTTTTTAGCACATCTTATTGAGAAGATGAGTAGGTTCCCTTTATGGATTAAGCTAGATTTTGTGTTTGCATTATAAGACTATTTTGTAAGTGATGGGTTTGGGAATATGTTTTGGAAGATTGAAATTTTGTTGTTTTGGGTTGTTAAGAACACTTAATCTATATTTATCCCTAAATCATGTAAATTATTATGGGTTTCAATAACAAGATTTGGGCATGTGAATGATTCACATCTCATCATTAGATGAAATGGTATTAGAGAACTTGAAAATTGGCATAAATCATCATCAAATACCCATGAACATACATAAATGTGATAGTTTCTCATTTTTGGGGTCTATCTTTGGATTAATTCCTTGGAATCCAACTACATGAGAGAGTACTCCCTAAAAGAGAGGAATAAATACAACTCTTGCTCAAGTAGGTCCCCTTTCTAATACCCTAAACCCCCTCTCAGATCCCAAGATCTATGTTGACAAATGATTGAAGATACTAAAGGGTGTATTTTATGATGAAATGGAGGGCTTCCTCCACAAGGTGGGAACATACAGGGACACCTCCCTAACAAAATTTTCAATATGAATATGAATGAGTTCTTGGGAGAGAGTGAGAAGGACCATGTAGAGAATGCTTAGAAGTAGATTGTACAAATCAGCGACATCTTTGAAAGAATGAGCAACTCTAAGAAGGATTGGATAAAGCTTGGTGCTTTTATGCTCAAAGCTTTTGTCAAGATTTGGTGACAAAAGTATGCCAACTATGTATGTGAGTGAGCAGCGCCAGTGAAATGGCATTAGGTCAAGGAGAACTTTTGCAATATGTACATCCTTGTTTTGATCTTTTATGCCCACTCAAGCATGTATAGTTAGTAAATAAACCTAAGCAACTATCTAGAGGCCCGTACAACACAGGTCACCCTAATAGTATAAGCTTGAGGTCATATCAACAAGGATCCAATGCTTATATAATGATTGGTCCAATTCAATTAAAAAAATTAATCAAGTAAGAAAAAAGGTTTCTTTGAGTTTAATGTAAATTAAATGAGTAATGAAAAAATTAATTTAATATTTATTGAGTCAAGGGAGAGTATTTGGTGCCATGGAATCCATTATCACGTGAATAACTTTAGAATTTCCATTATATGTTATTATTCATCTATCTCCTATAGATTTGACTTATTTTCTTATCGATCAAATAAGTAGAGGGTATGATGTATCTCCACTAACAACCATTCCTATAGTAAGAATTTTCCCAAATTTTTATCAACCAGTTATCAACCAAAAAGTACATAATGCTATAATCATGTAGTAACTCCCTCATTTTAATTTCATAGATTGTTAAAAACCTAGTTGCTATCCACTAAATTTGTAACTATATTAAGTATGCTGAGTTGGTTGGGGGGTTAGGGAATCTTAGTTGAGATTTCCATAAGCGTGCAAAGAAAAGTATAGAAAACAAAGAAAAATAAATCCAAATTTAACTAGCATTTGTTCTTCACATGAATAATGGGTGAAATATGCACCAAATACAAAGGGTCTACTCAATATACATGGAGATTCACGCACAAGGATGTAAATAAATTTCTCTAGAATTTTGATGGAGCACATATGAAGAAATAGAGGTAACATAAAGAATAGATGTGATACAAATGTTAATTCTCTATGATGGATATGGACGAGGATGCTTGATGCACAAAGGGAGGAGGAAATATACCAATTTTTATTCTATCTTCTTTCCTCCAGCTTTTTGGTGGAGAAGGTTTACGTTTTGGGACACCCAAATCTCCTCTCCAAAAATTTAAATTGATCCAAATGAAATACACCAAGGGACAAGACTGATAACCATCTCAAATGACATTTTGTGTTGAATATTACTTGTACTAGTTGTTGATGGAGATGTGAGCATGTCATGAACTAAACACGTCATGTGTTGTTGTGGTTTACTTGTCCAAATACTAACTTAGTAGGGCACATCATGCATGAGGGAGCCATGCCATTATCATTGGTGTCAAAATTGGAGGAAGTTTCTAGGTGCAAACACTATGTGCTTGAAGCACTATGTGCATACACTTTCAGCATTTTGTAAGATAAATTTCAGTAAATTGGACCCAATCAGATAGGTGTAACCAAGAGGCATATAAAGCAACATGCCATAATTAAGTCAAGGAGAGAGAAAATATAAATCATTGTCCAATATGACTTATGAAGATAAGCAACATGCTTCAAAGATGTGCATCAACTAGTCAGAGTCAAACCCTAGATTCATACCAAGGCCAAAAGCTACCTATCAAGAATTTAGATGAATTAGGGTTTAGGCTCACATTAAACATACCTAAAAATAACATTTTATCAGTACTAATTTAGGTTAAAAAAATCACATAATCATATATATTATATTTCCCAAATTTCAAAACATTTTTTATCAATTTATGACTTATAAACCATTAGACATGAATTTTACAAGAATAAGGATAATAAGGAAAACCCATAAAAATCACATATTTAATATATCATAATTAGATCACAAAAGCTATGCCAAACGATAGCTATTGATTTCTTGATTTCAAAAGATATTTCATTTTATTTTTCCAATTTATGAATAAATTACTATGAGTTTCACAAGATATAATGATTTACTAGATTATAAACAAAATCGAATTTTGCACCCAGTACCAGTATGCCCCAACATATCATTTTAAATTATACTATGTGACAAGGGTCTATTAGTACCTTGTCTAGATCAAGGAGACTCAAGACTAAGATAAAAATGAATAAGACAAAGACAAAATCGACCATGGTCATCATGAGTGAATAAACCATACACTAGGGAAAAATAGTAAAAAGCCACCCTCTCATCTTCTTTGACCGCTGTTCCCCATGATTTAGTGCAAGCATGGAAAAGATTGATCTGAAGTAGTTAAAATAAAGTCATTTTGAGCACACTCTAACAAAATTTGTGGTGAAACCAACCCCATTGAACTCGTCAAGACTCAACAAAACTAACAAACCAAGATGAGGCATATGGATAGTTCAAAGCATGACCTTGCTCTACAACCATGGATTGACTAGCAAGAAGGGAAAACCAACACTAGGAAAATGGGAGTCATATAAAGGATAAATAAAACATGATGACTCAGAAGAACATGATGAGGTAAATACTAGTAAAAGAAAAGCAATACAAGGGCCAAAATTCTACGAAACCACGTCAATTGCAATCCTACAATGAAGAGGAGCGAAAGAAGGAAAACTTGTACACACCTTAGTGGGTGAAATCGAATGCGTCCACAACAACCTAGGACCTCATAGAATGGATTGGGATGATCCCCAAGGTTTGTGACAACTTTTAGTGTTCTGTCGAGCTCGCCTCCCCTGGAACTATCGAGTCGAGTTTAGGAGATAGACACCAGGGTGAGAGAGATGAAAAATCTAATGCATATTTGTTCACGAGATCATTGCACTATTTATAGGCAAGATGTCCTAGAATGCTCAAGAATCTTAGTGGTTCTCAAGAATAGGGAAAACACATAGCCCCTTAGATGATTGGAGATTAGAGGAAGGAAACCCGATCAAGTCAGGGATCACTGACATCCAAAAAATGGGAGAAGGATAATGGGATCAAAGTCTCACTCAAAGGATAGAATAGATCGAGATGGACATGGCAGCGTGCTCGTTGCACTGTCCACTCGAACATGGACTTTGTCCCAAGGTGGGAGATGCCTCCACAACCACCTGATCTAAATCTGATGACTAGAGTTACAACCCACGTAAGTCACGACTCCTGTAGGAGTGTGACATGGAAACTATAGAAAAGACTTGATAATGGATCATGTGCCAAAGATTTAAATCAAATAACATCTTAGTTCGAATAACATTAGAATTTAATATTACAACATTTTCTTCTCTACTTAATATGGAATAAGAAATATTATCTGATCAAGTTGAAACTTTGCACCTAGATTAAATAGGACCCAAAGAATCTCATTTTGGGATTATATTAAGGTTTTAAGATAATATTATATGAGTTTTAGTACAATTAGGGATTATATCAATTATCCCAATAATTATTTTAATATATCAACGCTATCCTTAATAGTTAGGATCTTGAGTTTTAATGTCCTCAAATTATCACCATCATGGATATATTAGGTTATCTTGCGTGAACGACATTATTTTAATCAATCTCTCATTAAGTCCGTTAATTTCAACATTACTTAAATAATGGCACATTGATTACTTCCACTTACATTATTCAACCCATTTATTGTTACATTATATCCGTTAATATCATTATTGTCTGCATGAGTCATTAAGTTATATTTGTGCACATTCAATTACCAATTATGAGTATGTAAGTCATTAGTTGCATATTTTTTGTACAGTGTGACGTGTATGAAGATCAACTCACATATTAAGGCATGTTTTAGATTATTGGATCATTTTCCTATGTATTCGTCTATATATTGTGGTTAGAGCACCTAATATTATTAATTCTCTACAATCAATACCAAGGATGCACATATCAGAGTTAATCAACTTCAACCTAGGGTTAGGTCAACATGGTTACTAACCATATGGTACCCATCATTAACACATCCAATATCTTGGGTTAGGTTCCATGCCTCAATCTAACATCACATTAGGGTTTATGGCCCATGGCAAGGTTAGGATCATACATATCCATAATTAGGGTTCATATGTGAGTTACTCATATTATGTGCATAGAATGTTCATTAGGGATACAAACAAGTATGTCAGGGCATAGTTTTAATATTGTTTGGCCAATTCTAAAGATCCAATCACGCTATCATCCTAATAAAGGAATTTGAGTTTTTAAAGTTATGGTAACCACATACCGGTATGTTACAGGGGTCCACCCCTTAAAGAGGATTTCATACCTAAAATCAACATATCCAAATTCTATCGATCTACTACACTCCATCCCTAAAAAAGGTCTATCATGATAAACTAAGAAAAACTAAAGGCACATAGATGAGCCTATAAAACTTCATGTAACATACTCAACATTCACTCTCCATCAAGAACTAAGCAACATGGAGCAAAAGAAACATAAATATAAAGTCAAGTTAACTAGAAACCTAAGGATTGCCTTCATCATTATTTTCAAAAACTTATTCACCATCAATATAAGTGATATGCGGAATATGGACCTCATCAGGTATCTCTTCATGAGGCTGGGGGCACTGAGGCCTGATATGACTAGGATATCCACAATGGTGGCATGCAACTTGGAAATCTGAGGTAGACAGACACTTTCTAGGAGGATGAAGTCCATGGCACTTGGAAAACTTGTCCCTCCTTTGTTTTTCACCTGAGAACTTCCTCTTGTTGTTCTTAACTTGAAAACCTGGGTAAGCTTCAATAGCTAGAGCCTTATCCATGATTTGTGAGAAGGTCAGTCATAGATGAGGAACCAACCTTTTTCCATTACTTAGCACAAACCATTTAGAACCATACTAGCTTGTCTTTTTTAGTCAATCCTATAACAATGCTCAAGCTAAATGAACATCTACACATACTCCACAACATTCGTAGAGTTCTGAAGAAGGTTGTAGAACTTAGACTCTTTCTTCCTTAGAGCTACACATGATACTTAATTTTTTTCTAAATAGGGCTAGGAACTAATCCCACATCATGGAAGAAACGTCATGAGTCTTGGGCATGCTATTCCACCACTGATGAGGTGGCTCACTAAGTATGTACGTGCAAGACAAAATTTTTGATGCTCTGGGCAAGCCACACCTTCAAAAGTTTGTTCAATAGCAATAATCCAATTATCAACTATTTCCACCATGTGCACTTCACTCTCACCATCAAAGTGCATAGGACACAACTTCAAGAAAGCTATGATTGGATACTCCTTAGGCTATGAAGTAGAATTCCTCATAAGGGTTGAGGAAAGAAGTCCTCAGAGATAAGTCAACTCCAAGTCAGGGGGAACTCAAACTCATGGAAGTTGATACTAGTGTTGAAGTAGATGGCACTACTTGGGGTTGACTCTCAGCTATTTGGGGAGCTTGAGATACCAGAGGAGTAAAAGGAGGATCCATCCTACACATCCTGTACTTTGGGTCATGGGGTGTCTCAAATCCAACTAGTTATAAATAGTTGAGTTGTCTCTAGACATATTGATGTATCTCTACAAGGTTATGGTATAAGGTATAAGGAACCTATAGGATAGGTAAAATCCTAAGGGTGATGAATATTGAAATAGTCAAATTAACTGATCCCCTTGGTTCTGATACCATACTTTTGAGGAGTGGGACCCAAGAGGGGAGACACTCACTTACTTTGAGGGAATAATAAAACCATCCAATTCCAAACTTTATAACATTTTTTTGCAAAGTATAGGAGACTAAAATTGAAGTATGTAATGTATAAGATACCAAAAATGTATTAGATGAAGATAAGAAGATCTAACTTTTACAATATTTATGTGTAACATTGTTCTTCACCATGTAGGGTATACATAAAAGAAAACTATAGGAAATCCACCACAAAGAATAAACCAACCACTTCAATCTACCTCTCAAGAAAGATCTACTACACCTAGATAAGTTCTAGTTAACTTTGGTCCATACCTCCTTCCTCCCCACCTAGGGCTTGGAAGCATACCACATAAGAGAAGACAAAGTGGATGTTGTCAGCATAAAAGCCATGCACATATAATAGTGACCAGACAATATTAGGGAAAAGGGACAACAAAATAGATAACAAGGCTTCCCAAGCAAAAGAAATAAAAAAACATCCAAATGGATATCAAAAGAAATATTCATATAGTAAGTCAAATATATTATATGAACAAACAACAAAGTATGTAATAACCAATTCTTGCCTTAAAATCTCAAATTAGAGCAACATATAAATAAATCTTTTGCATGCAGATTAAGTACTAGACTACAACCACCTCAAAGTAGGGCCAGAACACTTTCATATTCCGTGCCTAGGAAGGAGGTGAGAGCACCCATAATCCTCTATGTAATGGTATATATATTAGGTGAGAACACCTGGGGCTTAGGTGAGAGAACCAAAAACCCACATATAGGAAACGTTTTACAATGTAATCCAACCCCATAATGTAAATATGTTAATAGATAATAATAGTCTCAATAGTCTGGCTAGAGTAGCCTGATTGGTAAGGTCTCGGTAAGTCCCAATGAAGGACCCATGTTTGAGTCACGCCAAAAGGTGCTTTGCGAATGACATTTCATGCTGGTTGGGTGTGGGAGGGGGGTGATTGGACCATACCCTCTCAAGCCTTGAGAGTTTATCATGTTGGGATGGGTCCAGTAGTGGCCCTGCCTGGGGTGGGTTCTCTCAAAAATAAAAAGATAGTCTCAACATTCAAACATGCATATAATAGAGAGGCAAGACAATTTCAATCAAAGAAATTCATCAAATTAAGGTTTCCAATATTGAATAGAACAATAAGATGCAAAATTGCAATAAGAGTTGAAAATTGAATAATTATTAACAAGATTTAGGAAAAGAGATTAAATATGCACTTTTAATAGTTTACAAGATAAATTTTAGTAAATTGGAACCAATATATTTAGATAGGTATAACCAAGAGGCATACAAAGAAATATGCCATAATTAAGTCCAGGAGAGAGAAAATATAAATCATTGTCTAATATGACTCATAAAGATAAGAAACATACCTCAAAGATATTTATCAACAAGACAAGGTCAAACCCTAGATCAAAATAGAGGTGGAAAGCTAACTATTAAGAATTTAAATGGATTACGGTTTAGGCTCCCATAAAAAATTATATAAAGGCCCTTTTTGTCAATACCGATTTAGGTTATGAAAATTACATAATCAGATAGATGATAATTTCCCAATGTCCAAACATATTTGTTTATTAACTTTTACTTTTAAATCATTAGATATGAATTTTATAAATTTAAAGTTGATTGGGAAAACCCATAAAAATTATGTATCTAGCGTATCAGAGATCACAAAAACTATTCCAAATGATATGTATTGATTTCCTATTTTGAAACATATTTTTTTGACTTATAAATCAATTACTATGAATTTTACAAGATATAATGATTCACAAGATTATAAACAAAATTTGTTTTTTTACAATTACCAATATGCCCCATCATATGATTTTAAATCATACTGTGTGATAGGGGTCTATTCGTATATTCTCTAGATAAAGGTGTTGCAGGTTTAAAATACAATGAATAAGAGGATGCCAAAATCGTCCACGATCAACATGACACAATAAATCAAACATAAGGGAAAAATTATAAAAAACCACCATCTCATCTTCTTTGCCTACTCTTCCCCTAATTCATTGCAAGATTGACAAAGCTTGATCTATAGTAGCCAAAACATGATCATTGTGCGACCCATGCTACCATGATTTGTGGGGAGAACAACCCCCATTGAACTTGTCAAGACCCGATGAAACTAAAAACCCAAAATGAGGCATTAGGGCAGTCCAAAGCCCAACTTGCTATGTTGCCCTAGCTTGATCGGAAAGAAGGGAAAACTCAACACCAAGAAAATGGGAGTCATAGCAATGATAAACAAACCATGACGACTAAGAACAACATGACAAGGTCGATCCTAGTAAAAGCAATGCAAGACAAGGGTAAAAATCTTGCGAAACCACATCAATTGCAATCCAACAACAAAGAGGAGTGAAAGAGTGAAACCACATCAACTGTTGAGGTTTTGGGATGGTTATTTATAGGCACAATATTCTTAAATGCTTGAGGATCCAAGTAACACTCTATAACAGGTAAGCACAAACCACCTTCTCTGGTTGGAGATTTCGAGGAAGGAAACCTAATCAAGTCAGGGATCACTAACATAAAAAATTTGAGACGAAGATAATGCTATCAAAGTCGCACTCAGGAGCCTTCTTGTCATGCCGTTCCACTCAAACATGGACTTTGTCCCAAGGTGGGAAATGATTCCATAGCCAATAGATCTAAATCCAAACACTGGTGTTACAACCCACATAAGTCACAGATCCTGCAGGAGTGTGACACCATGACTACAAAAGAAAAACCTAATAATGGATCACGTGACAAAGAATTAAATTAAACCACATCTAATTTGAATAAATTGGGATTTGATATTTAGGTATTTTATTCTCTACTTAAATTGTAATAGGAAACATTATCCCATTGGGTTGAAACTATGCACCTAGACTAATTAAGACCCTAAGAATCCAATTTTGGGCTTAGATCTAGGTTTTAAGATTATTATGTATGCTTTTTAGTACAATTAGTGTTTACCTAAATTATTCCAATAATAATTGTAATATATCAACACTATTCTCAATATTTAGGACAAATACTTCTAGGGTCCTCAAATTATCACCATCACATGTATATTATCTTATCTTACATGAAAGACATTATCTTAATCAATGTATCATTAAATCCAATATTTTCAACACTACTCAGATATTGGCACATTAATCACTTCCACTTACATTAAAAATTCAATTATTGTTACATTATATCTATTAATCACATTATTTTCCACACGATTTAATCATTTATATTTGTGCACATTAGATTACCAATTATGCACATGTAAGTCATTACTTGCATACTTTTTTGTTCAATGTGACATGTATGGAGATCAACTCACCTACTAATGCATGCTTTAGATTGTTGGCTCATTTTTGTGTGTATTAGGATATATACTATGAGTAAAGCACCTAATATTACTAATTCATTATAATTAATACTAAGGATGCATATAGTTGGGTTACTTAACTTCAACCTAGGGTTAGGTCAACATGGTTACTAACCACCTAGTACCCATCATTATTACATCCAAGATCTAGGGTTAGGTTCCATACCTCATCTCAACATCACATGATGGTTTATTGGTCTATGATAAGGCCATGATCATATGTATCCATCATTAGGATTAATATGTGATTTACTCATATTATGTGCATTAAATGATCATTAGGGTTACAAACAAGAATTTCAAGGCATAGTTCTAATATTCTTTAGCCAATTCTAAAGATCCAAGCACACTATCATCCTACAAAGAATTAGGGTTTATAAATTTTGGATAGACAAATCTCAGTTATATTCACATATGTGATTATCGAATTAAGCAATTCAACAAAACCTTAGATATATAAAACATATTCACATATATCCATTACTCAAATAAAAGTTAATGTACCATCCACAGCCATACAAAGGCCTTAACATATTAAATTGTGGCACAATAATGACCAACTCATAAACCTTGGCCACAACAATAACCAATATTATTACGTCAAGTAACATAAGACTTGGAAAATGCATCAATATATAATATTTATACTTTCACTATGATTCATTCCCAACTTGCATAAACACAACAAATATAGGCCATAGATTCATAATTAGAATTTCTCATAATCATTTCAGATCAAGCACGGTCATGCAATAGGGCTAACCATAATTATTCTTGTTCTAGGGGTTATCATGAGGAACATTAACATTTGACTATTTTTAAACATTTAGTAAAAATCAATGATATATCATTTTATGTCTCTTTACAACCTACTTGGTTGTAGTGAAGTACATATATTATTATCTAAGAGAAAATTTGTTAATTCATAGGATCATATTACTTATTCTAGCTTAATAATTTTACCATCTTATTCATCTTATTATATCTTAACCAAAACATATACCTTTGGGCTCTATCCTGATCCCAATGGCAAAACCCATGCCATAGCATTTAGGGCATCAACACCATGGAAAACACACCTACATATAAATATTATGTAGTAAAAATCCATCTGATTATGCCACATTTGTCACATTCTTATACAAACCTTTAATGTTATGGAGAGAGAAGATATGCAAGACATGTCAAACATGTAAAAAAGATATATTCTACATTAAGGTTCTTTATCACAATAAGACTTCCATCTATCATAAAACTCATATGGAGTTCAGAAACCTCCAACCTTCCTCATCCACCTTGTTTAATTCCGTTATGGTTTATGAAATTCATATTTTAATAGTTATAAATCTTGATTCATAATCATATTCAACTTCATTAATGATGTATTTTACTGTAAACTTCTTTGGGAAGCATATTATGGCATAAACCACACAAAACACCAAAAGGCCAAAATAGTAACAAGTCCATGCCAGACTCTTAGAATCACCTAAAATTTTGTATATGTTTAACAGAGATAGAATATCACCTAAAATTTTAAATCAAAATTCTAAACAATGAGGAAGTTATACGATATTCAAGAATTACAATTTTGAATAGCGAATCCTTACATGAATGAGCCATTTTGGGATTTAGATGTAATGACCCCGCCTCCCGGTAACCCCCAATTAAAGGCGACCAGAAGGTCAAAGACATTATCCCAATAATTCTGGATCAATGGTTCGACATTTAATCAATAATAATTATCAAATTCTATTAAAACTAAACTGAAAAGCTGGAATAAAATAAATCCCTTGATACCTTGTAAAAATTTCAGATTTCTAGACTTCTATCCACAAATGGAGTCTATCTATGTAATCCTCCTTGAATTGATTATTCGTACCTTCACAATGTTTCAGTTTACCGTTTGTCCTTTTCAATGATTGTACCTAAAATGCCGACAAACAAAACGTCGATCAATATATTTCTATACCGGTATGTGGGGAGGGGACAATCAAAACTTTCACAAATAATTGCTAACAACCTAATTATCACAAATAAGTTATTAACAATCCAAATTACATTTTCAATGTGACATTCTCAACCGCTTTTGCCCTAAACCCTAGTTTACCCTCTCTTAGGGTTTTGTCCTTGCAAGGGACATAAGGCCACCTTCTCCATCCTGATCTTGGTGCCTGGGGTCATCTCTCATGGTGCCCAATGGTCTTCCCTCCGGGGCTTGACCGAATAGACCTTCCATCTGGGGCTTGGTCATGCATCTTACATCAAGGTGGAATGTAGGTTCGAGAATGCACATATATATACTTAATTGTGATAGTCATAGTGACTTTATAGGATTGCATAAATAAAACACTCAATAGTTTAGGCTGCATCTGATCGATCAAACATTTAAGAAAACTTCGTGAAACTAGATCGATTATTCATAAATAACCACATACTTGTTCAACCGAATCAAGATAGGAATATTCCAATCAAATATGAAATCCAAGCAAGTAAGCAATCCACACAACAAGGATCCTAAAATAACCATACAATTTTCTTCACTACTCATGTTATCAAGATCTATTCAATCTAACTTCCTTCCTGGGGTTTCTACTTTCTTTTAGGGTTTCACTTGCTATTAGGGTTTCATTATCACTTTTGTCACTACAAACTATAAATAAGAAAAACTCCTCATAAACCCTAATTATCTTGTGCTATCTCTCCTAACAGGATTAGAATCAACAATTATCCGCATATTTCCAAATATTTCGAATTAAACATATCAATCTCATCCTTTACCCTAAATTAGGGTTTCTACATGCATTAACTTGGATTCTTGGTTTAAAACCCTAAAACATGCAATTTCTCATCTAGATTAGATTCGAATCTTTCATTATCATCAACAAGTTATTATTACATCAAATTAAGCCATTAAACATTATAGATTCAATCTTTAATCACAATTAGGGTTTCTAACCTAAATTTAATACACTTTTCATCATCTTAATATACTTTTGCAATTTGGAACGAAATCTGCTTCTAAATCTATTTTTATCAGGTTCCTCATATGTTTCTGATCAAATTTCATATATTAAGTTTATCCATTAGAGATTCCTAGCAATTTCTAAAAATTTTGCAAAGAAAATCATTTTCTTGAATTATCTCCTATTTTCAGAAAATTGTCGGCTGTTCGATCCGTGGTCCAATGGACCACGCAGGATCCAATGGTCCATGATCGTGTGCCTCACTAGCAATCAATAAGAAAAGGGTGAGAATGCCCTTACCTGGTTAATGCGAGCACGAGGGAAATGTGTCTTTTACCCCTTGGTCATCTTCAACCTCAGGCTGGCTTGCAAGCAGCCCAGCCGAGTCAACTCGAAGGTTGACTTCCAGTTCACATTCTTCTGCGATCAATCCGATCAATCCCAGAGCACCGCATGACCTCCGCAAACTTGCCCAACCTGTCAATTGGTGGCTGGATTCATTCCTTCACCACAAGCAAGCTGCTGGTGCTCCGACAATGGTGGCGGCTAGTTGAGGGGGAAGAACATGCAACTGGTCCAATTGAGAGCACGAGAATACCTGTCGCACTGCTCTAAACTCAAGGGCAGGGTTCACGTCCATCGTGAAGCCCATATCCCTCCCCTTATATAGGAGCTCATACATGTGTCTGAGGAATTGGGGACTTCTCTAATCCTCCACAAAACTACCCATAAATTGGATTAATCCTTCTCGGAACATACTCCTGAAGGTGATGGACTCATCCACACCTCAACTTATTGTATAAAACGCAAGAAAATTTAGATTCTTCCCCTCTCCCTTTCCTTCTGTAACTCAGGCTAGACGATGCACAACCATCGTCAGATCCGTGGTCCCCTGGACCATGCGGGGATCCGATGGCTGTCATCGATCCCTTGTTTCCTTTTTCTTTTAAAACAAGAAAATTATGTATTAGTTAATTCAATTCAAAGGAAACTTGTAAAATCTATATCTCTCTCCTCGTTTAATCTTTTTCATTCAAATTTTAAAGTAAACTCTGGATTGGCATTATATACCTGTGTATTAAATTTGAAGCCCAAATTCTAAAGAAAAAGGGTATTTCCTTCAGAAGCAATTTATCCTTTAATAAAACCAATTTAATTGGTATTTCCTCTTTCTTATGCCATTATCTTGGTATCTTGGACTCCTTGGATCTCAAGGAACCCTAAAGGCATGAAATCCCCTCTTGGAGGATATTCCCTTACCTTTTTTCTTTATCCTTTATCCTTTTCTTTTTTATTCGTCATTGGATTAACAAAATATTAGAAATCACGAAATTCATATCAAAGGGGAGATTTGCAAACAAACTCATTCTTTGAAGCAAAGCATACAACCTTCTCAATTCAAGTCTATATTCATAAAATTATTACATTTCAATTATGGAAACACATGTAAAATTAAGGTTGTAACATCTGTGCCCTCTTATAGGAATTTTGCCCCCAAAATTCCATTAAACATACAAACAAACAAGATAAGACTTCCTTATGTCCATCATCGGCTCCTATGTGGCTTCATCCTATCCATGACGCTTCCAAGGAACCTTTGTCATCTTGTATTCTTACATCTGAGTTTTCTCTCTCACCTTGGTATCTAGTACCCTC
Source organism: Alisma plantago-aquatica (assembly GCA_963693085.1). Lineage (NCBI taxonomy): Eukaryota > Viridiplantae > Streptophyta > Magnoliopsida > Alismatales > Alismataceae > Alisma > Alisma plantago-aquatica. Next base: position 1,588,076,127 of record OY856409.1, on the reverse strand, counting down.
GTAGGTGACTTAGGAGATTTTAGCCTCTCTCGAAGCTTAATAGGTTCATGGCTCAACACATGGCTCGGGTACATCACATAGTGCTCTAGATCAGACTCATGGAACACAACATACATCATGTTATCCTGAGGGGTAAGGTTAAACATAAGCATCTCCACCAATCCATCTCAAATGGATCTATGTATCATGGACTCATCTTTCTCAGCTATAGCTCAGAGGGGTCGAGTTTTTACAACACACATTCTTCCACAGTGAACTGCATGTCAGTCTGCTTTGCATCAGCTCACGAATCATGTCACCTCTGGACTTCCTTAGCCATCACATGATCAAAGCGACTTCATCTGCACACACTGTGGTCTCTCTGACCTTCACAAGGTCCCTTCACCGACATCATCTAAATGAAGCAGTGACCGACATGACCTCCCTTACAGAGCTTCTTACACCCCAATACTAGCTATGGTGGCTATCATCACAAGAAAACTCTCTTAGGATAGGAACTGCTCCCATGTATCACCCGAATGAGCACACACGCTCTCATCAGACCCTCTTGTCTGGATCACACTCTCTTGACTGTCTATTAGTTAGGGGTGATAAGCTGTGCTAAACTTCAAGCTGGCATCAAGTTCTTCATGTTCCTACTTCCACTGTAGGGAAGTGAACTTGAGGTCATGCTCCAGATATTGAACTCGAATCATGTAGTTGAACTATCTCTTTCTCATCTATATATATAGTTCAACCTAATATGTCACATTGACGACATTCTTTCTTAGGTAAGGGATTATGCCAACTTGGTAAGGTGATCTACCATAACCCATATTGCATCATGACCTCTCTTGGTCCATAGGAGACCATCCATAATGTCTAAAGTAACCTAATCCCATTCCCTTTCAGGGACTCTTCATAGTCCGTAGCAACTTACTGGGTTACTAGTGTTCGATCTTCACCCACTGGAATGCATGGCGACAAGCCACATGCAACTCTATCTACTCCTTTATCTTAGGTATTCAAAGCACTACTACAAACTTTAATCATCTTAGTAGTACCACGATGCAGGATGTAATTATCATCATGATCCTCTACTTGTCATGATTCCACAAGGTTGACTTCTCTGTAACCCTAAAACACTCTAGTTGTGGGTTCCATCACCTTCCTTTCTTGAGAGGTGTATCTGAGATTCTTCAACCATCCTTCTATCTCATTAAGCTCTAGGTTGGCTAACTAAGAAAACACTAACTCGACCAACAAATCTCATTGTATCTGAGTGTTAGCCAAACATATCTCACAAACATAGGGTTCACCTAACCACCTCTTCTAGCCTCTCTACTGGCTAAACTAGATAGCTGCATCTCAATAAAGAGCATCCATTACCACCTTACATCCTTATGTGCTAGGTAATGGTGAAGACATAAACCTTCATATATTCTACTTATCATCCTCATCTTGGATTTAGGTCTAATTGAGTCAAGAAAACTCTGAGCTCATCATCTTGGTTATCAAACTCAAACTTATATAACTCATAATTTCCATATCGCTTTTGATAAGAACGTCCTCATATGATGACTACCTTAGTTCTCTTCATGGTTGTAAACCATCCATTCAACATACTCTTACAAGGTATGATACTTCTCTATCCTCAAACATCAATGTTTCAACTCACATCATCTTTATCCTTAGTGTATGACATGCATATTGTCCTATCTACCACCCCCATAATGAGAGGAAATAAGCATTTGGCTGTAGTCCAAATATAGAGTTCTTCCCATTCCAAGAGTAGAGATGGTGCATCCCACATTGCCAATACACCTTCCAAATTAACCCGAAACATGCATCACATGTCTTCAAATCATGAACATCTCATTTATTAGGTTTTCATATATGGAAAACTGTTCCCTAATCTCTCTCGGGTCTACATACCACTCATATACACAATCCTTAGTCATCTCCTCAAGGTCTGTAGGGTGCCGATACTTTTTGGGGTCATCCTTCTTCCCTTATGCAACCAGGTAGTGCCCACCTCAATTTCCCTTTGGATTCCATGAGCTCATGAAGGTGATCAATCTCCTAACCCATGGTCCTCAGACACGATAGCTGTTACCTCCCAACCCTATGGTCTTGTGCAATTAGGGAATTAGGCAACTCCTACTCCCATCGGTCTTATCCCCACCTAACCTCATTATTGAGTTAGGATTCTCATGGTACATCTCAACTTTGAAACCTTATCCAAGTCTCCATCATCTCTCTAGGCATATGTGGTTACACGCACATCCTTTCATAGGGATCATGGCGGCCTACCTTCCTTGGTATGGCCTCATTTAGGTTACCTCCACAATAACATATCATCATGCCCCGTAGAGATGGTCACACATGGGTTTATATATTCATGCTTACACTATGTGCTTTCCTCTTAGATCATAAAACTCTTATAAGAGAGACCTCTTTAGGTGACCTCATACCCAAACAAAAGCTGATACTCAACCTACAAAAGGGTCCCTCCCCAAGATGGGAGAAAACTATCTCTTGACAGCAACAAAGGTCACAAACGTCCTTACGTCTAAGGTTTACACTATCATGTGCATACTTAGCCCTATCAAGCTACTTAAGCACGTGGCTAGTAAGAAGACACCCACTAAGCCACTCTGGGTTCCTTGGTATATCATACTTGTTCCTTACTCCTCAACATTGGACCAACACCATACATGCATATGCCACCATCCTATGTGAGAGGGGTGCATCAAACATATACCTTAGTCCAAGGGGTTTCATTTTCCTCTAAACGTGAGGGGTGCCATGAACGATTCCTTAAGAACTCAAACATCATTATGAGCATCAGGTGCACCATGTACCACTGCTTCCCCTCTTTGGTCTAGAAACCCTAGGTTCACTTCTTATGCATCAACTACCCAACCATGAACCAACCATGCACAAGGTAGGGCATACACTTTCCACCATTATTCCATGTGAACAACACCTCAGAGCCCTACACAAGAACAACCCACTGGGTGTGAGGACTCACAACTCATCACCATACCTCCTCAGTCTAAGGAACTCTCTTCTTCTACCTAAAGGTAGGCACCTATAACATCTATACATCGACTCCAGAAGCCTCTTCCTCTTTCTAGGGTTGGGTTCCTCTAAGGAAACCACGATATAACAGGCCTCCAAATATCATGCATGATGAAACTATAGATATCTGCTTATGTTCGTCCATCTAGGCCATATCATACCCAACTTCCCATGATTCCTCATGTCTCAGAGTCTAAGCTTTCAACCTTCTTTCTCGGGTCTTGCTCTCCCTCTAGAGCTAACCTTACAACTGACCTTACCACTGGATGTTCTTTTTCTAAGAAGGTGGACCAAGCTCTTAAGGATACATGCATACACCTACATGGGTGAAACGTATGATCCAAACCTATGTTCAATCAAGATTATTTAAATCTCTGCATGTTCATTCCTAACCTGTCAGACATAACACTTCTGAATTAAGTCTCATCCTACTGCCCGCATTGCTGATGTTTGCTCCTTCATAGGTGCATGCTCTTCTATGCTCATATATGCCTATAAGGGTTTCTATACAGTCACTACTATCCTCTTCCATGAAGGAGCTATCCTTCACCCTTACAGGCACGGTCCTTCCAAGGTTGGGTTGCCAAAAGGCACTAGGTCAACCAAACTCACATAGCTCATGCTTCTCACATATACTCAAAACCAATACACATGTCAACCCACGTACATACATGCATGGTCAACTGTGATATCCAACTCATCTTGTCACCCCTCTTTCTAACAACCACTTAGGGTTAGGGTTAGCATTGTCTTCAAAGGATGTGCCATGTCTCTACTTCTTCCTGGAGGTCTCTGCCCCTAGGGCTAACTCTCTCCTCATCCTTCTACAACAAGGTCTAACCTCAGGTCTCTCCTAAGGGCACGACAACACATGTCATGCAACCTAAGCATGTAACTCATCTTTAGTTTATGCTTACTATTAATCTTATGTACATTACATCTTGTTTACATGCTTTTCATTAATTTAGTGGAGGATTCCTTAATCTTATCATACATACCCTGACCTCCAGAGGGTGGGGAAGAGAGTGAAAACCCCTAAATCTTAGAACATGCTTAATTTAATTAGGGGTGAGAAGGGACGAAATAGATGAGAGAGTCCTAAAGGTATCTTATTTTGAGTTAGAACCTCAGACATTGGCCAGGCCGTCACACTACATCGGGGAGTCCTCATGATTGACTAGCGGGGTGGAGGAAAATATTGCCAGCCCCCGAACCGTGATCCTTTTGTAGACGCCTCCCTCATCAGAAAATCCTCTAATAACTCCCTTGATTTTATAGAGTTTGTAAAATTTAATAATTATTAAGGATTAAATGAGAAACCATTGGCTCTGATACCAATTATAATGCCCAGGCCCACTACCCAAGGCTCTAGTAGAGTTTCAGGAATGACGACTGGCCCCACAGACCACCACTAGCCTTAACTGCATGCTTTAATCTCACTCACACGCAAGCTAGGATCAACTTCTCGACTGGTCACCCATCCTAGTACTACTCCAAGCCGAGCACACCCACTGCCCAAGGCTCTAGTAGAGTTTCAAGAATGACGACTGGCCCCACAGACCACCACTAGCCTTAACTGCACACTTTAATCTCACTCACGCACAAGCCAGGATCAACTTCCTGACTGGTCACCCATCCTTGTACTACTCCAAGCTAAGCACACTTAACTATGAAGTTCTTTAGTGATGGGCTCCCAGAAAAGGAGGTGCACCTTGGTGATATGGCTAGTCTAATCATTCCTTATAAGATCATTTTATCTAAGGACTCAAATCTAGGGATGTTACAATCTCCTCTACTTAGACTCTTGACGTCCTCGTCAATTCTCAACTATATGGCCTCATAATATCACCCCATTTCAATGCAGACCCAGAATGGCCCATGGACACCCAACTCCCGATCACAGAATACCACCGCAAGGGTGGCCACATCAACCATGGACTACCCTTTCCAACATGCCTGGACTACACGGCTCAAGACTGGCATGCCACATGCCCATGTGGGCCCCACCTACTAGAGGGGTTATGGCTCTGATACCATTTGTAATGACCATGCCTCCCGGTAACCCCCAATTACGGGAGACCAGAAGGTCAGAGACGTTATCCCAATTTTTCTAGATCAGTGGTTCGAAATTTAATCAATAACAATTATCAAATTCTACTAAAACTAAACTGAAAAGCTGGAATAAAATAAATCCCTTGATACCTTGTAAAAATTTCAGATTTCTAGACTTCTATCCATAGATGGAGTCTATCTATCTAAACCTCCTCGAATTAATTATTCATACCTTCACAATGTTTCAGTTTACTATTTGTCCTTTTCAATGATTGTACCTAAAACATCGACAAACAAAACGTCGGTCAATATATTTCTATACCAGCCATATGTGGGGGGGGGAACAATCAAAATTTTCACAAATAATTGCTAACAACCTAATTATCGCAAATAAGTTATTAACAATCCAAATTACATTTTCAATGTGACATTCTCAACCGCTTTTTCCCTAAACCCTAGTTTACCCTCTCGTAGGGTTTTATCCTTGCAAGGGACATAAGGCCACCTTCTCCATCCTGAGCTTGGTGCCTGGGGTCACCTCTCATGGTGCCCAATGATCTTCCCTCTGGGGCTTGACCGAATAGACCTTCCCTCTGGGGCTTGGTCATGCATCTTACATTAGGGTGGCATGTAGGTTCGAGAATGCACATATATATACTTAATTGTGATAATCATAGTGACTTTATATGATTACATAAATAAAACACTCAATAGTTTAGGATGCATCCAATCGATCAAAAGTTTGAGAAAACTTCATGAAACTAGATTGATTATTCATAAATAACCACATACCTGTTCAGCCGAATCAAGATAGGAATATTCCAATCAAATATGAAATCCAAGCAACCAAGCAATACACACAACAAGGATCTTGAAATAACCATACAATTTTCTTCACTACTCATGTTATCAAGATCTATTCAATCTAACTTGCTTCCTAGGGTTTCTACTTTCTTTTAGGGTTTCACTTGCTATTAGGGTTTCATTATCACTTTTGTCACTACAAACCCTAAATAAGAAAAACTACTCATAAACCCTAATTATCTTGTCCTATCTCTCCTAACATGCTTAGGATCAACAATTATCAGCATATTTCCAAATATTTCGAATTAAACATATCAATCTCATCCTTTACCCTAAATTAGGGTTTCTACATGCAATAACATGTCTTGGTTTAAAACCCTACAACATGCAATTTCTCATCTAGATCAGATTTGAATCTTTCATTATCATCAACAGGTTATTAGTACATCAAATTAAGCCATTAAACATTATAGATTCAATCTTTAATCACAATTAGGGTTTCTAACCTAAATTTAATGCACTTTTCATCATCTTAATATACTTTTGCAATTTGGAACGAAATAAGCTTCTAAAACTATTTTTATCAGGTTCCTCATATTTTTTTGGTCAAATTTCATATATCAAGTTTATCCATCAAAGCTTCCTAGCAATTTCTACAAATTTTGCAAAGAATATCATTTTCTTGAATTATCTGCTATTTTCAGAAAATTGTCGGTCGTTCGATCTGTGGTCTACTGGACCACGCAGGATCCAATGGTCCACGATCGCACGCCTCACTAGCGATCAAACTAAATAAAAGGGCTAGAATGCCCTTACTTGGTTAATGTGAGTGTGAGGGCAAAGGGGTCTTTTACCCCTTGGTCTTCTTCAACCTTAGGCTGGCTTGTGAGCTGCCCAAATGAGTCAAATCGGAGGTTGACTTCGAGTTCTCATCCTCCTATGATCAATCCGATCAATCCCAGAGCACCGCCTGACCTCTGCAAACTCGCCCAACCTGTCAATTGGTGGATGGATTCGTTCCTTCACTGCCAACAAGTTGCCGATGCTCCAGCGATGGTGGCGACTAGTCGAGGGAGAAGAATAGGCAACTGATCTAATTGAGAGCACGAGAATACTCGTCGCACTGCTTTGAACTCAAGGGCAGGGTTCACACAATCCCTTGTGAAGCCCAGATCCCTCCCCTTATATAGGACCTCATATAGGTGTCCGAGGAATTGGGGACTTCTCCAATCCTCCATGAAACTACCCATAAATTGGGTAAATCCTTCTCAGAACATGCTCCTAAAGGTGATGGACTCATCCACACCTCAACTTATTGCATAAAATGCAAGAAAATTTGCATTCTTTCCCCTCTCCCTTTCCTTCTATAACTTGGGATAGATGATGCACAACCATCATCAGATCCGTGGTCCCCTAAACCACGTGGGGATCCGATGGCTATCATCACTCCCTTGTTTCCTTTTTCTTTTAAAACAAGAAAATTATGTATTAGTTAATTCAATTCAAAGGAAACTTGTAAAATCTATATCTCTCTCCTCGTTTAATCTTTTTCATTCAAACTTTAATGTAAACTCTGACTTGGCATTATCTACTTGTGTATTAAATTTGAAACCCAAATTCCAAAGGAAAAGGGTATTTCCTTCATAAGAAATTTATCCTTTAATAAAACCAATTTAATTGGTATTTCCTCTTTCTTATGCCATTATCTTGGTATCTTGGACTCCTTGGACCTCAAGGAACCCTAAAGGCATGAAATCCCCTCTTGGAGGATATTCCCTTGCCTTTTTCTGTATCCTTTCTCGTTTTATTATTTATTCATTATTGGATTAACAAAATAGTAGAAATCACAAAAATCATATCAAAGGGGAGATTTGCAAAGAAACCCATTCTTTGAAGCAAAGCATACAACCATCTCAATTCAAGTCTATATTCATAAAATTATTACATTTCAATTATGAAAACACATGTAAAATTAAGGTTGTAACACCAAAAGGCCAAAATAGTAACAAGTCCATGCCGAACTCTTAGAATCACCTGAAATTTCGCATATGTTTGAATATAACAGAGATAGAATATCACCTAAAATTTCAAATCAAAATTCTAAACAATTTGGAAGTTATATGATATTCAAGAATTACAATTTTGAATAGTGAATCCTTACATGAATGTGCCATTTTAGGATTTAGAGGTATCACTTTTCAATTATGGTTCATAAGATAACTCAAAGAAACCATGTACACCACCCAAAACACCAAAAGGCCAAAACAATAACAAGTCCATGCTGAACTCTTAGAATCACCTAAAATTTCACATATGTTTGAATATAACAGAGATAGAATATCACCTAAAATTTCAAATCAAAATTCTAAACAATGAGGAAGTTATACGATATTCAAGAATTACAATTTTGAATAGTGAATCCTTACATGAATGAGCCATTTTGGGATTTAGAGGTATCAGTTTTTCCCTCCAATTCAACCTTCATAATGTCTTCTTTATGAATCAGTCTAAAAACAATTTGATTGTAGCACATATAATCATTACATAAGAAGAGGAGTGACAATTTCAATTTCCATCTCTACTCAAAAACCCTAAATGTGCCATGTTTTTGGCATATGGCCATAAATTTTGGAATTTTTAACCCATATGAGATTAAGAGAATAGAACAATATCTACATTAAACATAACAAACATAACAAAAATAACAGGAGGAGCATGAAAATTTATGTTTACACTATTCAGTACCAAAATAAATTGCAAAGATTCACCTTTATGGCAAGTTAGGCTCTCTTTTTTAAGAGAAAGGTTAGGCATTTCAAGGCATAAATACTTAGATTTTGAACTTCTTATTCTCATGTGATTAATTGATAATATTATTCTAATCAAGAATAATCTTCATAAGACTAAGTAAAACCAAACTTTCACATTTACAACATAAAAAGGCAAATCAATGCACAGATAGACAACTTTTAGGCATAAAACTAAAAATTATGCATTTTCCATCAACTTAAGTCATAAAAGTAGATTTAAATCATGAGAGGAGGAAGAAACCCAAATTTTTCTTGAGGAGAAATTCTTATTCTTTGAGATACATCCCGGTTCAACCTTTAGTATCCATCAAAAGCTCTGTTGAAGCTCTATCTAGCATGCTTTAGCCTTTCCTAGGGAAAAGGGAGAAGAAAGGAGAGTCCATTTGGTAGATGAGCCACCTTGTACAATGAAATACATGGAGCATGGACTAATAAGGAAGAAGTAGTATACAAAAGAAATAGGGACAAATAAGAATAAGGATATTGCATTTTCTGATCATCTGACAAAGCCATCAACCCAAGGAGCATCAAGAAGACCTTTTTTTTGATCAGTAAGCGTGCTACCTCTATTCATTCACAAGAAAATGTACAAATGGGGAGAGTTGAGCTCCAATATATTGACCTATATGTGCAAGGCAATATAATCACTATCTATCAACCTCCAAACAACATGGATGGAAGGTTTTACATTGTCAAAAATAACTCTGTTCCTACCACACCATGCATGATACATAATGAGCATGCCCATAAGTTTACTATTTCTATATTAATCTCCAGCAACTCGGCTAACGATACTGGTATGGCAGGCAACCGAGGTCTGGCTTTTTCCCACAAAACCTTTGTGAATTCGCAGGTCCAAAGCAGATGGTGCACTGATTCTTGGTGGTTGGTACAAAGACAGCATCTGGATGCTAATGAGTACACTCTTTTTTGTAGGAAGTCATCAGTTACCAGCCGTTGTTGAGTAATCTTCCAACAGCTGACTTTTATCCAATTGGGGGCAATAGACTTCCAAAGCCATACTGCCCATTCACATTTGTTGTGTTGTTTTCTGCAGAGATGCCACGCGCCTTTCAAAGTGAAGGAGACCAGGCCCTTGAAGTAACATATGTCCTTATTCATTAGCTTTAGTTCTGCGCAAACATGGCTCAGCTCCTGACAACCCCTTAGTTCCGGTATAGCCCATCATCCATTTGTAATAAGGGATGAAAGTTTAGCATAGTTTCCAAGACCAGTTCTTAATTTCAGTGACCCAGCATCAACGATTAGATCACCCAGAAAATTCCTACAGACCCATGGGTCCTTCCACAGAGAGATGGTAGACCCATCACCAATGGAAAATCTAACTAGATGTGCAAAATCATCTCTGATTTTCAGAAGCGATCTCCACATCCAGCTGTTTGTGGGTTTAGATTGGCACGTCTACAACGTATCATCCTTCAGGTATTTGCTATGTACCCATCTGATCCATAGCGTGTTTTTATGATTGGAGATGTCCCACAGAAGCCTGAGGGAACCTGCTCTCCTCGAGTCCTCCAGCATCAAGAAGACCTTGATTCTTCAACATGCATAAAAAACATGGATGGTGAACCTTCTTCAAATCCAAGTATTACCTCCTACAAACTCATTCTAGGAAGCTTCTAGGTCACCAAAAAGGGCCAAGAGAAGCAAGGGTCTGAGTCCAAAGGTCATCATACATCTATAGAGAGAAATGACTTCTATACCCTCACTTTTTTTTTTGCATAAGAGACCTTACCATTGTTCATCACACTTCCTTGGTGAAAGTTTACCCAGACAAGGTTCAAATACTACCAAGTTTCTTATAAATTTGAGAAACATCTTTAGATTGATAATATGTTTGTAAATTGCACGTAAACCCTAATTAGAATGAAATTGCAAACTAGTCAACAAATATACATGAAATTACATAATCAAAGTAATTAGAGTGCAATTGAAATCAAATTAGGATTATGTATTCTGCAATTGATTTAAAACTTATTAAAACATACATAAGAAAAACAATTTTTTTAAAACAATATTGCACTTTAGTCCTCATGTTATGGTGGCTTTGCAATTAAGTCCAACATATATGAAAGCTTGAAACAAAGGGATCCAAAGTGAAAATTGACTTTTTATAGGTTTTCGACTTAATAGGTCAAGCACCAGTACTTACTCTATCATCTAATCTATGGTAATAAGTAAATATTAGAGAGAAAATTAAGATGAATATTGGTCATGGTCTTACAACCATAAAACCCTCACAAGGATTTCTCCCTCAAAATCCCTAGGTTAGGACAGAGAACAACAACACGCAACCTCTAGTTTGATCTTGAATGTGTTTAGGAATGAATTATGTTACATTCTTATTATTAGTGCATACTCATTATGGATTACTTATGGTTTCTCAAGATATATTCTTTGGAGTGGATTTCAACTTTTATTTTTTGTATCATTCATTGACTTATCCAAGTTTTCTTGACATCTTCTTAAGAATCAATGATGTCTTCATACCACAAGGTTCTTGTTTATTAGTTTTCAATCATTCTTGTATCTGTTTACTTATACTAATACTTATCATTGACTTATTAATGGTAGGTTCATCATTTATCACATTCATTCTTAAGTAATCATTCTTATTGTTAACCTTTTGTGTACATGATTTTTGACATTAAGGTAATTGGTAATTTTGTTCCTAAATTCATTCAAATAATGGACACTGGTAAGCACAGATCCAAGATCATTATCTAGACAATGACCTTTCACTTTTTATAGCATCACATCAAACTTATAGCCACATAAGTACACTACACATATTCTTACTTTCCCTTTGACTATCAACATCTTAGCTTTGTTCTAGGGCTGAAAACATGTTCATGTCAAACAAGCCTACTGTTGAAGCTTCTAATTTTCTTTTGTCACCTTCCAAACATATAAAGATATAAAAAAGCATCATATTTAATCATTACATCACAACTTATTATTGTACCTCCATGGTATCATCCTACTAATTTCCTAATTAGCATGACAAAATATTATTTTAACCCCTCTTTATGTCATTCAATCTTGATTTCCAACTTGATAATCATCATGCATCCTTGAGAGGAGTTTGATTTTATATCAGGTTCAGGTTTTTGTCTCCTTATCATGTTCATATTTACTCCTATTCCTCATATTTTAGACATATGCTTTCATATATAAGAGATCATTTCCTGCATAACTTCTCTAATCTCCTTAACTTATGATAACTATTAACTTATACTCCTACATAAGATACATTTCTTGATCTAATATTAGCTCAGTATCCCCTCTTTCCTTCCATCATTCTATATTTTTTTCATCATGAACCATACTTACCATCAGATATCTCCTCTACTTATGTGGATTTTACACCATAAATCCTTCTCATAACATATTGTGTTCATAAACGTCCTCATACACATTTCTACATTCTACACACTACCTCATGATTCATTTGACTACTGTCTGTAACTAAGACTCCAAAGATAAAGATATCTCCTTTAAAACTCATCATCCCTTGGAATCCTAGCTTCAAACACTCGACTTACATCCATACAAGGTATTATTTTATTATTTAGAAACTCCTATCTACATTATTAATATTCAAATCAATTAATATTTTCATATCTTTTCCTTTGATCATCAAACTTTTAAGTCTTGATGAGTTACAATGTGGTTTTTATGTTTTACAATCAATTTGTTTAACCCTTTCCACCATGTATTTAGCCAACCTTATATATAGTTAGTGTTCAACACATTTAGACTTAATCCAGGTTCCGCATCTCTCATCAAATTTTATCTAATTCTTTTCATTGTGACTTCATATTTGTTACACTCTTTGGGTTATTTCCATCAGCTACTTGGTCAGAGTACCCAGAAAGAAAGTAACCAGAGAATTCCACACTGACTCTTCTAAATCACTTGAATACTTGATAGAACATCCAAATGCTGAGTTTAAGTAGTGTGAATCCTCTTCATGTCTTGTTCATGATTTGATTATCTTTTTAAATCCTAATTCTTATTGTCCATGTAGACTCAACTAACCTTCACTCTTTTTTTTTTTGAGGAAAGGTAATGCTATATATTAAAAGCACATCAAGCAAGCGAAAACCTGCTTATGTGGAAAACCTACAAAATGTTTGTAAACGGCAGTGGAAAGAAAAAAGACTAAAAAGGAAAATAAGCCTATGAGAGCATTGTTTTGCTAACGTGGGGGGGACCCCTTAAAACAAGCCCCTTGCGAATTAAAAAGTTTTGCATCCTAGAGATTTTGCTGTTTGAGCTGCCCTTAAACCAGAAAGATAAGTCACAGTTGTTGCTGTACTAAGCTGACGCTAGTCTCATCGTCCACCAAAGCTTTAAGGTCGCAAAGAAAAGCAGCTTCTGATTCTCCTTCCTCTGATTCATCCTGTCTCGCTTCTGCTAATTTTCCTGCAGTTTAGTAAGGATATGAAGATCGACATATACTTGAGTTATAACATTTCTTGCCAAATTTTTGTTGTTGTTGAAAGTTCTATTGTTCCTTTCTTTCCAAAGATTCCAGCAGATTGTGGTGAAAAGATCACTGCTTTTGAAATTTCTGTAAAGTCTTAAAGGTGTTGTTTGGATGGGGAAAGTGGCTTCCTGGAGATCAGGAAGGTAATTTCTCATGAAATGTGAAAAGATAGTTCGAGAAAAAGAGCATTTAAATAAGATGTGGCTGACTGAGTCACTATTTGTTTCACAGAGGGCACATCTAAATGGACCAATGAAACCCTTTTTTGTGATGTTTTCACCTGAAAGAAGTTTGCTATGTAAAAGAAGCCATAAGAAAGTTTTGTATTTTTGTGGCCATTTTTGTTTCCAAATCTTTGATGATGAAGGGAATATGCCTCTGAAAGAGAGAAAATTGTAAGAAAGTTTAACCGAATAATCTTTCCCCCATTTCCAAGTGATGATATTTGAGGTGTTGTTTTCCATAGAACTTGAAAGATGTCTGAATTCATTTTGACTTACCTGGGAAAGGATACATCTTTTAAAGGAATTTGATCTGTTACTAGTGATTAGCGAAAGGGCTTTATCAATCCTTAGGTTGAGGAGATTATTTGGAATGGACCATGATGGTTTGAGATTTAAAACAGAGTTGTTTTCGAACCATGGATCAAACCAGAAGGAGATAATTTTGTGTGAATGAGGAGGAGTATTTAAGATTTGTGAAATCATTTGTATATTTTTATTGATGAATTTCCAAAGCGGGGAGGCTGTTTTTAGATGGATGTGGTGCCAAGGAGGTGATTCTTGATAATATTTGTATTTGATGAGATTGGTCCAGATTTTCTTTTTGTTTTGGATTAGACAGTCAATAATTTTGGCAATGAGGTAGAGCCAGTGCGTTTCAATGTTTATTATTCCCCAACCTCCTTGATCCAGAGGAGCAGAAATCGTTTTCCAATTAACTAGATGGTAATGTTTCCCTGCTTTATCTAGTTTGTGGAAATTATTCCAAAGGAAATTTCTTCAAATTTTATCTAGAATGGACTTAGTTTTTGAGGGTAAGGGAATGCAGCTCAAGAAGTGGGTTGTTATTGGTGTGATGACACTGTTTAAAAGGGTGTGCCTACCCGAGAGGTTTAGGAAGTTATTTGCCCAGTTTGTGAGTTTGGAGTTTATTTTTGAGATTATGGGGTTCCAAATAGCATTTGTAATGTTATAAGGAGTGATGGGGAGACCCAAGTATTTGATAGGGAAATCTTCTGTCTTGCATTTTAGGAAGTCTTTGAGGTGCTCCAAAGAGGATTGAAGAATGTTTACCCCAAAGATGGAGGATTTTTGTATATTTACTTTTAGCCCAGAGATATATGAGAAGAAACCTATGATCCTAAAAATATTTTGAACAGAGGATTTTTCTAGAGAGGAGAAGATGATGGTGTCATCTGCGAATTGAATGATGTTGTCCTTGTAGACATCAGGAGCCGAGATAAGCCCATTTTGATTTCCCATTTGAATCATGCGAGAGAGAATAGTGGTTAAAATGATAAAGAGGTATGGAGAGAGAGGGTCCCCTTGTCTAAGTCCATTAGAATTATGGAAATAGCCAAAAGGAACACCATTCATGATGGTGGTGAAATGATTTGTTGAGATACATGCATGGATCAAAGAAATCCATCTGTCAGGAAAATCAAATCCCTTGAGAGTATTCAATAGGCATTGCCAGTTAACAAAGTCAAAAGCTTTTTTGAAGTCCAGTTTGATGGCAAGGAGAGGGATTTTTTTATGGCAATGATGGATCGTTTCATTGACCATCAAAAAGGCATCTTGAATGCTTCTGTTTTTAAGAAAGGCAGGTTGGTTAAGAGGAATGATGTCATCCATGAGAGGTTTGATCCTGTTTGCTAAAGTTTTTGCGATGATTTTGTATGAGGTGTTTATGAGGCTGATAGGTCTGAAGTGAGAGATAATTTCAGGCTGACTATTTTTTTTGATCAGGGTGATGAAGGTTTTATTAATGTATTTGATGATGTTTGTGGGTTTGAACTGGCGTGGAAGGCAGATAGAAAGGCAAGAAAATCGTGTTTATAATGGTTCCAGTTAGCCAAATAGAATTCCACATTTAGACCATCAGGTCCAGGGGATTTATTTTTACCGAGGTCAGAAATAGTAGCTTGTAATTCATTAGGGGTGAAAGGTTTGATGAGATCTTGAGGGTTTTTTATTTTATTTTGACAAATGGTATTCCATTGGAGGTTATTTAGACAAATTGGGTTGTGGTTATTATTGAAGATTTTTTTGAAATGGTTTTTTATATGTGTTATGATGGATTGTTTATGGGAAGTGAGTCTGCCATTTATCATTAGGTGAGTTATGGAATTATTTCTAAAGTTTTGGTTACATATTTTATGGAAGTATTTTGTATTTTTGTCACCTTCTTTGGCCCATGTGATCTTAGCCCTTTGTCTCCATCTTGTATCAATGCTGTTATTTATGTGATCAAGGTCAGCTTTTATTGATAGGACCAAAGCAGGATCAACAGATGGGTCTTTTTCAACAAAGAGAAGCTGGTCTTCAAGATTTTTTTGAATTTCAGATAAGGTCGAGGGATTTTGTAATTTCCATTTTATGTGATTTTTGATATATTTTGTATTGTTTAGGATGTGAAGACCCATGTTTGTTGTTTGAGGGTTGGCAAGCGTCCAGGCTTCACGACAGGATCTGGAGAAATTTTCCATGGAGAGCCAGTTGTTTTCAAATTTGAAGGGACGAGAACCCCAAGAGCAAGAAGTAGTTTCAAGAATTAAGGGAAAGTGGTCTGAGATAGTTCTGTGGGAGATATAGATAGATGAGAGTGGATGCTTGTCTTCCCAAAGATTTGAACAAATGAAGTGATCAAGTCTAGCAAATGACTGGTTTCTTGACCACGTATATAAAGCATTTGAGGGAACAAGGTCAATAAGAGAGTGGTTTGTTAGCATCTGGCTGAACTTTTTATCAGCTACTGACATCGATGAAGAAGAAGGATTTGAATTGTGCCTATCAGAGATCTGGGTGATAAGATTAAAATCGCCACCAAGAACTCAGGGAGACAGGTGATAATTTGTGAAGAGGTAGTTTAGCTCCTCTAGGAATGGGGATTTATCATACCCTGGTTCCCCATAGATACCAGAGAAAGACCAAAGATAACAGTCAGAGAGATTTTTAAAATCAATAGTTATGGAGAAGTTTAGAATTGAAGAGTTTTGCATGATAAGAGCCTGGTTATTAAAACCGACAATGATACCACCTTTGAAGCCCTTAGGGGGTAGTTGAATCTAGTTTGTGATTCTGTTACCACCTATAGTTTTGAGGGCAAAAGGGGTGAGGCAGGTTTTAGTTTCTTGGATGGAAATGAGGTCTATATTATTTTTATATATGTGGGATCATATTTTTTTTCTTCTTTGAAGATTTGAAGCACCAAAAATATTCCAAGAAGAAATTTTCATGATGAAGGAAAATATTAAAAAGCTAATAACAAGAAAGACACAGATAAGGTGCTAGCCTGTTAACACCTTCTCTTCGACCAACCCATGAAGGATTCAAGGTTGTTAAGAACATTTTGTGCGTCATCATCCTCTTCAATGTGAATGCCTATCTTATTTGCAAAAGATGTGAAACTTTTTATGTTTGACCAAGAAGCTAGATCTTGTATTGTATCAAGATCTTTATTTGTTTTTTTTATAAGATGGAGTTGTAGAAAAAGTAGACACAGAGGAAACATAACTAAAAGAGAAAGGAGGGGAGTTACCTTTCTTTGGTATGTTTATGATGCTGGAGCCTTTGGAGTCGAATTGATTTGGCTGCAGGATCTTTTGAAGGTAGCTGGAGTTTGACTTCTGCTGAGGGCTCTCCTGTTCCGAACTCTGCAGAGAGTTTTCATTTTTGTGCTGAGATGAGTCTTGAAACAAAGTTGTTTGATTGTTTTTGTTTGGTGAATGCCAACTTTCCTTCGAAGAAGAAGGTGATGGGAAAGTGTTGCTTCTAGGTTTGATATTGATTGTAGGGAGATGGGGCTATGGAGATCTGGTTCTTTTCTTATTTGAGAGGTGATAGGAGTTATCAGTATGGGTTGAGGTTTTCCTAATCCAGACGTGGTTTCTGTCAGGTGGAGCTCTGGAATGCGAGATAGGGTTTTTGTCTTTGTTTGGGCTAAACCAGGATGGTGGATGAGAGGTAAGATCAGAGAAGGCTGTGCTGTTTATTGTAGGGTGTTCAGCAGCAAGCTTTAGATGATAGATGGATTCACCAATTCTAATGTTGATGGATGGCGGTAGGGAGATGGCAACTTTGACAGAGAAGGGGCAATAAGCTTTGATGTATTGAGTGGGGTGAAGCGTTTCTGGGCTAATGTATTGGAGCGTAGCCCCGATAGAATGAGCAATGCCTCTAAAAATCTCAATCTCCCACAGATGGGGAGGAAGATTTAAAATGGCCACCCAGTTTGAGCCGCCTGCTGGGGCAGGGAAAGAACCAGAGTCAGCTGACCATTTAGATAATCTTGCCATGATAAATCTTGAACTACAAGGAATGGTGAGCACTTGGTTGAAAATATGGTTTATCTTCGTTCCTTCAGGGACAGTGTAAATAAGCTGGGTGGGCGAGAACATTTTAGGTTTGAGGATAGTATGGCCAGGAAGAAGAAGAGCCAAAGCTCTAGTGATGTCTAAGACATTGATTGGGTTGTTGTCCAAGTTATTTTCTACTGATACTAGGATGCTTCTAAGAGAGAAGACTTTGAGTAAGCGCATAGAGTTTGCAGGGAGATCCAGGGCAATAGCATATTCTAGGTGATTAGGAACCTTCATGGTTGGTAAGGAGGAAGGATGGTTTTCACAGAGGGTTTTTGTAGACAGGGTCTTTGGAGGAGGGTTTTTTCATTGTGTGTAGTGCTTGGCAAGGTTTCTAGGCGAGTGAAAGGATTTTGATATAGGAGAGATCCGGGTGTTTGAGATCGCGCGACGAGGGATGGTTACTTCTGCATGTTCGGGCGGGAGATTTGCGAGACATGCAAAAGGGTTTTTTGAAAGGTAATGATGATAGGTGGCCGCATCGTTTTGCGAGGAGTCAGAAGAATGCCTTTTTGGGGCAGTAGAACTTCTTTGGAAAGGAGAGAAATGAGTCGAGCGAGAGTGCATGTAGGAGGAGTGGAGTTTTGGCTGGTATTTGTCCCTGTTAGGGTGAAAAAGGGCCTTACAAAACCTTTTTATGTGCCCTAGGCGACCGCAGCTGAAGCAAGAGCGTAGAGAGTAACATCTGGAAGAAGAGTGGTTGTTTTTGTGGCAGAGAGAGCAGAAAAGGGCTCGAAAAGGTCTTTTTGGGGGGACCGCAGTCCAGTTTTGGGCGGTGGAGGATTTTTCTAGAGTGTCGTTTATGAGAAGGGAAGATTTAGCATGGCCCAGGACGGGAAAATAGAGGTTTAGGTGAATATTGTCCTTAGGGATGATGTCCCCAAACGGGGGATATTTGGGAAGGAGGTTTTGTATAAGGACGATAATTTTGGTTTGTAATTTTTACCTTTAAAAGATGTAGGAAAAAGCTTATACCTTTCAGCGATGGAACAATGTTGTTGGACCCGGGGAGATGTGACATCGTCATCTTCATCCTCTGACCCATAAGAGATGGAGATGGGCCAGGATTTTGCTCCCATAGGGGGTTGATGTTCAGCTCTGACAAAGAGTTGGTCCGCGGAGTTGGAGGATGATGAACTATCTTGATCATATCTTTTGTAGAGGTAGGCAAGTGCTGGGGGAGTTTCGTGGTCGAAATCCCAAACCCACGCACAGAAGGTGCAATCTTAGAATGGTTGAAGGAACATCGACCACTCTGGTTGAAGGTTCAGTTCCTTGCGCATTTCACGCCAGCCTTCCGAGATGTGGAGGGAGGGTGTTTTGTTGCCCCAGGTTGTTTCTGAGGGGGTAAACCATGAAATCTGGACCTGGAAAGAGCGGTGCCCGATATTAATCATACTGATGCCAGGAGAAACGTCATATTTGTGGTAGGTCCAGGCTCTTGGCAGAGGGATGCTTGATGAGAAAGAAGGGTCGGCGAGATGGATTTCGATGAAGGGAAAGTGAGAGTTCGTGTTGTTCAGAGATGTTGGGGTTTTTGTGATGTTACTGGGCACCGAGGGTTTATGCTTCTGCAAAGCACAGCGGAAGGTAGATATCTTGCCTGATTTATGCATGCACGGTGTTTTTATGCATGAGGCGAGGGTGAGGACGCCTCCTGTTCTCATGTTGTAATCTGATCGTTTGGTGGGGCTTTTATTGCAGATAACTGGGACAAAAGTAAAGCTGATTTGATCTGGTAGCCAGCAAAATCTAGGGAAGGGTTTGTAGCCAATAGAGAGAATGGAATGGGTGGAAAGGGGTAATTAATGAGATGTTTTTTGCATGCTTCTAGGGCCGTTTGGGAAACCACGAGGTGAGATGCAACAGATGTGGATAATCTCAAAATTTAATGCACACTAGTTTTGAAGGGGTCTAAAGAAGGAGTGGGGTTTTGCCGCCAAGAGTAGAGAGAGGCTCGAGGGTGATGGAACTTGAACGGCGAAGCTTGGGAGCTTAAGGCCGAGAAGGACAGAGACGCTGATGCTGCTTAATCCATATGTTGCATGTTCAAATATTTAACAAGCACTGAAACTAATCAAGGAGATGGTACCAACAACCTGTAAAGAGGAGAAGAACGGGGGAAAAGTTACCTGGGACAGGATTTTCTTATGACCCTGGTGAGGGAGAAGCTGATACCCAAAGAGAGGAAGATGGATTTTGCTGCTGTTGTCGCGAAGGAGTAGGAGGCAGCAGGAACTCATCGGGAGAGAAGGAAGAAAAGCCCCTAGAAGGGTAAATGCTTTGGAACCTGAATTGGTAGAAGCGGATTTCCGAGTGAGCGGAGGATGGACTTCTTCGTCGCTAAGAAGATGGAGCAAGCGGCGGCAGGAGCTCGCCAGGGAGGGGCGAGACTGACCTAGGAAGATGACGAATCGGATGGAGAATTCTAGAGAGAAGTTGGAGCTTTCTCCCTCTAACTTACCGGTGCCTCCTTTTTTAACTAACCTTCACTCTAATACCACACTTGTTTGCATCTGTCCCACTAATCAACCGTAGAACTGATCATTAGGACTAATCCCCAAACAAAACCCGATCTAAAACTAGGAACCAACTAAAACCAGGTTATAAAAACAAATAAAATGTTGGAGTACATCACGTAAAACTCATCATAGAGAGGAAAAGATGGTGAAGAAAAAATGAATATTTTTATTAATCTCACACTAAGGTTACAAGAGGGTCCATATCTCTAGAGGCAACATGTATATAGAACAAAGTGGTCTATAATTCATAATAATAAAGAGTTACTAAGATGAAATATATGATCATATAAATTCATAACTACCCACCTAACACTCAAGAAAGAGAGAGTACATGGACACTCTAAACATTACTATATTATTTATTATTACATTGATCACCTCATCCTTTCCATTGTGTTAGCTTACCTAAAAACACTACGAAAGAACCATGTGAGACACTAAAAGAGTCCTAGTAGGAGGATTACTCCCACCAAGATATATACATGTATGGAATGAGATATGGATAATGGATAATAAATAAAAATTTATATCTTATTTCAAAGTTCAACTATCCACATCACAATTTAACTCAAACTATTACATATTTAATACATGAATATAAGACATTTCATACATCCATAACATGGTTTTTAGAATATAAAAATCTTAAATTTAAGTCATGTAACATTAGTTTAATTGCTTCAAGAGGATCCTGAAAGTTATCGGTAATTCATAAGCCTAATAAAACTTGGAGATGAAGAAAGTACAATAACAACATACAATGTTATTTTCTAATAAAATCCTTAATAGATATACTACACAACTAATTTACATATTTTTTAAGTCCTAGATAGTTTGAGGTATATCATTCAAAGTACCACCTGACCATTGCAAAGTCACAGTCAACACTATATAAGATCTTAGGATGACCAGACTCCTAAAGATCCCTTCCCCTCAGTTAGTACGAGTGACAAAATGTAGTTGCACAACTGCTCAACTACTAGTAGGGGAGCAACATCCATCCCACTAAAAACTTGGTCTGTCTTGGGTATACATGCCACAATAGCAAAAATAAAGCTATACAACACACAAATTTGAGTTATGAATCAACCACTCTCCATCACAAAAAAATTGAGACACAATCACAACTATTCTCAAACACCTAAAAGTCAAGATGATAGAGAAAACCCTCTGTGCACCCACATATACTCAGTATTATATGACTGCAAGCTCCTTCTCAAAATATGAGATTGCTACAAGGAAAATGATGTCACTATCCAAAAAGTCCTATCACTGAGATAGATCTAGGACATAGGGCATTACATGATTAAGGTTACACTTGATTAGTTAATCAAAGTACTCATTTTTTGATTGCATCAATCACGCTACATAGAAGATTCACATACGTGATAATATAACTTAAGTAATTCTAACAACATCACAAGATATAAAACGTATACACATATATCAACTACTCAAATCAAAGTTAATGTACCATCCACAACCCTATCAAGGCCCTAACATATTAAATCAGGGCATAATAACGCCCAACTTGTAAACCTTGGCTGCAACAAGACCTAAATCATCAATTCAAGTCACATAAGACTCAGACAATGCATCAAGATGGAATATTTATGCTTCCTCTATGATTCATTTTCTCAAATCAGATATGAACATAAAAGAATATAAGCCATAGATTCATAACTAGAATTTCTCATTATCATTTCAGATCAAACACAGTCATGAAAAAAGACTATCCACCATTATTCCAGTCCTTGGGTTATCTTGAGGAACTATTATATTTGATTATTTCTAAGAAAATTTAATACAAGCCAGAAATGTATCACTTTATTTCTCTTTTCGGGATTACTTAGCTATAGTAAAGAACATATATCATCATTTAAGAGAAAAGTGATTAAACCATAGATCATATTACTTCTTCCACCTTAATAATATTACCATCATATTCATCATATTATGTCTTAACCAAAACATTTTGTAACCTAAAAATCTTGGGAACTGTCTTGATCCCAAGGATAAAACCCATACCATAGCACTCAGGGCATCAACCTCATGGAAAATGAGCCAGAATGTAAATACCATGTCTTCAAAATCCATCTTTTTATGTCACATTTTATCACATTCTTATAAAAAACTTTAATGTTATAGAGAAAGAAGAGATGGATGACATATTACAAATGTGAGGAAGATAAATTATACATTAATAGTCTTTATTATAACAAGACTTCCATCTATTATTGAAATCATATGGAATTAAGAAACCTCCAACCTTTCATGTCATTCTTGTTATTTCCCTTATGATATTTGACATTTATATTTCAATAGTTGTAAATCTTGACTCATGATCACATTCAACTTCATTAATTACTTATTTTAATGTAAAATACTTTAGGAAGTATACTATAGTTCATAAGATAACTCAAAATACCCATGTAAGGAACAAACCACCCCAAACATTAATAAGGGCAAAACAGTAGTAAGTACACATAAGAACCTTAGAATGAACTAAAACCTTTCAAATATCTGAATATAAAAGAGATAAAATATCACCTTAAATTTAATATTAAAATTGAAAAGGATGACAAAGTTATGCGATATTAAAGAATTCAATCTTGAATGGTTAATCCTTACATGAATGCGCCATTTTGGGATTTAAAAGTTTCACTTTTACCCTCTAATTCAACCTTCATAATGTTATAGTAGAATATAAGTCCATACAGAATTTGCTTTGCATGATAGATAATCATTATACAAGCCAAAGAGTTAGAAATTTTGAATTCCTTCTCTAGGGTACTTAAAACCCGTTAAAGTGCCATGTTTAGGCATATGACTATAAACTTCAAAATTTTAACCCATACAAAATTAAGAGAATAGAATATTATCAACAGTAAACATAGAAAGAATAATAATAGGAGCAAGAAAACTCATATTTACACTATTTTGTTCCAAAATAAATCTGGCAAGTTATGTTTCTCTCTTTTTTTAAGAGCAAGGTTAGGCATTTTAAGGCATAAATACTTAGATTTCAAAACATTCATTCGCATGTGATTAAGAAAAAAAACAATATTATGACTAGGTATCATCTTCAGAAGATTAACTAAGACCAAAAATTCTGTGTTTACAACATAAAAAAGCAAATTAGTGCATAAAGATTCAAAATTTTGGCATAAAACTTAAAATTATGCATTTTCCATCGGATTAGGTCATAAAATGGGTTTAAATCATGAGAGGAGCAAGCAATTCAACATTTTCCTAAGGATAAAGCCTTCCCTTTTGAGAAATACCATGGTTCAACATCTAGTCTCCATCAAAAGATCCATGAAAGCTCTATCTTGCATTGTTTAGCCTTTCCTAGGGCAAAGAAAGAAGAAAGGGGATCCTTTAGGTAGATTAGACACCTTCTACCATGGAAATCAATGGAGCTCGGTACAAGGAAACATAAGAAGTAGATAATAGCAAGGGGAGAAGAAGATACTTACATGATTTCAACATGGAATGAAGCTATCTACCCCAGGATTATCCAGAAGACCTTGATTATTCAACATGCATCAACAAGTATGGGTGGAGGACCTTCTCCAAAGCGATATCCATACCTCTTCCAACAAGCTCTTTCCAGAAAGCTTCCAAATCACCAAAAAGGGTAGGAACAGAAAGGGTCAAAGTCCAAAGGTCATATATACAACCATAGATAGATGACTTCTACACCCTCATTTTTTTGGCAAAAGAGACCTTACCATGATCCATCACACTTCCTTGGTCAAAGGTCACCTAAATAAGTTTAAAATACTATCCTATTTCTCAAAACGTGGAGAAACATATTTTTATGGATAGTATCAACTAAAATTGTAAGTTAAACCTTTGATTAGGATGAAATTACTACTCCACAAATGTACATGAAATTACATAATCAATGTAATTAGAGTGCAATTAAAATCAAATTAGTATTATGTATTATCCTGTTGATTCCAAAACTTTTTAAACATAAAATAAATAAGTACAACTATTTATAACAAGTTGCAATTCATTCCTCATGTTATGGTGATCTATAATTAAGTCCACAACCAATATCAAAACTTGATATCAAGGCATCTAAAGTGAAAATTGACTTTGTACAGGGTTTCATATTACTCAGCTGAGCACCAATTTTTAGTCAATCACGTAAGTGAGGCAATAAAGCAATATTAGAGAGAAAATTAAGGTTGATGTAGGTTCATGGTCTCACATTTAATACAAGCAATCTGTAAGCACATGGGATCATGATGTAGTATAGGAGTGGTAAGTACATGGTCATATTCCATAAAGACTATGAGGGTACTAGATCTAAGTTTTTTTGTACTAGGTTGCTAATCAACGATCTAAGTTTCTTTTATTGATTAAACTAGGAGCATATATTAAATTAAATAAATAAGAGTTAAACCTAGACCAACTCTACATGAACCGATCTAATCAACTAAGAAAAGAGGGCAACTTCACTAGTTAACCAATGAAAATCCCAACTAACACTAAGTAAGGAAATTAACTAAGCCAGGAAACCCAAGACTAAACTAAACAATTATTTACCCAATAAAACATAGAAAATTACCATCAAGAACTAAGTAACCTTAATAAAACAATTTAGTATCAACAAGGAAATTGAGCTAATGCAACAAGAAATGAATATTAATTAACTAACACTAGGTAGCAGGTGGATATATAATGGTTCTAATCAATATATTAGGGACATTGTGCTATTTGGGGGCTAGTATATAAGGGTCATATCAATTCAAACATGTCCAAAAGTGTGCTATCAAATCAAACAACAAATGGTAATGAGCATAGAGAGTCTTATTCTACTAGTTGGCCATGGGTGACATGGGGTGTGCATAGGCAAACTAGTCCCTATCACCTCCCATCTACCCTTACAAGGTTCAATTCATTAGGGTATAGATAAACTCCAATCAAGACTACCCTAAAGGTTTCTAGGAGTGATTCTCTTAATATGCTCAGTGGTAAAGGGTGGTATGGGATAAAGGGGAAGGGTGTTTCACCTTCTGTTACCTCCCATCCAACGACTTAACATGATCTTTCCAAGTGCATTCGGAGGATGATACCTAGATACTTAGGGACTCACGCCTAGGGTTAGTGGAGTAGAGGGATTGGTGGGAATAGAGGGAAACTAGCTAAGGATCCACTAGTTAGACTTAGGAGTTTTTCTTCTTCTAGCCTCCTATTTCTCTTTCTCCTTATGCCGTAGGTGTTTTCATACATCAATCAACATAGAAAGAGATAGGATGTGAGAACAAGCATGAATATGTAATATTCCAAAGAAATCAAAGTGTATTGCATTATAAATTTCCTACCATGGTACCAAAGTTACATATTTTTCTAAAACATCCCAACAAAGGGGCTTATCTACGCATAGTATAAGAAAATCCAAAAGGGGAGAAAAAAGAGTTCTAAATTTCCACTGATCTCAAAGTAGAGGTTTCCTTCTTCTTCTCCAACAACACAAAGGTTGAGTTCGTCCCTCCTTCAAGGTGGATTGACATGTAAATGTGGAAAAGAATGGCATAAATCTTAGAAAACCAGGGTTTGGGTGGAAGGTGGAAGGAAATGGAAGAAAGGGGATATATGTGAGTAGAAAAAGGCCTTGAAATCTAGGGGAGCTAAGCCTTGTCTACTATCCACCACTATCCAGAAACCCAAGGTTTAAGTGGGAAAAAGTGGTAGAAATGGTAGTAGGGAGCGTTAGGATTAGGTGTGTAGAACGACCATGGTGGGTAGGTATAGGAATGGTCGTGGTCGGTTAAAATGGTCACGTTGGATGTGAAAAAATGTCAAGTGAGTGTATCATGACCGTGGTGAATACCATTACTGTGGTGGATGAAGGATGGACTCATGCTTAAAGGCACATTTATTCTTGATATCCAATACCACAATTGTTGTGAGCAACATGACTATTCTAGCCTCTACACACCATGTCCATTTTTATGACCATGACCATGATGTTTGATATACATTTATTTGTGAAGAAGATGTTATTGGTACGGATTTGGGGTCTTATACCATGGTTGTGGCAAAGTACTACAACCATTTTGGGGACAATCTAGTGCACTTTTATGTTGAACTTGTCCATACATGGTTCTCTTTACTCAAATTTGGTCCTTGGTCACCTGGGGTAGGTTGGTGGTGTTCTTGGCCTCTTTTTGGACTTCTCCATGACTAGGGAATCTCTAAGTCAACATCCTTTTATACCTTCCATCAATTAGTTATCAAAGTACCATAAAAACATGCAAAATAATATGTAATTGCATGTGATAATAAAAAAATTTATCATGAATATAACATGCATTATGAAATATATAGATGTAAGTGAGGATAAAAAAGACACAAGATGGAGATCAAACTAGGGCTCCATCACCACTCCAAATTTAAAACATACTTATGCTAGTTTGCTCCAACACAATCTCTTGTCAATTTCTATGAGTAGGAAATGACACATGCATCCAAGTAAACTTTTGTTGGCTAGATGGCTCAATAACGATTTAGTTCATCCAATCAAATTCTCTCCTCTCCACTTTCCCAAACATATTGTAATCAAATAACAAAGCATATATAATTCTCATATAGGGCATCAAATGCACAATCAAGCCACATGGTCTACATATAGCTCGGGGTAAATTATTGTGTAGTGTTTATGACCAAAGTGATTAGAAATATTGTTTCATCTACATACATTCAATTCCATATTTCAATCCACCTTTGTTGACCCAGTTGGCCATGTGATGGGGGTAGAAGGCTAAGGTTGATTTTCCCTTGCCCAAATGAGAGTGCAAACGAAGAAAGAGTTATGGAAGTAAGTTAGAGTGCTATTACATAGGGGCACTTATTTTTTTTTAATTTATATAGATTGTATTACATAAGATCATATTTTTTTCTTTCCCCTTATGTATTCAGGGCATATGATGGTAGGAAGAAGTATAGGGAGGGAGTTGTTGGCCACCCCAAACTTTTGGGAGGTGTCCAAGCCTTACTAATTTTGTGTTCTCTTTTTGGTATCTTTTTGTTAGGAAGGGGGTAGGAGAGTGATGGAAGAATAGTGGATCACGATAGGAGTTACTAGTGTGTATCATCATAGAAATATTATACATACATGTTACCTCAACACTATTCATCTACTAGTGGAAAACCATTATGAATGAGCAAATATAATTACCACATGCGTATCATGAGAATTTGCATCTTGTTTGTGGGATCAACACCCTTGGTTGTAATACTGGCCAAAGATGATATTTTTCAAGAACTTTCTAAATAATCCTCATGATAGGGTGGTGCAACCTGATTGTCTTGGACTTCCCCGCTATGAAAGTATCTTGACTGGTCAACGTCTTCCAGACAATTGGATAATTGGTTCTTGTGTTCTTCTACTTACACCCATTGTCAAGTTTCTCTACAATCTTGAGTTTTAGTGGAAAGAGATTGTTTAAATGAGAGACTGTCTGGATAAGTACAAAGTTAAACAATTTGAATCTAACAAAATCATCTCCTCTATACTTGATTTTCTCCAAAGTTCTAAAAACCCAATGTGTGGTTTCAATATATGATTCTTGAACTTCAATGAGAACCTTTTCTAAATCACACAGCTCCATGGTACTCATTGAAGTGAAAGTTGATCCAAAAGGATTGCATCGTAGACACACAAGAATATCTCATGAGGATCACCCTCCTTGTTAAGAACCCAGAGTGGAGAGGTCTAGAAAAAATCTTCCTCCTAGTACCCTCCCAAAGTTGAATCTCTCATACTTCTTGTCTATATGATTTATCTGACTGGCCTCTAACCGGGACACCATGTCCACTGGCTCATCTATGATGTCCTCGTCTTCCCTTTCTGACTACTCCTTCTATTCGTAGTTATGGGACCCCAAACTTGTGTCTAATTTTAGGGTACAATACTTATAAGATGCTCTTGTTCTTAATCTAGGGACAACCACCTTCTTGTCCAAGGTAGTGTAGGCTGAGGTTGAAGTGATGACTTAGAATGGTGTGCTACCATGGATGAGGTGAGGCACACAATATAGATGGAGCTACAACCTTCTTTTCTCTTTGAGTCTAGGTTGTGGCCTCCATCTCAATTGAGTCAACCAAAATTTCCAATTTTGTTTTATATACCACTCCCCTTCTTCAAACAGATGAGATTATACATATGGTGGTTAGAGGAGAGGAGATGGGATTGAATATTGGAGTCAGATTGTGTGTAGGACCTAGATATGGAGTTTGAGGATGAGGGTGGGGGGTTGTGATATGGTGGAGATAGTTAGATACTTTTTTGCATGACAACTACAAAGGATGATGCTTTGCACTCCCTCCTTCCTCTTCTGAAACCCACAACTTTTTTCAAGATTGGAAGAGAAATGGAGGTATATATGTTTTTTGGTGGGTTGACATAATGGAGGTAGAATTGAAAGAGTGGGGGTGGAGATGGTTGAAAATTAACAAATATATGTGGATGAAGGGTCATCGAAGGCCAATATCTCTTGATTAGGGACGAGAGATGAATAATCGACGCTCAAAGATGGCTATAGGGTTATCAATGGAGTTAATCTTCACAAATTACCCGATGTCTTGTGATTGTAAATGTGGGGGGTGGTCGTGGTGACCTCCCCTATAATCTTCACATAAGTTGGTGGGGCCCAGGACACCAGGATTATTTGGGGGACCATGGTCATGGTGGTTGTTTCTAAAATAGGACTGTTTTATTCAACATGATTTGGTGGTAGTCGTAGAAAATGCTAAATTCCCTTATGATTTGAGCATGAATACTGTGTTTGTGCCATGATACCAAGGCCATTTTGACTAGTTGTGCCATAATGGTTTTAGCCAATGCAACTATTTTGGCCAACTTTGTGCACTTTCTTACTTCATTCAAACTCAAAAAATTTTGGTTTCGAAATGATTTTACTTTAAGACTTTCCATTTTTTAGTATGCTTCTCTCTACATTAACTCCTATTCTTCTTGCACAAATAAAACAATAAAACTTTCAAAAGTGAAGAGTGTGCATGTATTTCTTACAAAGTGTAAAATCTAAAGTATAATAAGAAATTTGTAAAGTATAGGTTCAAAATTTTGCAAACCAATGTGACGCCTCCCACAAGCACTAAGTTTCTCACCTTCAGTCTGATGTATTATGTTTTCAATCAATCATCCTCTAGAAAACCTTGGGGCATCATTTCCATGGTAAACATCCTTTTTAGTTGCATTCAAGCATTTATATTCTTTTAATGGGTGCATGTCAACTAACATGAGGATGTCAAAACCTTGATTTGACTTATTAGGGCCAACTTCCACTAGTCTCTTCAATCTTTGGCCATTGACCAAAAATTACTTGGATCCTTCTTTTCCCGTGAATCACAATTGTATCAGATGGTATACATTCTTTACTTCATATGGGTCATCCCATCCTGATCTCAACTTGTTGGAACAGAACACCATGTGGAAGTTGTACATCCAAACTCATTGTCTAGGTTCAATTGTCTTCTTCTACACTAGTTTGTCATGTAATAATTTCATACTCTCTTTAATATATTATACATTCCATATGCCTGGTGTATCATCTCTTCAATCTCAATTAGTTGCATATTTCTACAGATTCTAGTTGTCTCCACACATCAATAGCTAACAAAGCTCAAAGAGCTTTGTGTTGTAGATAATCCCAAAAAGTGGCATCTCTTACCATATATCTACTAAAAAAGTGGTTCCAATAGGGGTTTTTAGTCCTATTGAGGTGAACTGCCCAATCCTTATGGTTGGTGTCACTATTTTCTCAAGAATGAAGTCTATCTCCCTATTGGCGAGTCTATCACCCCTTGTTTGAGGATGATATGGGATAGACACCTGATGTTTCATGCCATACCTCTTCAATAAGCTCTAAAAAATCCTATGAATGAAGTAGATACCACCATTACTAATCATGCCTCTCAGGATCCCAAAATGGCTAAAGATAATTGATTTCACAAAATTGCATACGACCTTGTGGTCAATTGTTCTTGTAAATATGGATTCAACCCACTTGGACACATATTCAAAAACAACTAGGATGTATATATATCTAAAGAAGATAGGGAATGGGACCATGAAGTCAATTTCCTATACATCAAATATCTCCACAACCAGAATAGAAGATAGAGGCATCATGTCTCTCCTTGAAATTGTGCCCACCATTTGGCACTTCATGCAAGCCTTACAAAAATCATTGGAAAACCTTGAATAGGGTAGGGCAAAAACCACGTTGACTACTTTTTTCAGCCACTATTTTCCCTCCAAAATGAGCCCCACATGCTCAGAGTGAAACATGGAGAATATATATTGTTGTTCACTTTTAGGAATGCATATCCTAGTGAGTTGATCAAATAATGCTTAAAGAGATGTAGGTCATCCCACACATAATTGTTCACCATTGCATATAATCTCTCCATTTTCTCCCTTGAACATTTTTTTGGCAGCCTTCCACTAGCCAAGAAGTTTTCTATATGCTTACACTATGGTTGGTGGTTTGTGTTAACAAATAGGAGGTGCTCATGTGGCATTGTCTCTTTGATTTTTGCTACATCATCATAGGGTGCATCAATGCATGATAGATGATTACATGTAGATTTTTCACACCCTTTCTTATCAACAACCTATATATCAAATTCTTGAAGTGATGATATCCAATTAAATAGCCTTGGCTTTGAATCTTGTATGGTCATGAGGTATTTCAATGCAGCTTACTTAGTAACATTGACCTTGTTGTGAGGTACATAAGGATGAAATTTGTTAAGAGAAAATACTATTACAACTAACTATTTCTCAATCATAGTTTAGTTCCTTTGAGCCTCATATAAAGTAACTGTCACGTAGTAGATATCATGAGAGATTTGGATAGTCATTTGGATGAGCACAACCCCAATTGTCATATCATATGCACTCGTCATGATCTTAAATGTCTTATAGAAGCTGGGAGTTGCATGATAAGAGTAGGAAGTAAATTGTACTTCAAGTCGTCAAAAGCTTCAAGGAATTTTTCATCAAATTGGAACCCAAACTATTTCTTAAATAGGTGGGTAACATCTTTAATATCTTGTAGAAATCCTTGATAAATCGGAAATAGAATCTTACATGTCCTAGGAATTATATGAAATGCGCCACAGTGGATAGGATAATCGATGTAGAAATCATTCCCTATCAACTTCAACTCTGGATTTTAAAACTCAATTTCCAAGCACAATACCATCTAGGATCATGAAGGGACTCTTCTCCAAAGAAAGAACCAAATGAAATTTCACACATCTTTCAAAAACAATTGTGACATGTGACAAGAGTCATCAAAAGATATCCTAAAAACTAAAAAGATGTTCATAAGAACTTCAAGAGAGGAATCATGCATATCTATATAGATTGATGTCACATATCTATGAAAGGTAGATGGAGCATCAAAAATACCAAATGGGACCCTTCTGTAAGCAAATGTCCTAGTTGGCCATGTAAAAGTAGTCTTCTCTTGATCTGCTAGGTGGATTGTCCCTTAAAAGTACCTTGAGTATCCATCAAGAAAACAACAGAAACTCTACACTACCAGTCTCTCAAGTATCTGATCAATAAAAGGCATAGAGAAGTGCTCTTTGTTTGTCTTTGCATTCAGATTTCTATAATCCACACACTATCACCATTTTTATTTTTCTACCACAACTACTTATTCACCATCTTCATTGGATGCAAAAGAATATCACCCTTCTTGGGTACAAATTGAATGGGACTCACCCATGAGATGTTAGAAATAGGGTATATGATACCTGCATCAAGGGGATTCACTAGCTCTTGTGTCATCACTTCTTTTAGTTTCATATTTAATCTCATCCACATCTCTCTACTAGGATGGGTGTCTTCCTATACATAGATGTGGTGCACATAGATCGATGGATATACACCCCTCAAATCAGCAATAGGCCATCCAATGACCTCTATGTTGTCCTTTATAATAGAAATAAGGGCATACTCTTAATTCTAAGAAATAAGGGAGGAAATGATCACCAGGACGGTGTCATTTGGACCACAAAAAGCATATTTCAGGCCCTCAGGAAGAGTATTCAACTCAAGAATGGAGGTTTTTCAATGGATGTTTTCAAGGGCTTAACTGCCACATAAGATGATCATCACTAGCACCTAATACCTCAATCTCTTTGACCTCTTCACCTAGATCTTTAGGGAGATCAAATCTTTGTTCAAGCCCTTTCCCTTAAGTTGCAGTCTCAATTCATGTGGGTAGACACTCTTCCATAATTTCATCAAGATAATCAATTAAATGTAACAATCTTCATTGTTAGCACTAATAATCTCATCCTTTACAAATTCTTTTAAAATATTTAATCACATCTTCATATGTATAAATGTCACAAACATGGTACTGATCCTCACACAAATCACCGTGTCAACAATGACTAAGAATAGGCTCCCTGAGGTTATAGGGATTTTCCTGCTATGTTGATCCATACTAAGTATGATGAAAATAAATGGAAAGATGGAAGTTGAATCATCATAAATTTTCATTAACACACATCCACCTAGCCCCTTTGAATTTTCATAGATAAATTTTCCAATTGAATAGTACATTATAAGGTTCTAATTAGACCTGTCAAACTGGGTCAAAATCTGTGGGCGCCCATGGGTAAACCTGTTTAAGTTGCGTTTGGGTGGCAAAATTTGCCACCCACTGAAAATAACCCAAACCCATACCCACCCATTTATTTAGCGGGTTTCACAGGTGATCCGCGGGCACCCACGGGTGACCCACTTAACTGAAGCAAATATATTTATATACATAATGTATGCATACACAAAGATGTTACTTGTTTCATACAAGTCAAGTCTTTACCTTTACTAACAATAATTGTATGCTCTTTATTTTGTGTTTGCAATAGGCAATAACAAGTACTTGTAATGTTAGAAATGTCTAATGTTACATGATAAAATTATGTGTTATTTTTGTGATATTTATCTATAAAAACCACGTTGGTTTTCCTATTTTACATTGGCATACAACAACTAGGTGCCATTTTTTCTTTAAGTTTGCATAAATATATATCGACAACTAATCCAATGGTTTGACATCAAACATAGCAGTCGATTTCTTCCTTTGCACTATATTTGACATAAAAACAATAGTTACAAGATGTTTTAAATATTGTTTTTAATATTAGGGAAATTAACTAGAAACTTATTGTTGATTGGACACATTTTAAATGGGCACCCGCGGGCAACCAGCAACCCGCTGGGTCGGGTTTGGGTGGGCTTTTCTTCCACCCGTTTAGAAGTGTATCTTTTTGACCTGCACCCGCCAGACCCACACCCGCAACAACCCAACCCAAACCCAACCCACCCACCTATTTGACAGGTCTAGTTCTAATTGACCCAAACCCAGTTCTATATGCACATGATACAATATCAAATTGACACTTGATCCGATGTCTAGGAGAGCTTTCTCAATATGGTGTGCTCCATTGTTTCAAGTGATGATGGGAGCCTTGGGATCCTTTCTCTTTTTAGTGACTTCATGTTGTATAATTAAACTCACATGTTCAAGGAGTTTCACATTTTGAAGCATCTTTCCCATATACTTTTATTGGATGTAAACATGTCCTTAAACAACTTTGCATATGACGAGATCTATATGACTGCATCCAACAAAGGTATATATGTGCACTTCTTTAAATGTATTAAGGATATCTTCAATGTGCTTTTGCTTCCTCTAGTATGGACATGGTTGATCCAAACAATCTAGGAAGGTAGGCTCTTGCACTTCATATTGATCAAGCACAATAGGATTATATCTCTGCATCACAATATGAGTCATAAGAAACACTGTGTCATCTACTATCGTAATGTCACTACTCAATGTCACAATATCATCAATCTCTAGAGTCATAGTATCAACACCATCATTCATCATGGTATCATTCAATCTCTAGTGTCTTACCACTTTTTACAACACTTGCAATTTCCACATGATCTAGAGAGGAATGAGAGGGCAGGAGAACATATTTTTTTGGCTGTAGAGGAGATGGGTGTGGTGTCAAAGGAATGAACTAGTTTTAGAAAACATAGCTTTATTGCATATGTTCTTATCCATTCTCAGACATAGTAATGTGTCCCGTCTGATGAGGCAATTACTTTAGTGGATGACGATATTGGAAGTTGAATAGTGGTTGTGATGGTAGGGTGCATATGGATGTGAGGGGCCTTGGTATTGATGTAGGGAACTCAATTGCACTTTCCATGGATGAAATTATTGAGGAGTGACCATTAGTCCACTAGTATTGATTTCATTCCCCATGTGTTAGGAAGGGAGTTTCCCTTCCACAATAAGGGCAAGTGTCAAGGCATACGATCTAGTCTTTTCTCAAGTCTATGGATCTTTGATCTTGATTATACATAATTTTTTCTTGTCTTCATGAAGTACTTGAAACTTATAGAGGACTTCATCTTCAAATATTGAGCTATATCTTTGACCTTGTTATTGTTTTGGTTTCCCTTGTCCTTGATACTCCTAATTTCTATAATAATGGGGGACCTTTTCCTCTTATAGATTGTCAACAACTAGGATAACATTACTTGAGGTACATCTTGATTCTCCATTAATTTCACCATTTTAGCTAACATCATCATCACTTGAGGGCTTAAGTCATAGATAGGAAAAGGGGTTGCAAGAGGTGGCATGCACATTTTGTAGTCACAACTTTTGATCACACTAGAAGCTCTACACCTTAGAATTTTTGATAAATGATGAAGAAAAGTCCATGAATCCTTAGGGGTTAATCACATCCTCAAGATGAATCCACAGTGTTTTTTATCAATTAAGATCACCCAGAGTAAAAGGATTGCAGAAGCTTCCATGAAGGAATCTAATGATGAGGTCATTCTCTCAACATCTTTGAAACCTTCGCCAAGTGTCATGGAATTTCCCATGGTCCTTTAGTCGAAATTAAAAATAACACACTTGCAATAGAATAGAATTTCTTCAAGAAGGAAATTCTTGTATCTTCCTGATTCATGATATATATCATTAGGGAATACCACTCCTTGTATTTTTCCATCAGAGAGAAGGGAAGCATAGTCAAATAGATTGCATCATAGGTTGCGGATGGAGTGCAAAAAGTTGAGCATGTCTCTAGGAAAACATCAGCATGCTTAAAAGGATTTTCATGGTGCAAATTGTAGAAGATCAGAAGCAGTTACATAAGGGATGGAGGGATAGAGAAGTCTTGTCACAAAACAACATCAATCTTAGTTTCAATGGGAGATATGAATGTTCCAAAAATAAGGTAGTTTTGGAGAGGCTTTTGGGAATTTCATTGTGTGGTGGTGGCTTTCCTTGCGATTAGCCGTCTCTTCTCTCTCTAATGTGCATGGTCACCTACATATTTTAAATCAATAAGAGTAACAAATCTAAAATGCAAGAACAAAACAAAAAATAAATATTAGCAATGGTGAGGGAAATAGGGAAAGTCAAAGTAAAACAAACTATCTAGTCCAAGATCCACTCTCCTAGGAAATGATGCCAGATAGCTTGATGCACCTATAGCACACTAGGCTAACAAAGTCCCTAATGAGGCACATTCTTAATACAAATGATCCATAATTGAATGGACATGGGATGTAGTGTAGGAGTGTCGAGTACGTGGTCCAATTCCACTTAAAGAGTGAGGGCGCTATAGTTAAGTTTGTTTGTACTAGGTTCCTAATGCCGAGTGTATGTTTTTTAGGTTTGTATGGAGGGTTGTTGATTAAATTAGGAGGGAACATACAATTAAAGAAACAAGAGTTTAACATAGATCAACTCTACACAAATTAGTATAATGATCTTAGGAAAATTAGAAATTACACTTAGTAAGTAATGGAAATCTTATTTAAAACTAGTCAAGTAATTTAAGTAAGAAAGGAATGATAACACTATATTAAAAAAATTAATTACCTAATCAAGCATAATCAATCACCAACGAAAGAACTAACTAACCATAAAAAGCAATTCACTATCAATGAGGCAATTGGAATGATGCAACAAGAAAGGAATGTACATCAACTAACACTAGCTAGTAGGAGGTAAATTATATTTTCAATGAGCAATTAGGGATGGTGGGTCATTCAAGGGTATGTAACCATCAACTATGCTAAGGGTCATATCAATTCAAACAAATCCAACAAGTTTTCTATCAAACCAAACAACTAGGGTTTATGAGATAGATGATCCTATCATACTAGTTTTCCATGTATGGCATGGGGTTTTCTTAGGGTATCTAGTCCCTATTACCTCTATCCAACATTATGAGTCTCAGTTGACTAGGGAATAGATAAACTTCAATCAAGACTACCCTATATGTTTTTGAGAGTGATTAATCTAATAAGCTTAGTGGTAAGGGGTGGTATGAGATGTAGGAGAAGGGTGCTTCACCTTATATTACCTCCCATCCAATCACTTAACACGCTCTTTGACAAGTGCATATGGAAGATAATACTTAGATAGTCAGGTCTCATACCTAGGCCTATTGTAGTATAGGGATATACAGAAAAAGAAGGAAACTAGATAATGATCCACTAGTTGGACTAGGATTTTTTCCTCTTCTAGCCTCCTATTTCTCCTTCTCCCTATATCTTAGGTGTGCTCATACATCAATACAAAAAAAAGAGATGGGCATGAGAGGAATATAGAACATTCTAATGAAATCAAAGTGCATGACATTAATATTATCCCAACTTGGTATTAAAGTTACATGTTTTCCCCCAAACGACCCACCAAAGGGGCTTATCTACTCATAGTACATGCAAATGCAATAAGGGAGAAGAAAGATATATAAATCACCATGGACATCAAATTACATATCTTCTTCTTCTTCAATAGCAACAACGTTGAGATCCTCCCTCCTCCAAGGTGGAATGACATGGAAATGTGGAAGGAATGACCAAAGTTCTATAAAACTAGGGTTTTAGGGTGGAAGGAAATGAAAACAGAGTATGTGAGTGTAGGTGGAGTCCTTGAACTCTAGGGGGACCTAACCCTTGGATACCACATGCCACTAGTGTATATACAATGGCCTAGGAAGCCTACAGTTAAGTTGGGGAAAAGTGGCCAAAAAATAGTGGGAAACATTAGGGTTATGTGGGTAGTACGACCACGGTAGGTAGCTACACGAATGACCAACTATAGGTGAAAATAGTCATGTTAGATGTTGTAAAATGTCAAGGGGGGAATAAATAATTGGAAGGCTGGTCAAATGTCTGTGGTGTTTTATGTGAGTTTTAATGCACAAACAAATTCCATAAGGTAAACTACCTCAGTTTGAATCCTTTTTCACAAATGAAAAATCACTCACTCGTAAGAGGAGAAATCAATTGGTGAACAACAAAAGGGTCAAAAACCCAATAGACAACTTATTAAGAAATCTCTTACAAATCGGGCATTGAGAATAATACTTGAAACCGATTGTTGGGGGTTAATATTAACTAAGATTGGAATAAGATTGCAACACAAGGAAATAATTGAAAATGGATTTTAAACAATATGTAAATGACACTACGACATTTGGATATCACCACCATATCCTATGTACTCTTATTAAATGTTAAAACTCAATAACCACACCTATTTAGACTAAGATCAAGTGAGCACGTGTCCTTTCTGTAAACAAGTTGCAGAAGGATCAAATTCCTTATGGGATCGAGGTCTAATCACCCACATATCATAACCCAATTGTCCTTTGGAATTCCTTTCATGATCAAATCAGGAATCCTACACATTCATTCAAGGACCTAGTTGTATTTTTTTTGTTTCTACACTTAGGATTATATCAATCTTGACAATTGAAATATCCTTTCATCAAGTAAGCACATCAATGAATGATTAACAATCTAATTATCTAAAAATACTAAATTTGATAACAATTAACAAAAATTATGAGTGATGTGGCTACTACCCATGCCCTAGCAAAGGAGTCTACTCACTCATATCCATTGAGAAAGCACAAATGCAAGAGATAAGAGAAGAAAGTATGTCACTCAAGATGTGGAGATAAGTAGCTAGAGGTGCCTGGTTATAGTTCTTCACTTCAACAATAGTAGGTTTGACAAAGCAAGAGGGTGACATTTTCTCTCTTAATCTATGACTCTTGCACTAGAAACGGGGTCATGATTGAGTGTGCATGTCCCCTTTGATGTTAGGCCAACCTTTATTTTATTTCCTGGCTCCTCACCTCCCAAATTGGGTTGGAGGCTGTGACTATTGCATATGTCATCCGTGTCAGTCACTCGAAAACCAATCGGCCGACCAACCTTTAAGTGGCACATTTGATCGACTTGTAGTCATTGATGGGTAGGCAGATCAACTGACTTGCTTTCTGATGTGTCTTATGAAGATGGTTTGGGTTAACCGATTGGGATGGTGGGTTGATCAACTAGCAAAGCAACTAAAGCTTCTTATTTATAATGACTCTTGGAGAGATTGGGATTGAATTCCAACTAGCTGACTGATGAAGTGTGTCAGTATATTGTACTCTCCTTGAGGGAATTGTGTTGCAGGTGAGTCGATCGATCAGTGAGGTGACTTGGATGACTGGAGATCTCTAGAAAATGTTGATGGTCACTAAATTGGAGAGAAACCAAGATCAAATTTTAATCAGAGGACTAGAGAAGAGTGTTGGCCAACCGATTGCTGCTTGGGAGGAACCTTGAATTGGTTGGGTCAATCAGTAGACTGGGAAACATAGTTACCTGACTGTCCTGACTGATTTGTGTTGATTTGCTCCTTTTTGCCTTCAAAATTCTTCTAAACTTGCAATATGAATTTGGGGAAGGACTTTCACCATGCTTTTAAATTTAATGATGTTTTCCCCTACATAAGAGTGAGAGTTCTAATCAAAATTCTAGCAGTTCAAGGATAAAAGCAAAACAATAAAAGTAAGCAAAATAATAACAATTATCTATTTGAAATGAGAAAAACTAATCTACAAAATGTGATAAAATTGTGATGAGTATTCCTTCATCATAATACCTCTAACATGGATGTCTGTTGTCCTTGAGCAACATCAAATCAAAGAAACCTACCAAATAATACTACCACCTTGCCATCCTCTCTTCCATAGCATCATTTGATTCCCTAAAACCAAATATGGCCAAGAAACCACGATTTCCTAGAATCACAAAATGCAACCTCAAATTCCTTGTTTTGACTTCACTTTCACAAACATGTTTCCATGCAAAAACATACACATCATATCATTGATGCTTCAAAAATTCTACATATTCCTATTAGGTTTGCATAAGAATAGTGTTCAACTGTGTAAAGAATTTTTTTGGGGTGATATTGCTGCCCCATGTAAGAAAATAGAGTGAATCGAGGCATTACAGGAAAATTAGTGAATCTCTCCTCTATCAACTCAGGATTGCCTTTTGGTTTGGTATAATTATAATGATTGCATTTTTATTTTCAATGTGCACATTGGTATACTTGTATTTGTGATACACCCCTATCATATAGGAGGGTTATGGAAGAAGCGAAGGAGGTTAAGGAGAGGGTGAACTTTGTTTTATATTTTTGATTCTTTTTGGTGAATGATAGGGTAAGAAGGTGATGGAAGAAGTGTAGAAAAGGACTAAACTTGCACATCTCATGTTTTCGAATTTAGAGCATAGGAACAATCTTAACAACTAATTCAATTGCATCACATGACATGCAAACGATGTGACATTTCCACAAGAAGTTATGCTAATCACTAGAAGATACACTACATATGATTCCTCTCAATACCATATGACTTGCCATCTTTTCTAGAGAATGATGTTAAATAAGATGATTAGTGACAGAATTTGTTCTAGCATGGGAAATTCATGATTCATCATTGCAAAAGGATTCATTCATTTAATCGGGTGTATTAATGATTGATGTATTACAAAAATGAATCTAGGCCAACTAAATAATGGTCGATTACATGCAAGCAGACCATGGAATTTTGAAAAGAATAAAAGAAAATAGATGCAAAGGCTAATGTGGAAAGCAACAATAGGTAAAGACTAGAGTGGGTGGAGTAGAAACATACCACACACCCTCCATCCTAAACTTAGAAATTGGTTCATCCTTTAGAAAACTCTAGATCTAGAATGGAGGGGAAGAAAATTAATGGAATGGAAACCAACTACTATGATAATCTAGTGTTTTTCTTGCAGTTGGGTGGGGGTGTGATCTACTTAGTGTGAGCTTGAAATGATTCCCAGGATGGTCGGTCTAACCAATACCACCTCATGAATGATCATGGGGGGATCCTCATACAATGGAGGATCAGTGTAATGGTTTCCCAAATACTAAGAGATAGGGGAACGATAAGTCTATGTTACATCATAGTCCTTATAATAGGCTTGGGATATGTGGGTCACCCAGACTATTTGCCACTACTCATGTACCTACTTCATCATGTACATATGGTTTATTTGGTGGCCTTGAACCACTATTCTTGCTCCTTTCTAGGACCCTTCAATATAATCCAACTACTAATGCATCTCAATGAAGCCATTGTCTAGATGTCCCTATAATGTTTGGCACATGTTGCTTTGTGCGATATCTGGAAGGTGGTGGTGAAGTCCAAGACTCCTCCTAATTTTCTTCCATAGAAGCATTGCATCATCCAGACAAAGGCTTAGGAACTTCACCATCAGCAGGGGGATGCTCCCTATGTAATATTGGATGTGCATACGTAGGTTTTTGAGTTTTTAGATGAGGTTGGCTATTTCAAAAGTAGGCATGAGTGGGCAGTGCAAGCATGGAGGGCTATCTTGAAGCAGTTACTAGTAGATGCAATAATCCTTGGATATCTTGACAATTGTTAAAGACACCAAATACTTTACATCAATCAAGTAAGATGACTTATCCATCGTAAGGAATATGAAGGGAATGTGGATGTAGTAAAGGTAGTAGGATATCACTATGATGACTCCTCCCTAAAAAAATTCATAACTAGTGTTCCACTATTATAGGATGTGAAGATAATCAACGAGCTTGCTCCTTTAGTTGAATGGATTGTCATTCCACACACACCACATGAAGTAAAGATCAATGGTGGTGATGATGCTCAGGGTTCCAGTCTGACCGAAGATGGGGCAAGTGAGGATGTGATGCAAATAGTAGGGTACTAGCTTGTGAATGAATGATGCATCTGCTCCATGTTGGAATGAGGGAAGTTGGCCACTGATCTCAGCCCATAACTTGTCAACAATGAACTTCTTTCTATATTGATTGTGATTGTCTTTGTCTCACTTGTCTGGCCACTCCTTATCAACATATATAATGAGGGTAATGAGGTTAGTGTCATTGAAAGAGTTCTCCTTGATAAATGTGTAGAAGGAGAAGAAGAAATGTTAATCCCTTTTGAGGTGCTTCTCAAAGGTGGCGAAGAACTCAAGGGTGAGTTGTTTATAGATGGGATGAACAGGGAAGGAAAAAGATAAAAATGCAAGCCTGGCATAGTAAGGTCATAAGTGTGTCGTATATGCCTAGGGCCTTGAGCACGACTAGGCACGCCCATTGAGGAAGCTACACGCAAAAGGCCTCCATAGTCTTGTGCCACCTCTTATGCTCGAGCATGTCAAATGTCTTGTACTTCCCCAAAGAGGGGTGAAGCAACAAGGAAAGGTAGGTGGGTCTGGGCGGGAATGTTGTCTTCCAGTGAAGATAGCCATGGTGGTGAAGAAGTAGTGGCATGGAGGATCATAGCTTCACGTCAAGATACAATGTCATCAATGAGCTTCTCAACTATTGATGTGTCGACAACCATGGCCTCCTCAGTGTAAGTCTCTTCATCCTCCATATTGTAAGGAGTGTGTCATTTGTCCACTACACGTCTCTCCCAATTATGGATGTCGCCTGTGGAAGTGGGATAAGTCAAGTGCAAGTAAGAGAGAGATGATACCACTTGTGTTTCCTTGCCCTTGCCCTTCTTGGAACCAAAGGGGTTGAGATTTTATAGGAGACCACAAACATAACCTCCTTACAGTTGGTATGACCCACTTTCCCTTACCCGTGGCATGATGAGTGACTGTTGGGGTTTTGGTCGACTGACTGGGATAGTTGACTGGGTGACTAGAATTTTCCAGGTCGGTCTATGAAGAGATCAACTTGGGTGATCCACTAGATGGATCGAACGATCAGAAATGGGGAAGGGATTTGTTGAGTGACATATTGGTTGGGAGACTGTGGCAATGGGGTTTGTGCGATTGGACGTGGGTCCGTGGAGGTGGTGTTGGGATGGGTCGGCTAATTTGTTAAAAGTGGGTGAAATGTTCAGTATAGTAGAAGGAGTGAGAGTCTAGTGACAATGAAACAGAGACAAAGCAGTTGGCATCACTTCTTGTTGGTCAGATGGGTTAGCACTCATCAACTTGATAGGGAAAGAGAAATGCCACCTATAGTAGGAACATATTGGGTGACTAATTGGTCGATCAAGGGAAAAATAGGGTATTGTTGGGCAATGGTGTGGGAGGATCATTTGGCGAAAGATGCTTGGTTGCCTGGCTAGGTGGGAGGCAGTTAACACATGGTGGGGGAATGAATTAGCTGGAGCACTTTAGTATGCTCTAGGTTTCTGATTGGCCTACTGGGCTAGGGATGATGGCGAGTTATAAAGGGGGAAGAGTAGCTTTTTAAGCATCGATTTTACTAGGGCAGGGTAGGTTAAAACTTAATGTCGACTCCTTTTCCCTGAGGATACTTATAATGAAGATAGACCTCCATCGGCTGGTTAGAAGCAATCTAGTCACACTATTGGGGTCCTTGGGTGGCGGTGAAGATCAAATGTTGACAGGATAACTAAGATAGCTCAGATAGGGTGTCTAGGCATGCTAGAGAAAGTAGTAATTATTTGTCTCTCAAATCCCATGGATTGGGTTGCCCGATAGGGTAGATCCTTATGTGAAAATTCCTCCAACGCAAACTGGCCAACCCACTTGACAACGGGTGGTTGGAAATGTTTTGCAAGGAATCAACAACAATCGTAAGTTTGGATGTGCATTCCAATAGTACAATTGAAGAGACCAACTGTCCAATTGGAAATATAATTGAAAATGTAGTGAATCTTTTATTTTGTGGTACCCATTCTAGTAAGATGACTGGGTTGTCCTGTTAATTGACTGGAATTGGAGGAGAATGCCCTATTATAGGTAGGCTGACCGACTGGATTTTCTAATAATCCAACTGACCTTATGTATTTCCTATGAAAAAGGGCAACACTACTGATTGTCTGACTGGGTGATGTAATCTCCTAATTGGGGGGAAGAGCTCAGATTAGTTAGACATTATCTTGTAGATATTCACAAACAAAAATTAGATAAACGAAGTGCTTAATTATGAATTTCAATTAAGAAGATGAAATAGCGGAATTGAAATGCAATCTAACTAATCATAATGAAAAATTTTAAATATAACTAGACAGTCATTGGGTTGCCTCTCAACAAGCACCCAGTTTAACATTGTTGTCTCAATGAATGAGTTCTCAATCAGTAGTTGGATTGAAAAGGGGAAGTGGAATCACCTCCCTTTCAACAAATTATTTGGAAATGATGTACCGCTTCACTTAGTGGCCATTTCCACAAATTTTCCTTTAAACTTGTCACATAAAACGAATGCTTTGTGTAGATAAATCCTCTTCACAAGAGATAGGCCATGCCGCCAAGATCTCATCTTCTCAAGAAACAATCTCAATCTAGAATTGTTGAGCAAGACTTTATCTCCCACTTGGATGTCTTTCCTCTTCAAGTGTTTATCGTGCCACATCTTAGTCCACTCTTTGTTGATGGGTGCATTCTCATAGGTAGACATACCAAGTTTTTCCACCTCTTACAATTATAAGAATCATTTCTCTCCAGCAAGAGATAGATCAAAATTCATAAAATGAATCTGCCAACTAGCTTTATATACCTTCTCAACATGAAGATGAAAAGATTTTGGCGTAGGATATATGGAATAGAGTGGTTCCTAATGGTATTTTAAATGTTGTCTAGTATTCCCAAAGAGCATCGTTAAGCTTCAAAACCCAATCTTTCTTTGTGTGCCCTACAATATTTTTGAGGACACCCTTGATTTGTCTATTAGAAACTTCTACTTGGTCGTTGGTTTCAGGGTGATACAGAGAGACTACTTGTTGATGAACTCCATATGTATTTAGAAAATGTTCAAACATATTGTCTAGGAAATGAGATCCACCATTAGAGAAAATTGTGTGTGGTACCATGAACCTAGGAAGGATGATATCCTTGAAGAGCTTCATGATGGGTTTCGAATCTCTAGAGATGGTGGGACTTTCTTATACTAAATTTGAAACATACTTCACTATAACTTGAATACAAGAGTAGGCACAAGATGGGGGAGTGGACCCATTTAGTCCACTCCACAAACATCAAAAATGTCAACCTGCTACAAAGTTGTCAAAGGTATTTTATCATTTTTGATATGCTTCAGGATCTTTGGCATTGTTCATAAGAGATAATGTATTTATATGTAGACTTAAAGATTGTACACCAGTAGAAACCATAATGTAGGACCTTGAATGTGGTTTTATTTTCACTCCATGTGGCCACCCATTGGACCCGAGTGGCACTGCTCGT
Organism: Alisma plantago-aquatica; assembly: GCA_963693085.1. NCBI lineage: Eukaryota > Viridiplantae > Streptophyta > Magnoliopsida > Alismatales > Alismataceae > Alisma > Alisma plantago-aquatica. The sequence continues at coordinate 1,588,031,132 of OY856409.1, read as the reverse complement.
GAATAGAGTGACCTTCTTCATTTGTGAAACATCATTAGAAAAATCTCCAGCTCTGAGTTGAAAGAGGTATGGCCCATCCCAATAGTAGTGCTTGATGTTGTGCATGAGCTTACTTTTGGAATTACCCGTGTACTCTGACAACTAGGTAGTTTGCAAAGTCTACAAACCACAAAATGTCAGAAGCAATCTTCAATAGTTGGTCATTCGGAAGGGAATCATTAATTATCATGTTGTCATTATTGGGAAGATGAATGTGGTCGAGATGATTAGCCACCATGTTCTTACTCCTTTTCTTATCACATTTCTCTAGATAAAACTCTTGCAATAATAGAATCCATCGTATTAGTCTAGGTTTGGCATCCTTCTTTGTCATCAGTAAGAGATAGAAGAGTGATCTATGTAGCCAAACACCTTTGAACCAATAAGATATGATCTAAATTTGTCAAAGTATACACAACGACAAGCAACCCCTTCTTAATTTTGGTGTATTTGTTTTTTGCTTTGTCTAATGTCTTTGAGGCATAATATATGACATGGTTCCTCTTGTGAATCCTCTATCTTAGGACTACTCCTACTACATAATATCTAGCATCAAACATGATCTCAAAAGGTTGAGATGAATTTGATGCATGAATGATAGGAATGGTGACTAGAGAAGCCTTCCAATTTGTGAATCCTTCTGTGCATGTAGAATCAAATAAGAAGACAAAATCCTTGAGAAGAAGATTCCTCAATGGCTTTGCAATTTTTGACAAATCCTTGATGAACCTCTAATAGAAACCTACATGTCCCAGGAAGGCATATGATTCTTTAACCATAGTTAGTGGTGCAAGTTTGGCAAAAACTTCAATCTTCACCTTGTCTACTTCTATCCCCTATTGCTCTCCCTATGGCCAAGGACAATGCCATCCTTCACCATGAAGTGGCACCTCTCCCAATTCCACACTAGATGTGCTTCTTCACACTTTTCTAGCAAAGAGGAAGGTGATTCAAACAACAGCCAAAGGAGTCACCATATAAAGAAAAACCATCAATAAAAACTTCCATCATAATTTATGTCAATATTACAAAAATGGTCGTCATGCAACACTAAAATGTAGCTTGTGTATTGCACAACCCAAAGGGCATTATCCTGAATGCATGTGTCAAAAGGATAGATGGAAGTTGTCTTCTTCTGGTTGCTATGGTGAATTGGGATCTGATGGAATTCAGAGTAGCCGTCTAAATAGAAAAAAGTATTCCTAATGTGATAAATACTCTAGAACTTGATCAAGGGGAGGGGAAGTGATATTTCAGTATATGCTAGTTCAACTTTGTGTAGTCAATGCAGATCCTTTGTCCCATGAATGTGTGGTGGGGATGAGTTCATTCTTGTCATTCTTCACAACTATGGAGCCACCCTACTTTGGAACTACCTACACTGGTCTCACTAAAGGAGAATCTAAAATGGGATAGATGATCCCAAATTTAGTAGTTTTATGACTTCTAGATGAATCACCTCTCCATGTTGGGATTTGATTTACGTTGGGGATTTCTAGAGGCTTATAGTCCTCCACCATTGGGATCTTATGCAATCAAATAACTTGGTTGACACCTACCAAATCAGTCATCTTGTAACCAAATACCATCTTCCTTTTCCACAGTGCAATCAACAACCTATATTCCTTGTCATGTGTGAGATTTGAATTGATGATCACATGACAAACATCTTACTCATCAAGGAACATGTACTTCATCCCCTTGGGTAGATTCTTCATCTTTGGTGCTTTAGACAATTCAACATCTTCTTCAACTACTAATATAATTATTAGATATTCAAATTTAGCATTTGATTCATCCTTATAGGTGTCCAAGTGAAGCCGACATCGATCAACCTATGTGTTCCAAATCTAAATCATCTGGTATGGTGAGGGTTGTTTGCAACAGATCTTCAAATCCTTCACCTTCCTATATAAGCTGAGATAATTTATTAATACAATCAAGCAAATATACCTTTTCATGAATGCTAGGATCCATGAAGTTGTCAAACACCCTAAACTTGGGTGTCTCTTTACCTAACCTTAGAAGAATGGTTTGCACCTCCACATCAATCAAAGCTCGTTCTATGGATAGGAACAGGTGGTCAGATATGAGGTGATATCTAAAATCCACCTTGATGTTTCTTATCACAAAATCACAAGGTGTGTAGGTGTACTTGACAACTTTGACTAGATCATCCTCTGTAATCTTCATAGGCTTTGTCATGGAGGAAGCATCTACATGAATGGTCATGGTTGTCAAGAGTAACTTGTTGAATCCCAACCTTTAGAAAAGACTGTATGGCATGATTGAAATGCTAGCACCCAAATCTTCTAGTCCGTTCATGCATTTTTGATGTCCAAGGTAACAGTCAATCCCAAATTAGTCAGGATCCTTCAGTTTCTTGTGGATATTGTCCAAGCTAATGTATGAAGTTGTCTCAACTAGCTTCATAAATTCACACTCCTTGGTAGTGTACTTCTTGTCAAGATAGTTTTTAAATACTTTGACCATTTTTCTATCTTAGGAAGGGCATCCAAGAAGGTGATGCCCACATGAAGCTTCTTCATAGCTTCCTTAAAATTCATGAACTTGGAATCCAACTTTGTCTACCTTAGATGTTCTTAATGTGGGGGTCTTGGTTTTTTAAATGGGCATGTTTGGTTCAGCAACATCAACCTGTGGTTTCGTAGCACCACTTACCGTTCTGAATCTACACCAACATTTATGTCTTGTGTGTCCATTCACAAACATCACTATGTCATAATCGTCTAAGTCAATGGGAACTGTGGTTGGTGTCACTGGAGGTGGTAGTGCATACACATTGCTTGAACATGTAGAGATAACATGTTTAGGATTATTTTAGGATGCATGACGAATGTTCTTGTGGAAGGGCATAGAGAGGCAAAAAGTTGGGCCAGCTGTGAGTCAATGGACTCTGGTAGGCATGCTTATTAGAGAGCATCATATTCTTACTAGAAATCAGGGACTACTGCAGCTAGATGATTTTTTCTATAGCAGATACTTGTCAGCATTGGAATTGAGGTTGCTTGTGTGTGATATTTGTGGCACTTATTTTGGATTCTAAAATTGTTGACCTTATTTGTAGCCACGATTATGGAAGTTCCCTTTGAAGTTACCTTGGTTTCTAAAATTTTAGTTATTGATTATAGTGGAACCCAAGAGTACCATTACCTTGATTGTTTACTTGATATGGCCATTGTTGTGATGCATTCTCTGCTCCTTCCAGATTACCATAATGGAAACTAGGGTGGTTTGTAGATTTGTTGGGATTGTATTAGCCTAGGCTAGGAATCTTCTAGATGGAATTAAGGTCCTTCATTTGGCTTAATTTGTCTTGCACTCGGGTATTGTTCACCATGACATTGTATATGACTTGGCAGCTGAGGGTGGAATGCTAGTTCCCTTTGCATGCTTCACAAAAAAGATATACTTGACTTTCTGTGCATATGTTGTGTTTGTCCTCTTCTCTCATATGCGTTGAAAGAGGATTCAAAACTATGCAACTTCAAGGACAATTTCTTAAGAATCTCTACTATGGATTTGAGCTCAGAACTATCTTTAGGTTTAGCCACATTAAGGACACATGCTTGTCCTCTGCTTGAATGTTATTGGTTCTCATATCCTTTCTTGACAACTTCCCATGTGGTGTCAAAGTTTTGGAACATGAAATTTCCTCAAGATGAGGAGTTAAGGAATGGCTTGGTGATTATCAACACTGTGTATAAGGTATCTATTAGTTGAACCTGTGAGATGCCATGATGCATGCATCAATGAAGAAGCTCTTTGAAATTTTCCCATGCCTCAGAAATGAACTCTCCTGGGACCATGGGAAACTATGTGATTTGGCCCCTGATTTTATAGGTGAAGGACAAACAGTAATACTTTTCTAGAATTTTGACATGCATAATCTCCCAAGTTGTGATACTTTTCCCTTCCATGGTGTTGTACCAATTTCTGGCCTTACTCGTCAACACGTACATGAACAATTGAAGTTTGACGACATCTTTAGACGCACCAGTTTTCTTGTTCAAGGAACAAATATATGCAAATTGATGTAATAGATCTTGACAATCCTTGCCTATGTTGCCAGTTAAAGCATTGCTTTACAACATGGTAATCCACAATGAGCATATCTCAAACTTTGGGGTGGTGATATAGGCAGGAACCACCAGATGATTATTGGGTTCTAGGGAAGGGGTATAGAGTAATAACAAAAATATTTCCTCTTCTACCAAAGCCATTGGATCCATTATATCTATAAAACATTAGTGTATAAAATACATAAGAGGGGATAAAGGCAATACCATTGCACACACTATTTGTCCAACAAGTAGACACATCTTATTTTGGTGAAGAACCTAATCCTACAGATCTAGATCCAGAACGGCCACCAAGAAGTTAAGATAGATATGAAGAAGAAGATTTAGATTGTCCATAAAGTAACAATGTGTTATTGTCTTATAGAATGTGTTCTCCAAACCTCCACATGTATTCATCAACCTCTACTTCATCCACGCAGATGAGGGAAAACACAGTGCACCACCATGGTCACCAAGTCGAAGTGGAAGAGGAGTTGTTGACGTGCTAGGTATCCTAGAACTCCATTTCTTCTCTTATATTGGGAAGGAGTCCTTAGGGTGACTTTTCTCTCTACTAGAGAGAAGTTTGACAACAAAATTATCTCATAAGTTATCTCAAAAGTCGTGTCTCCCCCTTTGGGACTTGCCCCCTTTATATAGGAGAGTCACATGCTTGGAAAAACCTAATTCCAGTCCATTTCCTATTCTCAATCCAATAAGAGTTTAATGTTATAAAAATGAACAAGATTTGGGATCGAGTGATCATGTTTCATGATTGACCAATCACATCCCCTAATCACTCAATCACATTAGCTGATCAACCAATTGCAACTATCTAGATCTAGATGTGATATTTCTTCCAAGCTCAGACTTTCCCATTAACATTTGGATTGCTTGATTAGGTGGCCTGACATGCCGATCACATATGTGTACTAGAAATTTCAATCAATCAATTGATCCATTGACCCAATCAATATGATCGACCAATCATACATGTTGGTCACCTAATAATAGGGTAAATCAATATCTTTATGATTCAGAACCATTCTAATCATATGTCTCATTGTAAAATTCAATTCCCTTGTGCATCCTTATGTTTGTGACCCAAGTGGTTCCTAATTACCTTGGTAATGATGTTCAAAACAACACAAGCAAAGATTGGTGTCCAATGACACATCATTGCCACCCAAGTAAAAGGAATAAGTCAAAGAACAACTAAAACTTGAAAACTAAACAATTTACCATGAATGTATAATCTGTTTGTCACAAATATCTAGATTGAACTCGAGGCATGGAATGCCATCTTCTTAACATTCAATCTTATTCCTTGATCCAGAGTAGACCATTTAAGATAATGTGAGCCTGATATCATATATTTGACTCACATGAGCATGGCCATGCATTTCATAGTCTATTATGAAGTGGTCTGGGATATCACAAAGGAGGGACAAATTCCATCTAAATCACTCATAGTATGCCCCATGTGTATAGTGTACCAATCACCACAGTTTTGAAAACATGTATTTTAGAGATGCTAGTGTCAGAGTATACAAAATGACATGTGTTATTGTAGTGCCTTTGGGTTTAAGGATCATAGTCACCACTATCACATTGAAATATGACTCTAACATGTCATTACATGACTTCCATGTGTTAATATTAATGTGGGTTTGTTTAGTACAACTTGTTCCCTAACAAGTACCCATGCATCTAAGTTGATATCCAATATCACGATTAAAGAGACATAGTCATCACTCACCACACGTGCTAGTCTTGTGTACTATTATTGTACTATACTATCCACAATATTAACTTATTGGGGACATAATAAGAATGCATACTCTTATTATACATATGATCTCAAATTTAGGTCCTTAACCTAAACCATATGTCACTGACTGCCATTCTTAGGAATTATTTAGTTGATTCATTATCTCAATACCAAAAAAACACAATAAGTGGACTTTCCTTTTATTACTAATAAAACCAAGTACAACTATCCCTTTTCACAATCATCACATTATGAATCTTAGGGCATATAACTAACAATGATGTGCATGTATAGCTTTGGAAATGCAGAAGCCCCTACGATACTTCTATCATTCAGCATCAATAGAGGTAGCCTCTCTGTCCCTATTCTCTTCAGCCATAGCTACTCTTATCTCCAACAAAAGAGCCTCTCTTTGTACTACAACAATTAAATTCACTATGCGGTTGATTTCTTCCTCATCCATCCTATTTTGGTATGATCAATTTAGGTAGTGGAAGGTCATGTAGATCTCTAGATCGAATGTGAGATATGTCGAGTCAACACCTTTCAAGTGTCACATGTACCACCAATATATGAAATGAAGAATGGACAATATTAAATTGGGGAAGAAAAATCCAAGTAGATTTTAATGAAAATCAATTAAAAAGAAAAGTCCTAATTGTTCAAAACAATGAGGTTTGTATGCTATTTTGTCATCTCTGACAATGGCACCAAAATTTGATGTGAGTTTTAATGCACAAACAAATGCCCTAAGGTACATTATCTCAGGTCTTAAACCCTTTTCACAAATTCAAAATCACTCAACCACTAGCAGATGGATCAGTTGTAGTGTAGCAAAAGGGTCGAACTTGGGAGATAACTTATTTAAGAAATCACTTACAGACCTATCACTGAGAATAACACTTAAAACAATTGTTGGGGGTGATAATTAACTAAGACTGGATTAAGATTGCAATGTAAGAAAATGATTAAAGGTGGATTGAAAATAATATTTAAAGGAAACTGGACATTTAAATTTCATTGACATTGCCTACATACTCTTCCTAACTAATAACTAGACTAGATGAAGTGAACTTGTATCCTTTCATATCACAAGTTACACAAGGGTTGAATTCCCTATAGTCTCGAGGCCTCATTGCCCATGGATCATAAGCCAATAATCTTGTAGAATTCCTTCCGTAATCACCTCTGGAATCCTACATATTCATTTGAGGATTTAATCATAAGGTTTGTGATCTCTATGCTTAGGATGATATCATTAATGATAATTGAAAGATCAGTTCATCAATTAAATGTATAAATAATGAAGAATGGTCTAATTACATAGAAATATCAAATTCGATAAACAATGGGGATACTCCCCATGCCTAAGCAATGGAGCCTAGTTTCTCATATCCATGGAGAGAGAACAAATATAAGAGTTGAGAGAAGAAAGCATGTCACTGAGAATGAAGAAGTGAGCCACCATATGTCTTTGACTATGGTTCCCTACTTCACTAGAAGTAGGTCTGGAAAATTCTACAAACATGATGACGTTTTGTCTTTTCTTCTCTGGTTGTTGCACCAAAATTGGTGCTAGGACTGAGCATGGACGACCCTTTCATGTTAGATTGTCCTTTCTTTTATTTCCTAGCTCCTGCCTCCCAAATTGGGCTGGAGGTTGTGCTTCTTACACCTACATGTTGTGCCAGTTGCTTGACTAGGGAACTAGGTGGCCAACCAACCTTTAAGTGGTGCATTTTATGGGATTCTAGTTGGCTGATTGGTAGGCAGGTCAACCGACTTACTGTCTGATGAATCCTCTGAAGAGGGACTGGGTCATCCGACTAGGATGGTGGTCGACAGACAAATAAGGCCCCTAAATCTTATAATTTCTACAGACTAATGGAGCAATTTGGATTGAATTCCGTTCGGTCGGCTGGTGAAATGGATAGGCCGATTGGACTCTTCTCGAGGGCATTGTGCTATAGATTAGTGGTCAATTAGTGAGGCGAGTCAGCCAACTAGCTGGCTCCAAAAAATGATGATGGCCATGAACTTGGAGTTGAGATTGAATTTCTACTGACTAAATGAAGAAGTGTGTCGGATGACTTGTTGGTCCTCTGGAGGTTCCTTGAACTGATTGGTTCAATTGGGCCTACTACGAAACCCAATTGCTCGATTAGCATGATGAACTTGTGTTGATTTGCTCCTTTTTCCTTCCAAATTCTTCTAAACTTGAGGTATGAATTTGGGAAAGGACTCCAATGAATTTGAAATTGAATGGTGTTTTCCTACATAAGATCAAGATTTCTAATCAAAATTCAAACAATTCAAGGACAAAAGAAAACAAAACTAAGCAAAATAACATGGACTATCTACTTGAAATGAGAAAAGCTAATCTATAAAATGCAAGGAATATGCCTTCATCAGTGGCCACCATCGTCATGGTGGCATCAGTTAGCACAAATGTGATGAATACCAAGTCCATTGTGGATGGAGGAGGAGGGAGTCATGCTTAAAGGCATAGTTGTTCTAGGAGGCTTATACCATGGTTGTGGTGAGCAACATGGACATTTTGTAGTCTACAAACATGTCCATCTCAATGAGCATGGTAGTGGTGGATGAGATACATTTCTCCTTGAAGAACTAGTGATTTTGTAGATTTTGGGGTTTTGTAACACAACTACGGTGAAGTACCATGACCATTTTGAAACTTTGTATGCACTTTGATGTTGAATTAGTCCATCCATAGTGCTCTTTTCTCAACTTTGATCCTTAGTCACTTGGGGTAGGTTCAGGCTCTATTTTCCTAACTTTTTACTCCTTCATGACTAGGAAATCTATGTTGGTATGTATGCCCATAGAGCAAGTCATGTGATGATTGTAATGGGATACTTTGTAAATGATTTGAATAATAATAAAGGCAATTTCCAATCTATATGTTTAAACTGTTTCTGAGATGATGGTGTAACATGATAGATGTCTAAAGAATGGTTTTACTCAATGACATATGCTTTTAGGTTCATGACCTAAACGATGAGATCATATGGATGTTAAGAGTATACATTCTTGTTTAGTCCCTAGTTGGTTGTTATTGTGGAAATAACCATAGACATCAATAACACTGAAGACTAGATTGTGTGTTGGTTGATGACAAAATCTCATTAGTCATGATATAGTGATATAAAACCAAGCACATAGGTACTTGTTAGAGAACAAGGTACCAGACAGACCCACCGCGAGAGTGACACATGGAACCATGACTTGGTAGTCACAGTCAGCTCTCACAGTGATGGTGGTGAGTGTGATTCTTAGACTTGAAATCACTGCACTCAACACATGTCATTGGGCACACTTTGACATCATCAAACGCAGTCCTGAAACATGGGTTGTTATAAAGGTGATGATTGGGTGGCTTTGACACATGGGGCTTTTGAGGGGCGAGTGATAGATATGGGATTTGTCCCTCCTAAGGGAGTTTGATATCCTTGGCCACTTGATGAGTAGGATTGAGAAAAGGCATGTGCATGCACGTGTGAATCAATATGTGATATTGATGTCATACACATCTCACTCGGTCTACTCTGAGATCAAGGAAATGAATGAACATTGACAGGATGACTGTTCCATGCCTCGAGTTCATTCTGGATATCAGTGATAAAGGAATTATACATTCACTGTAACACCATTCACGGATTGTAGGGATGAAAGTTGTTCTCCAACTTTCTATTTCACTTGGGTAGCAATGATGTGTGACTAGGCACCACTCTTTGCTTGTGAAGTCATAAGTGTTATGGACTTTCACTGCCAACGTGAAATGGACCTGCAGGGTCACACACATAGGATTTAACCTGGAAGAGGAGTTTTGTCCACAAGCAATGTTTAGATTGATTACTAAAGGAGTTTAGTAGTTCAATTAAACACTCAATTAATCAATAGCTCAATATCATAATGTTCAAGGTGTTGGATGCATTGATTGGAGTATCGGATTGATTGAAATCACATTTGACTGATTCTGCACAACCTGCACTCCCAACCGATCAATTCATGTGATGAACCGGTCGGCTGAGGTTGCTGAACTGGTCGGCTCAATTGTTGAACTGATCGGCTCGTGCACAGAGTGAAACGAGCGGTTCAAGTGTTGAACCAATCGGTTCAATTGGTGCAACCGAGCAACTTGGGAAAGTAGGATTGGTGAGAATTTTCCTTGCATTTCACTTGCCCAATTTGATTGGAACAAAGATTGGTATTCGATACCAATTAGAAAAAAAGAAAGAAAGTCAATCTGGGATCGACCAGGATCACCAACCGGCCGGTTCACTTGTGAACCGATCGGTTGAGGTGTCCCAACCGATCGGTTGGTGTTCCAACCGACCGATTTAGGTCCCCAACCGACCGATTCACTTGTGAACCGATCGGTTTAGGTTGTGAGTTGGTTGCTTTTGTGGAAAATATCGAACCCTTCTACTCTTGTTTTTAGTCCCATATTTCCGGGGACAGAGAACCCTGTCCCATGACCCGCATATATATAGGGGTATTGGGGGCTTCTCAGAGTACAACTCAGTGCAAGTTGATTGCTCTGCAAAGTTGTCGTTCTCTCTGGTTTTGGTAACCGAGAGAGAGCCCGAGCAAGTGCTTCCCGCAAAGGGAGGTGCAGCAAGGGAAGGACAAGTGCAGTTGCAATTGACAGTAGGAGAGTGTATTGGCGACTAGTACGTCAACATGAGGGTGTGACTCCTTCCACTTCCTTGTGGGACAAGGAGTGTGGAGTTCCAGGTGGTCCGTGTGGACTACTTCAGAGGCGGGAGGTCACTGCCGCTCAGGAAGACAACTGTCATCTGACAGTCCGGTAGGAGGAGGAGTCGTCAGTCCCGGTGCGACCAGGAGCTGCACAGACACCGTCCAAGACCGGAGGTGAAGACCGCGCAAGGTGCGAGGTACTATCGCCGAGCAAGCCTCGGGACAAGGTATGATTCACAAACCATCTTTCCTACTATATAGACATTGACGCGATTCCTTTCGTGCTGGGTTTTGGGGAGAAAAGTTTTGTTTCCGCTGGTTCTCTGCCTCCTCTAAAACCCAACAGTGGTATCAGAGCCACGTCAACCGCTCTATATTTTAGGATTATCGATATGATCGATTTTGGTTTGTCACCTTTATTTATTGCATGCGATGCGAATAATATCAGCTTTATACATGTCCAATCCACAAATCCCTAATATACATATATGATATGTAATATTAATGCACTCGATACGTGTCGCCCTTAAACGAGTTTTGTGGTGGATGTGTAGCATGATTATGACCTATAAACCCCTATATTTGTGTGTGGTTGTTTGTGTGGTTGCTTGCATCTCGGTCTGCGCACCGATTCCCTTCTCCTATTCCTGATGTAACTCGAAATAATTCGAGAATTATTTTCCTACCTTTGCTCCCCCTAAATGTAACTCGGGGTTTCACAATTCAATTGTAAATAGGATAGATTTTATTTCCTGTTATGTCAAAGAACGGCGGACGACCTGAAGACGATCGGTTCAAGGCGTGAACCGATCGGTTGGTGATTCAGACGACCAGTTCGAGGAACGAGACGAGCGGGTGGTGACCTGAGGAGATGCACGACGACCGGTGAACCGATCGGCTGGAGGTGCCAGTCGATCGGCTGGTGGCACCCGAACAACCTACCTGATGGCGAGCCGATCAGTCATGGAGATGAGCTGATCAAACCCAGAAAGGCAGGAACAAATTTCATCTTGTACAGGTTGCATGTGATGTAGACCTAGATGACCGTGATTCCTCTTGGCTCGAGGAATCACAAATAGGATGGCCATAATCATTGCTTTTTATCGTTTTGCATGTTTTCTGTGGGATATGGCATGTATATGATACTTACTATATATTGTGGTGATTGGATATGTATATGTATATAAAAAAAACCAAATCCCTCATTAAATACTAAGTCTTATATGCCTTCCATTAGCGAAACACATGGAAAACTTGATCGACCAAGCGTGGGTTACGCCAAAGCATGGTGCGTCGTCTATCTTGTGGAAGTGTGAATGGTCGACATGTAGGTTCTGCCAAAGCAGAGTGCATGTTTACCGTGTCGGCTTTTGGGTTAGACTTAACTGGTGATTCTTAGAGCGTCTAAGCCCAGAGGCACGAAATGTTCATGGCAAGGTGTTGCGCATGTTCATTCATCAAGAGTTGCATATGATGCAATTGGCAAGAGTTGCCTACCCGAAAGATCTGAGTTGTGGGTGACAGCCAAAGCTGGTCCATGGCTTAGAGGATTCTAAGATCTTGACCCACTAGAAGATTGTGCGCTGCAATCTTCTGAATTGATGGTGAGGGCTATCAATTTGAGTCAAAATAGTGGGAGTGGTAATTAATTAAAGGCCTAATTAACTATCATCAAATTTATTCAAATCAAATCAAAAGGAGTTTTGACAAATGCAAATTTTCTCTTGTAGAATGGCAAAAGAATCATCTTTTAAAATGGGCAAATTAATTGAGAATAAATTCCATAACTGGTTGAGGACTGTGAGAAGTGTTCTACACAATCCAGATATACCAGGAGCCTTAGAATCCACTCTATGTACGCTTAATGTGTTGGTGAAGAAGAAAGTAGGTAAGGGAGAGAAGTGTTCTCTCGCCAAACCAATTTCTTCTACATGGAAAGGATGGAAGGAACAATGGAAGAAGAAGTCGGAGATAGAGATCTCTACTTCTGGTGTATACGTGATAGAAATTAACTTTACTACTTCTTCGTCATGGGTACTTGATACTGAATGCGGATCTCACATTTGTTCAAATGTGAAGGATCTTAAGAGAAGTAGGACTTTAGGGAAAGGCGAGGTTGAACTACGTGTTGCTAATGGGGCAAGAGTTGCCGCCAGTGCCGTAGGAAACTATGAGTTAACTCTACCTAGTGGGATAATAATAGAGTTGAAGAACTGCTATTATGTACCTGCCATAGGAATATCATTTCCGTCTCTTGTTTGGACAAAGATGGATTTGAATTTCTTATTAAGAATGGAAAGTGTTCCATTTCTAAAGATGGGATCTTTTATGGCAGTGCCCTTATGTCTTATGGTCTATACTTGATAGACTTGGAGACAAGTGTATACAACGTAAACACCAAAAGGCAAAAACTCAACGACTCAAACAAAACATATCTCTGGCATTGTCGTCTAGGTCACATAAATGAGCAGCGCATTTCTAGACTCCATAAAGATGGTTATTGATGCGACGATTTTGAGTCGCATTTATAGACCTGTTTCATGTGTGTTTTATGCTTTTATTATTCATTTTTATGGTTAATGTGGCATAATTCATCCACTTTGGTCTTTGCTACTATTTTATGTCAAATTCCCTTTATTTCATCGTTTTGAGCATTAATTGTCAAAATATTATTATTTGTGTGAATTTATGTGATCTTGTGTTTGAATTTCAGGACAAATGAGTATTTGCTTCCATCGATACCATTGACGAAGGCGTCGATACCATCGACGTGATCACAGGTTGCCAGCCGAAAGGAGCAACAAGGCATCAATACTATCGACATGGATGTCGATGGTATCGAGATACCAACAGGTGGCTGGCGAGAAAGCGGTCGATAGTATCGACACCAGGTCGATACCATCGACGCACGGAGGCTACAACGACGCAAAACGACAAAACCGTCGCTACAGGGTAGTCAATACCATCGACCTTCGTCGATGGTATCGAGACTACATCAGACACTCAGACGAAAGGAAAGAAGGGCGGCCGCTACTACAGCGGGTCGATACCATCGACTCGCGTTGATGGTATCGACACCGTAGGATATGAGTTGGCTTCCTAATGATCTCAATCATATGGCTACGGTTAATTAGCGACCTAATGACTGAGATATACCTAAGGATGGCCGCCCAGACGAAAGGGAGGATGGAATTAGCAATTGCACAAGTACCGAGGAGGAGTAGAAAGGAGAACGGAGGCTAGAAGCTCATACCAGTTGATTCAGACGCCGCAGAAGACGGATTTCACCACCGAAAGGTGAGAGAGAACGTGTTCTACGCAAAGGATCAACCGGTTCTTCTCCGTTCAGGGGTTTTCCCTTTCATTTCACGTTTTTCACATGTTTTCCCCTATTTCTACCATGTACTTGTGTGAGATGAACATGCGGGGCTAATCCCCTTCGTCTTTAGGACTGGGAGTAGCCCGGGGATTCATTGTATGACAATTTTATAATAGTAATTCATACTTTATCTCTTAAATCCATGGTATAGTTTCGTTTTCTCCATATATTGTTATGCTTGATCACCATAATAATAACTTAATGCCCTTAATCACTTTGAAAGAAGGATTAACGGCTGAAAAGAGATGAAATCTACATTAATCGATAAATCCCTTGACCAAGGTGGTGTAAAATTAATGGTGGATACTGAGAGATCGTTCATAATGCACCTAGTCTAGGGTATAGGTTACTATGACGGTGGAACCGACCTAGACCTAGGTAGTGAATTGCACCACGACAAGGGGCAATTCTATTTTCAGGCCACTATCCGGATAGAGAGATTAAATTGAGGCATTATATAAAATATAATACAATGAAAACCCGCGGTGAAACCGCAAGCCTAAAGATACCCTTTTGAATTGGTTAAATTAACATTTAATCGATAGTTTGTTTTGTTTTGTTTTTATTTTCTTTCAATTTTAACAATAACCCTCAATTTGTTATTCGGCTTAGCTGGTCGCAAATAGTTAGTAGGAGTCTCCAACAATTCCCAGTATCCTTGTGTTCCACTCGGGCCTCACAAAGGCCTGTACTACTCGACGCGTTCTCTTGCATTTTAGCGCACAATAAAATTGCGTCAAGTTTTTGGCACCGTTGCCGGGGATACGGCGAATTGTTGGCACTTTGAGTGCTACGAGCGGCCATTCTAGGCCACATTTTTTTTATTATCTTGAAACAACTTCAAATATTTTCTTTTTATTGCTCGTTAATTTTTATACTCGTCACAGCACTGTACTGAACTCGATTTTTCTTATTTCAGGTACTGTGTATGGTGCGGACGCGTAACACTGATTATATGCGACGCGCACCAGAGGGCCCACTTATGGGACCAGAAGACGAGGACGATTATAATCAGGACCATCTTGAGGAAACAGAGTCAGAACCTGAACAAGAAGAGATGGACGAGCCACAAACGATATGGGAGAAGATCAAGGCTTCTTCCACATCTGCTTCAAAAGGGCCTATAAAGAAGTAGGCAATCAACATACCTACATATAAGATTGATCCGGCGTTGATAAATCTGGTGAAGTCAAATGCTTTTCATGGGCTCAAGAATGAGGACCCCGTCGCGCACTTCAGTCAGTTTGTTGAGAACTGTGACATGGTTAAAATCGACAGGTTTCCACAGGATGCACTTTATCTTAAGATTTTCCCGAGTTCATTGGCAGGAGCCGCGCGAGAATGGCTACACAATTTAGATGATGAGTTTGTGGAGTCTTGGGACCATATAGTGGAGGTTTTCTTTGAGAGGTTCTTCCCTCCTGAGAAGACTAACGACATGATCTGGAAGATTCATAATTTTACCCAACAGGCTAGTGAGACATATTCTGAGACCTGGGAGAGATTTCAAGTCATGCTGAGGAGGTGCCCACATCACGGGCTGGATAAAGAGACGCAGGTGAAGATCTTCTATTTTGCTCTCTCCGAGCACGATAGGAGTAATCTGGATTCAGCTGGATCAGGATTCTTCCTGAACAATACGGACACTAGATGCTGGGAGATACTAAAGAATATAGATAGAAAACAATCATGGGGTGAAAGAGGTGCCGTGGAGCAGGTCCGAGCAGTAGGAGAATCTAAGGAAATAAAAGAACTGAATGAGAAGATGGATCTTCTCGCAAAGAAGTTGCTTGCAAAAGAGGATAATGAGTCAGAGGATGATGCTCAAGTGAAATTTACGAGGCAGCATCCCGGTTATAGGAACAATGATTATTCATGGAGAAAGACAAAAAGTTCTCGTGGAAGGATCCAAACAATTTTCTGCAGGATCCGGATGCCAAACCCCCGCCAGTAACAGGAGATAAGAGCACGGAGCTTCTCAATCAGGTTATAAAGAAAAATCAAGAGCTAATGAATATGTTTGGCCAGCAAATCAAACAGCAAGGGGAGTTTATGAATCAGTTTGGGCAAACATTGCGGAGCCATGGGGCTCAAATGAGGACCATCGAGACATCTATGGCACAAATGGCAGCAGAGATCACCAGTTTGAAGAAACCGACACATCCAGGTTTTTTGGGAAATACCAATGTTCCAGGGGGAAACCAGCAGGCAAAAGCCATCTTGCTCAGAAGCGGCAAGAAATTGTTAAATCCAAGAGCCGAGGAGACAAGCACACCATAAGCTGAAGTAGAAGGTGAAGCCAATGAGGAGCTGCCACCACCAGTCACAGGGCAGGTTGATGACACAGCCGTGGATGATACTGAAGAACAGGTTGTAGAGGAGGAACCTCAGAAAAAGACACCTTATGTGCCACCTCATCAAAGGGCACAAGTTGTCCCGGTTCCGTATCCAAATAGTGCGAAGGCAAGGAAGACAGATGCGCAATTTAAGAAATTCTTAGACAGTTTCAGGAAGCTTTCAGTCAATATCCCTTTACTGGAAGCCATTGAGCAAATTCCTTCATACGGGAAGTTTCTAAAGGACATTATCACGAAGAAGAGGAAAATACCGGATACAGAGGTTGTCGTGCTTAAGGAACAAGTGAGTGCCTTCATCATGGGCACTTTGCCGCCAAAGAGACAAGATCCAGGCTGTTTTAACATCTCTTTTTATATTGGAAAAGTCAAATTTGGTGAAGCATTATGTGACTCAGGGGAAAGCATCAACTTGATGCCCCTTTCTACATTCAAAAAGCTAGGATTGAAGGAGTCACGGCCAAGCAATATGACTATTCAATTGGCAGATAACTCTGTGGTAAAGCCTTATGGAATCTGTGAAGATGTGTTAGTAAATGTGGATAGGTTTGTCTTTCCGGTAGATTTTGTAGTCATGGAGATGCAGGATGAACATGGCAACGAGCTGTTACTTGGACGTCCTTTCCAAGCTACAACCGACATAGTCTTAGAGATGGAAAGAGGTCGTTTGACCTTGGGCATAGCCGATGACCGCTTTGAAATGGTCATGCCTTATAGTACTGTTTCATCTAAAGCAAAGGAACAATGCAATATGGTAAAACATCTGGATAGTAATATTTCACTCTGTCTTGGGAAGCCATTTTTGGACATGGATCATGTGATAAGCAAGGTGGACAATGGAACTTTGGCTTTGGATATCATGGAGCAGACCAAAAAAGTTTCTCTGTGCAAAGCTGTAGGATTCCCGAATGATGAGGAGGAGGACATTCCGCCTTCCATGGAAGATGATGTTATTGCTATTTCTGTTTTTGATGCATACCCATAATTGCCATTGGAGGCATGTTTGGTAAATATTACACATGATTGGATAAGGAGCAAATCTCTCAAGGAGTGCGCTAAGATGCTCCAGATGCTTCCATGCTTCTATGTGAGGCATTATGAAGATCTAGGTAAACTTCCCCCGCCACTTCAATCATCTTTGATAAGTCCGCCAGATCTAGAATTAAAGTCGCTGCCACCGCATCTCAAATATGTCTTTCTAGCTGAGGAAGACAAGCTACTTGTGATCATTTCAGCTTATTTAAGTGTGGCTGAGGAGGAACAATTGTTGATAGTGCTGAAGAACCACCAGGGAGCTTTTGGGTGGTCCGTTGCAGATATCAAGGGGATTTCCCCTACTCTATGTCAGCACAAGATTTGGCTAGAGGAGGGATCCAAGCCTGTGATTCAACCTCAAAGACGTCTCAATCCGAGCATGATGGAGGTTGTGAAGAAGGAGGTTATTAAGCTTCTTGCTGCAGGTATCATTTACACCATATCAGACTCAACATGGGTGAGTCCCACACAGGTAGTCCCTAAGAAGGGGGGAATTACTGGCACCCAAAATATGCTAAATGAACCTGTCACCACCCGATTGGTAACCTGGTGGTGAGTTTGTATTGATTACCGCCGTTTGAATGTCGCCACGCTAAAGGATCACTTTCCTTTACCTTTCATTGATCAAATCCTAGAGCATCTTGCTGGCCGATCGCACTTCTGTTTTCTAGACGGGTACTCGGGGTACAACCAGATCATGATCCTTTAGATCAAGAGAAATCTACCTTCACTTGTCCCTATGGGACTTTCGCGTACCGCCGAATGCCTTTTGGTTTATGCAATGCACCTGCAACGTTTCAACGTTGTATGCTCGCCATATTTTCTGACATGGTAGAGCGATGTCTCGAGGTTTTTATGGATGATTTTTCGGTGTATGGTGCATCGTTTGATGAATGTCTATATAATTTGGACAAAGTTTTACAGCGTTGTGAGGACACACATTTGGTCCTCAACTGGGAGAAATGTCACATGATGGTGACTGAGGGGATAGTGCTAGGACACAAGGTGTCTAGCAAAGGTTTAGAGGTAGATCCGGTCAAAATTGAAGTCATTTCCAAGTTGCCCCCACCAAATTCTGTTAAAGGGGTAAGAAGTTTCTTGGGACATGCCGGGTTCTATCGTCGATTTATAAAAGATTTTTCTAAAATTGCGAAACCTTTATCCGAGATTTTAGAGAAAGACGCTGTTTTTTTATTTTAATGACAAGTGTCTACATGTGTTCAACGTGTTGAAGGAAAAACTGATTTCTGCAGCGGTTGTTCAAATGCCGGATTGGACAAAACCGTTCGAATTAATGTGTGACGCTTCAGACTTTGCGGTAGGAGCTGTGTTGGGGCAGCGGGTGGACAATAAACCCGCCGTGATTTTTTACGCTTCAAAGACTTTGAATGACGCCCAATTAAATTATACAACTACTGAGAAAGAATTACTCGCCGTTGTGTTTGCTTTTGAAAAATTCCGACAGTATTTTGTTGGATCTAAAGTAGTTGTATGGACTGACCATACCGCAATTAAATACTTAATGGAGAAAAAAGACGCAAAGCCTAGACTCATTAGGTGGATTTTTCTCTTATAAGAATCTGACATCGAAATCAAGGATAAATCTGGGATTGAAAATGTTGTTGTTGATCATTTGTCTAGGTTAGAAAGGGTGGATGAAAAATATTTACATATACCCATAACCGAGACGTTTCTGGATGAACATATTTTGAAAATTAACTCTAAGGATCCTTGGTTCGCTGAGATTGTAAACTATTTGGCTTGCGGGATCATCCCGGAGGATTGGTCATACCAGGAGAAGAAAAGATTCTTCCATTCTTTGCGATATTATTTCTGGGATGACCCAATCCTTCTTAAGCAATGCAGGGACGGTATCTTGCGCAGGTGTGTGCCTAAAGTGGAGTACGAGAGTGTTTTACGTCATTGCCACACATCACCTATGGGAGGACACCATGCCAGCTCGCGCACGGCAGCTAAGGTTTTGGAAAGAGGCCTTTATTGGCCAACCTTGTTCCAGTAACCCTACGGCTCCGCAGTACCCGCCTCCACCACCACAGGAGTGATCTGGTATCACTGTTCCAATCTTTAAGTTTGTTTTTGACTATGAGGCCATAGTCGAATTCAAGCTTAGGGGGGTAGTTGGAACAACTTTATCTTTTACTGTTTTTAGTTTTTTTAACTTTATTGTTTTTGTTCTTGTTATTTGTTTCTTGCAATTTTAGTTTGTTTAGGATCCACATGCTATCTAGTGTAATCGTGGATGTCATAAAGTTTGTGTCATCTATAGAGTGTGCATGGGAAAAATCAAGGGAAATTTGAAATTTTTCTGTGTTTGGAAAGCTTGTCGTGTTTAACCTTGTGCAATGAACCTACGAAAATGATTGGTTCTGTCAACTCTAAAACAACAATTCACAACTGTACTCCTAATGATTCATGAAAGTGGAAGGAAATGATTGTTTGAGCCTAAACTGACCAAATGGTACTGAGACTTTAATTGGATGTAAGAGAGAGAAATCTCTTAACTACTACACAGGTCAGTAAGGAGGGACACATAATATTTATCTAAGGTTCAGTCACCTAGTCTTGTGATCTTTCCACCTTTTCGCTTTGTGTAATCTACCACAAGAATTGGAAGTACTTTACAGTTTTAACCTCTTTGATTGCATTGCACGTAGATAGGGCTAGAATTAATTCTTTTTCCATATGTTTTGAATTTAAAAAAAAAATAGAATAGTGATACATGCACATTACTCTTAGGTGCATGTCATGTAGTTGCATTCATAATTTCCATACATAAAGTATATCATGTATCTCGATTTTTCTCCAATGGTGAATGAAATTGTTCCATACCTTCTAAATAGTGAAAATTTCTGAGAATGAAGAAAATAAGCCCAATAAAATATTCATTATCAATTATGGATATAAGGGTTTGAGAAAAAAAAGAGAGAAAAATCTGAAAAATCGGCATAAAAAAAGAGAGAAGAAAGGAGTTATGTAAAAGCAACAAGAATAAGAAGGATAAAGGAACATAATCTCACCTACATTTCAAGATAATTGAGTACATGATGTAGCTTAATTAGATGTCTGTCTTGTTTTGAGATGGATGGTTAGTGCATGCATCATTCCACCCAGTTTTAGGCATTAGGGAATTTCTCATGTGCATTTGCATCATGTAGGACATTTTTGTATTATGCATGTTGAAACTGTACAATACTTCCATTTTCTTCCATCAACCACCCATCTTCATCCACCTGTTGCTCGGATTGGTAGGCCACCGTGAATTTCTCCTCACCAATGTATATCAGGAGAACTGCTTCCATTTAGATGGTAGTTAGGGCAAGCAACGTAGTATAGGAGATCACAAGATGCACCAAGTCTGAACCAGTGAGTTTTATTATGTTAACTGCCTTACATGATAGTGTTCATCAGTTTTGAGGTCAATTTCTCTTATGGATGATTACTGTCGCCGATAGGGTAATTACCATTCTGTGGTTAGAGAGGGTCGGTATGTGATTGTTAGGTGGGAGTCATGTGGATGTTGGTTTTGATGCGTTGTTCTTCAGTTGACATTAGCAATTCTATTCTAAGGATTAGATGCTCGAGGGCGAGCAACGTTCAAGCTTAGGGGAGTTTGATGCGACGATTTTGAGTCGCATTTATAGACCTGTTTCATGTGTGTTTTATGCTTTTATTAGTCATTTTTATGGTTAATGTGGCATAATTCATCCACTTTGGTCTTTGCTACTATTTTATGTCAAATTCCCTTTATTTCATCTTTTTGAGCATTAATTGTCAAAATATTATTATTTGTGTGATATAATGTGATCTTGTGTTTGAATTTCAGGACAAACGAGTATTTGCTTCCGTCGATACCATCGACGAGGACGTCGATACCATCGACGTGATCACAGGTTGCCAGCCAAAAGGAGCAGCAAGGCGTCGATACTATCGACATGGATGTCGATGGTATCGAGATACCAACAGGTGGCTGGCAAGAAAGCGGTCGATAGTATCGACACCAGGTCAATACCATCGACGCACAGAGGCTACAACGACGTACAACAACAAAACCGTCGCTACAGGGTAGTCGATGGTATCGAGACTACATCAGACACTCGGATGAAAGGAAAGAAGGGCGGTCGCTACTACAGCGGGTTGATACCATCGACTCGCGTCGATGGTATCGACACCGTAGGATATGAGTTGGCTTCCTAATGATCTCAATCAGACGGCTATGGTTAATTAGCGACCTAATGACCGAGATATACCTAAGGACGGCCGCCCAGACGAAAAAGGAGGATCTCATTAGCCATTGCACAAGTACCGAGGAGGAGTAGAAAGGAGAACGGAGGCTAGAAGCTCATACCAGTTGATTCAGATGCCACAGAAGACGGATTTCACCACCGAAAGGCGGGAGAGAATGTGTTCTACGCAAAGGATCAACCAGTTCTTCTCCGTTCAGGGGTTTTCCCTTTCATTTCTCATTTTTCACATGTTTTCCCCTATTTCTACCATGTACTTGTGTGAGATGAACATGCGGGGCTAATCCCCTTCGTCTTTAGGACCGAGAGTAGCCCGGGGATTCATTGTATGACAATTTTATAATAGTAATGCATACTTTATCTCTTAAATCCGTGGTATAGTTTCGTTTTCTCCATATATTGTTATGCTTGATCACCATAATAATAACTTAATGCCCTTAATCACTTTGAAAGAAGGATTAACGGCTGAAAAGAGACGAAATCTACATTAATCGATAAATCCCTTGACCAAGGTGGTGTAAAATTAATGGTGGATACTGAGAGATCATTCATAATGCACCTAGTCTAGGGTATAGGTTACTACGACGGTGGAACCGACCTAGACCTAGGTAGTGAATTGCACCACGACAGTGGGCAATTATGTTTTCAGGCCACTATCCGGATAGAGAGATAAAATTGAGGCATTATATAAAATCTAATACAATGAAAACCCGCGGTGAAACCGCAAGCCTAAAGATACCCTTTTGAATTGGTTAAATTAACATTCAATCGATCGTTTGTTTTGTTTTGTTTTTATTTTCTTTCAATTTTAACAACAACCCTCAATTTGTTATTCGGCTTAGCTGATTGCAAATAGTTAGTAGGAGTCTCCAACAATTCCCAGTATCCCTGTGTTCGACTCGGGCCTCATAAAGGCCTGTACTATTCGACACGTTCTCTTGCGTTTTAGCGCACAGTAAAATTGCGTCAGTTATCTAGACTCTTTTGATTATGAATCAATAGAGACATGTGAATCTTGTTTGTTGGGCAAGATGACCAAGACTCCCTTTTCAGGTAAAGGTGAGAGAGCTAGTGATCTATTAGGACTCATACATACTGATGTATGTGGGCCTTTTAGATCTAATACCAGAAATGGATGTCAGTACTTCATTACCTTCACTGATGATTTCAGTAGGTATGGCTATGTGTACCTGATGAAGCATAAGTCAGAAACCCTTGAAAAGTTCAAGGATTTCATGAATGAAGTACATAACCAACTTGGTAAAAGTATTAAGGCACTTCGATCCGATCGAGGTGGAGAATACTTAAGCCAGGAGTTTGAGGACCTTCTGCGAGCCCGTGGTATTGTATCACAGTGGACTCCGCCTGGAACACCACAGCATAATGGTGTGTCTGAAAGAAGGAATCACACATTGTTGGATATGGTGCGATCAATGATGAGTTTTGCTGATCTCCCAATTTCCTTCTGGGGTCATGCTCTTAAAACTGCCACGTTTACACTTAACCGTGTACCATCTAAATCGGTTCAAAAGACACTATATGTGATATGGACTGGGAAGCGTCCCAATTTGTCTTTTATGAAGATTTGGGGTTGTGAGGCTTACGTCAAGAAAATGTTTCCTAATAAGCTTGGACCCAAATCTGATAAATGTTATTTTGTTGGATATCCCAAGGAGACCAAGGGATATTATCTATTCCACCCTACTGACAACAAAGTGTTTGTTGCCAGGGATGTTGTATTCCTAGAGAAGGAATTTATTTCCAAAGGAAACAGTGGGAGGAATGTAGAGCTTGAAGAGGTTCAAGCCCAACAAGAAAACATTGAACCAGTAGATGTACCAGAGGGAAATGTAGATTCACAAGGTGTTGTGGAATCTCAGTCTCCTCAGGTAACACAAGGACCTCGTAGATCTAGTAGGACTCACCTTGAACCTGAGAGGTTTGGATACCTTGTAACTCAGGAAGGTGGAGAGTTGATCATACATGATGATCCAACTACCTACATAGAGGCTATGGAGGGACCAGATTCTGAGAAATGGCTTGAAGCCATGAGATCCGAGATGGAATCCATGTACTCCAACAAAGTTTGGACTTTGGTGGAACCACCCGAAGGGGTAAAACCCATAGGGTGCAAGTGGGTCTTCAAGAAAAAGACCGACATGGATGGCAATGTGCAAACTTATAAAGGTAGATTGGTTGCAAAGGGATTTCGACAAGTTCAAGGTGTTGACTATGACGAAACCTTTTCTCCAGTTGCCATGATTAAGTCCATCAGGATAATGCTTGCTATTGCAGCTTATTATGACTATGAGATTTGGAAGATGGATGTTAAAATGGCATTCCTTAATGGGAATATACATGAGGATGTGTACATGAAATAGCCTGAAGGTTTTGTAGATCCAAAGAATGCCAATAAAGTCTGTAAACTACAAAGGTCAATCTATGGATTGAAGCAAGCATCTCGGAGTTGGAATCTTCGATTTGATGAGGAAGTCAAAGTGTTTAGCTTTATTCAAAATGAAGATGAACCTTGTGTGTATAAGAAGGTTAGTGGGAGCTCGACCACATTCCTCATATTGTATGTGGATGGCATACTTTTGATGGGGAATGATGTCTTAGCCTTAGAGAAGGTAAAGACTTGGCTAGGGAATACTTTCTCAATGAAGGACTTAGGAGAAGCATCCTACATACTAGGAATTAAGATCTATAGAGATAGATCTAGAAGGCTTCTCGGACTAAGTCAAAGCGCGTACATTGACAAAGTGTTGAAGCAGTTCAGCATGGAGAACTCAAAGAGAGGCAACATCCCCATGCTACATGGAGTCACCGTCTCTAGAGCTCAATGTCCCCAATCTTGTGAAGAGAGGGAGCGTATGAATGGGATCCCATATGCATCAGCCATCGGGTCCATCATGTACGCTATGTTGTGCACACGCCCAGATGTCTCGTATGCTCTCAGCATGACGAGCAGGTACCAGTCAGATCCCGGGGATGCTCACTGGACAGCCGTAAAGAACATCCTCAAGTACTTGCGAAGGACTAAGGATCAATTTCTTGTTTACGGCGGCGAGGAAGAGCTGGTTGTAAAGGGTTACACCGATGCAAGCTTCCAAACCGATAAAGATGATTACAGATCACAGTCAGGATTTGTGTTTTGCCTTAATAATGGAGTTGTGAGATGGAAGAGTTCCAAGCAAGAAACAATTGCCGATTCTACTACAGAGGCTGAGTATATTGCTGCTTCGCATGCAGCAAAGGAGGCTGTGTGGATCAGGAAGTTCATTTCTGAACTTGGTATAGTTCCCAGTAGCTGTGATGCAATTGAGCTTTATTGTGACAATAATGGAGCTATTGCACAAGCTAAGGAGCCCAGATCACATCAGCGGTCCAAGCACATACTGCCACACTTCCATCTCATACGAGAGATCGTACAACGAGGAGATGTGAAGATTTGCAAAGTACCAACTGAAGACAACATAGCTAATCCACTAACTAAGGCCCTTTCTCAGCAGAAGCATGATGGTCATGCTAGGTCACAAGGACTGTGTTTCCTTGGTGACTGGCTCTAAGTGAAAGTGGGAGTCTGTTGGTATGTATGCCCATAGAGCAAGTCATGTGATGATTGTAATGGGATACTTTGTAAATGATTTGAATAATAATAAAGGCAATTTCCAATCTATATGTTTAAACTATTTCTGAGATGATGGTGTAACATGATAGATGTCTAAAGAATGGTTATACTCAATGACGTATGCTTTTAGGTTCATGTCCTAAACGATGAGATCATATGGATGTTAAGAGTATACATTCTTGTTTAGTCCCTAGTCGGTTGTTATTGTGGAAATAACCATAGACGTCAATAACACTGAAGACTAGATTGTGTGTTGGTTGATGACAGAATCTCATTAGTCATGATATAGTGATATCAAACCAAGCACATAGGTACTTGTTAGAGAACAAGGTACCGGACAGACCCACCATGAGAGTGACACATGGAACCATGACTTGGTAGTCACAGTCAGCTCTCACAGTGATGGTGGTGAGTGTGATTCTTAGACCTGAAATCACTGCACTCAACACATGTCGTTGGGTACACTTTGACATCATCAAACGCAGTCCTGAAACATGGGTTGTTATAAAGGTGATGATTGGGTGGCTTTGACACATGGGGCTTTTGAGGGGCGAGTGATAGATATGGGATTTGTCCCTCCTAAGGGAGTTTGATATCCTTGGCCACTTGATGAGTAGGATTGAGAAAAGGTATGTGCATGCACGTGTGAATCAATATGTGATATTGATGTCATACACATCTCACTCGGTCTACTCTGAGATCAAGGAAATGAATGAACATTGACAGGATGATTGTTCCATGCCTCGAGTTCATTCTGGATATCAGTGACAAAGGAATTATACATTCACTGTAACACCATTCACGGATTGTAGGGATGAAAGTTGTTCTCCAACTTTCTATTTCACTTGGGTAGCAATGATGTGTGACTAGGCACCGCTCTTTGCTTGTGAAGTCATAAGTGTTATGGACTTTCACTGCCAACATGAAATGGACCTGCAGGGTCACACACATAGGATTTAACTTGGAAGAGGAGTTTTGTCCACAAGCAATGTTTAGATTGATTACTAAAGGAGTTTAGTAGTTCAATTAAACACTCAATTAATCGATAGCTCAATATCATAATGTTCAAGGTGTTGGATGCATTGATTGGAGTATCGGATTGATGGAAATCGCATTTGACTGATTCTGCACAACCTGCACTCCCAACCGATCGGTTCATGTGATGAACCGGTCGGCTGAGGTTGCTGAACCGGTCGGCTCAATTGTTGAACCGACCGGCTCGTGCACAGAGTGAAACGAGCGGTTCAAGTGTTGAACCAATCGGTTCAATTGGTGCAACCGAGCAACTTGGGAAAGTAGGATTGGTGAGAATTTTCCTTGCGTTTCACTTGCCCAATTTGATTGGAACAAGGATTGGTATTCGATACCAATTAGAAACAAAAGAAAGAAAGTCAATCTGGGATCGAACAGGATCACCAACCGACCGGTTCACTTGTCAACCGACCGGTTGAGGTGTCCCAACCGATCGGTTGGTGTTCCAACCGACCGGTTCAGGTTGCGAGTTGGTTGCTTTTGTGGAAAATATCGAACCCTTCTACTCCTGTTTTTAGTCCCATATTGCTGGCGACAGAGAACCCTGTCTCATGACCCGCCTATATATATAGGGGTATTGGGGGCTTCTCAGAGTACAACTCAGTGCAAGTTGATTGCTCTGCAAAGTTGTCATTCTCTCTGGTTTTGGTAACCAAGAGAGAGCCCGAGAAAGTGCTTCCCGCAAAGGGAGGTGCAGCAAGGGAAGGACAACTGCAGTTGCAATTGACAGCAGGAGAGTGTGTTGGCGACTAGTACGTCGACAGGAGGGTGCGACTCCTTCCACTTCCTTGTGGGACAAGGAGTGTGGAGTTCAAGGTGGTCCGTGTGGACTACTTCAGAGGCGGGAGGTCACTGCCGCTCAGGAGGACAACTGTCATCTGACAGTCCGGTAGGAGGAGAAGTCGTCAGTCCCGGTGCGACCGGGAGCTGCATAAACACCGTCCAAGACCGGAGGTGAAGACCGCGCAAGGCGTGAGGTAATGTCGTCGAGCAAACATCGGGACAAGGTATGATTCATAAACCATCTTTCCTACTATATAGACGTTGACGCGATTCCTTTCGTGCTGGGTTTTGGGGAGAAAATTTTTGTTTCCACTGCTTCTCTGCCTCCTCTAAAACCCAACAATCTATATCATCAACCTTCTCTCCCGACCATCAATTAGTGAAAAAATTACCAAAAATACTTGCAAAATGCATTTGTAAGTGCATATCATAATAAAACCAGTTATTGGGAATATGACTTGCATTGTGAAATATTTAGATGTGAAAGAAGAGTAAAAAGATGCAAAACAGAGACCCAAAGTTGGGATCCATTAGTAGGCAAAACTAAAAATTTGGAGCAATAAGAATGGTGAAAATTGGAATAAAATATAGCATGAATTACGTTCATTAAATCACCCCAACTTAAACCATTTCTTGTCCTCAAGAAATAAAAGCTAAACCAAGATCAAAATAAAGTGCATGTACAACAGACAATATGTTGGTTTATTACACTAACGAGTTTCAATCTTAAGAAAGATCTTTTACTCAACTAACCAAATTCCACAAGTATACGGAAGTAGCCGTAGTCGAGGTCAAACACAAGGAGATTTAGCAATCAATTAAATGCAGTAGTGCTAAGGTTCAACAATATACTATTTTAAAGGTGATTAGGTTGATTAATCTAAAAAAAATTCAGAAATAAGCAAATAGTAAACGGATTACTAAAGAGATTAAAATTTGGAATTGGGAGTATCTTGGACTTAGGATTTCACCAACACATTATAACACGACATATGATCATGAAATATAAACATACTAAGCACTTGTTTTAAAGGAGAGTTGTATGTTGCACCTGTCGGTGCAAGTACAATGATCCTAACTCAATTCAACATTCCCATGTATAAATTTCATTTTGGATCACAAACCTACTCCTCAACTCCATAATTTCCACTCTCGTGGTAAAGAAGGAGTTGCCAAGAGAGTACCTCCTTACTCTCCTACCTATCTTCTCAAATCAAGCAAAAGAGCATAAAACATACACATAAGGTGGCCAACCATACATGCAGAAAAGAAGAAACCGGTACTCACACAAATAAGCAACGTAGCATTTAGTATGAAATTTTCATGTTCCATACATGCTACGACATGGGAGCTACTCTCCCATGTCCAAGAAAAAGAAACTACTCATCCATAATGGTGTACAACAGAAAATGCAAAGAAATTTCAGAGTTCAACATGATTTAGAGAAGGAAAAGCAAAGAAAACCCAAGGTGTAACCCAAGAGGAGTAGAATTCCAGCTTTAGCACGAAATCCCACTCCTACATCTACTCCAAACCGGACAAAACTCTCTCCCAAGAAGCTTTGTGGAGTTGAGAAGCTCTTCTGCACCTTGGAGAAGAAGATTGGAGAAGAAAAGAAGAAGAATGGGGTTCTTTAGCAAGAAACCACCTCCTTCCACCTCCATAATCGCCCTCCTTGCTCTAGCCTTTCTCTGGGATGAAAGAGTTTTGAATAATGACCCAACATAACTGCTCCATAGAGTGGTTTTGTCTTTTAAAATGAAAGGAGTCATATTTGAAAATTGCTGAAACTGACAGGCACACGACGTGTCTTTCTCTGGACATGGCGTGTCCTGTCTCCGACAGTTGTTTCTGAGTGTAAAGCACATGAAGTGTCTGGTTTAATACACACTGTGTACATTACCAGAAAGGCTAGACTCGGTTTTGAATTCCCAAGTACACATCATGTCTTTTGTGTACACGCCGTGTACTTTTCTTTGGAGTCTGAAGTATCAGGCTGTCTGGAAATGCTCACACTGTGTCTTAAATAAGACACATTGTGTGCATTACTAATTCAGTAGAATTAAAGTTCTGATCATCTGCAAGGTGTGGAGAAGTCCCGATAATGATGAGATTGAGTTGGGATATCTCTAATTTGATCCTTTTGATGCAAATCTACAAGACACATCACGTGATAAGCAAAACAACAAAAAGGTGGAAAGAATGATATGAATAGAGGCTAAATGAGAATAAAATGAACTGAATTTATGTGTGAAATCATGTGAAACATTGATGTTGTAACCACACAACAAATCCCCCTAAGCTTGAAACATTGCTTGTCCTCAAGCAAAAAGAGCATAGCCACATAAATGAAGGAAAATTCAAGCTCATGCATGGATTAAATGAAATGAAGATATGCTATAAAATCAACCAACCATGTACATTAGGTTTATATTCATAGCCATCATCTAAATTAAAACATACAAGATAGAGAAGTTTTAGTTCAGCAATGGTGGTCACAAATTAAGCAAAACAATCAACTAAACAACATTAAACATGATTTGGATAATCAAGCCAAACAACTAGTGGATTCATAGTGCAAAATTTTCAGCTATTATGGATGTAAATGATGAAATCTTAGCTAACTTTAACAATCTCAGTTCAGCTCTCTTCTCAAAAGATATGACAATTGGAATTATGGGATTCCGGCACTCAGCTGCTAATTTAGGCTTACACACGTGGAGTGCAGATTGGGGTGTTGTTTTTACCCTCTTTTGATTTTCATATCACCTAACCATCATTGTCGGATCAGACTCACACTAGGCTAGCATGATATGTGGGCTGATTGCCATCATTTATTGGGTAAAGTGAGAAAAAGATAAAAGAGATTTTTGCACAACACAAGAGAGTCAACGAGAAAGTTAAGTTAACAAGATTCCATTCATTATTTTGCAAAATTTTCACTGAAAAATTTGTTGTATATACACTAAAAGTTTGGCAAGAGTATCCCGTATTCTGAACAGTATTGTAGAGTTCGTTTATTCGCTAACATTTTAGACTGTTACATGTATTTAGCAATCAAAGATGTGAAAATTGAGAGTTCAGGCTACAATTACAAACTAGGAACATGTACATAGGGAATTTCATTTTCCATGTACATGTTCTTTACTAATTCTATTATATGGCCCAAAGAAATACAAGGTACAAGATAGTTCAAGCATACAAGGTGCAAAAGTTCATTCTATCACAATAGCCTTATTTCATACTAAACTTTCCATGAAGGGAAAATACAGAACATGAAAATAAAAGACTAAAATAAAAGACTGACATGACGAACAAAAGAAAATGGCCAAAGCAAATGAAAAAAGAAAATGAAACAGAAACTGCATTACGAGTCGGTTGCACCCCCCTAAGCTTGAAATCTACAGTGTCCTCACTGCATCAATTGAGCTCATGAAGGTAACAACCGAATACCTATCATGGGTGAAAATCAATAAGAGGGGCCAACACCCCTATGGTCATTCAAAAAGAACTGGTTGATAAAATCATCATCTGGAACATCCATTGGAGTGGGTTGCGGTGCAGACTCTGGCTACTGCTGTGGTGGCAACAGCTGATAT
Organism: Alisma plantago-aquatica; assembly: GCA_963693085.1. Taxonomy (NCBI): domain Eukaryota; kingdom Viridiplantae; phylum Streptophyta; class Magnoliopsida; order Alismatales; family Alismataceae; genus Alisma; species Alisma plantago-aquatica. The sequence goes on along the minus strand of OY856409.1, from coordinate 1,588,000,443 downwards.
GGTTGCAAGATGGAGTAGTGGCCCTATGAGATGTGCCACGAATCCATGCGGTGGACCATGTCATGCATCACAGTATACAATTTTCCCATCTAATCTAGGAAGCCATAGATGTGATCAAACTGTTGCTGCACATAGCCGTACAAATGCTTGACATCAAGCATCACCTAGGAGTACTCTGTCTGGGTGCTGGTGGAGGGAGGTGGTGGACCATAAGTAGCAGAAGGAGGTGCCCCGATATCATTAGTAGTTCTAGTTGCGTCTCCTTCTTCATCAGCGTTCAACCCACATTTCCAGTTGTCCTTATTCTCCAGGGTGATATTCTCAGGATTTGGATACTGATCATCATCAAAGAATTGCCAAAACTTGGTGTCATTGTTGGCAACTTTCAAGAGCAACCCTACAGAGAGAAGGTACTAGATGTCTACCAGGTTTCTACCAGGTGTTGCTTCTAAACCTGTCAAATCAACATTGAGCTTTTGTACAATCAGAGTAATTAATCCACCACACATGATGTCACCAACGCCCCTCTTCTTTATCTTCTTAATGCCCAAGAAACATGTAAGAATGTAAAAATTAGCATTAATCGGGTGCTCATACATCATCCCCCATAAGAAAAACAGATCTTGCTTCCCAACAACCCCCTGAGTTTCCTTCTTGGCAAACACTCTGATACTAAGAAGGCAGTGAATGTACCAGAAGATAGGGTTATGGATAGCATACGCTCTGGCTTGCTTTGCCTCATGATGTTCCTCATCGGAAATCTCAAACCAAAACTCGTCGCTATGAAAAAATTGCGGGTAACTGATCACTCCATCATAATGACACTCTAGCAACTCACAAAAATTTCTAAATGTGATTTTAAAAGCACAACCCAAAAGCTGAAAACATATAATACTAAAGGGCTCGAGCTTCTTCTGTGGTTCTTGCTCAATGATGAGTGTTGTCAAAAACTCATATACAAGGCGGGGGTAAGTGTTTGATACCGTAAGGCATATTTAGCTCAACCGCAAGTCCTGTAGGCACATGAGGACTTCATCCTTAAAGCCCAGAGTCATCATTGTCTGCTGGCAAGCAAACTGAGTCGGAAGTACCCTCTGTGCAATCAAGAACTGGTATGTCGGGTCTTCTTCAGGGGTGACCTGAAACTGAGTAGTAGAGACATACGCCGGAGCTTGGGAGGAACTGGCACCATGCTTGAGGTTGCTCATTTTCTTGAATGGAGCCATATGCACTGCTGACAGACCAACACACATCGTGTGCTAGGATAGACACGTCGTGTGTTCTGAGGTAGAAGATCGGATGAGACTGCGATGCATACATCGTGTGATGAAAGGTACACACTGTGTGCCTAGATTTCTACAGAAATCTGTAGGTCGCAAATGACAGATTTAGAGGAAGAAATGAGGACAACGGCGGCAACTTGGAGCTGGCCCTCACGTGGTTGAGGTGAAGGTGGTCAGAGAGTTTTTTTGACCTCCTTGGCATCAAGGAGGCACTTGGAAAGGAGGATGGTGGATTCCTTTCTCATGCCCTTATTAGAGAAGATGATGGCTAATTGAGGTAGAAGATGGCAGTGGCAGCTAGCTTAAAGAAGAAGATATTGGCAGCTCAAGCTTGACGATGAGTAGACCCTCCTTGTGTGAGGGTACATGACGGAGGCAGAGCAGATGTGCATGATCTTGAAGAGGACATGCTGTGAGAAAGAGAAGCATATGACGACGACGAGTGGTAGCTCGAAGAAGACACGTCTGACAAACACGACACGACAGAGGCGGCTGTGTGTGCTAGGGCACACAACGGCTGGGAAGACAAGGGCGAGGGAACACATCAACTCTGGCTCAAATGAATGTGTAAATGAGATGGGCGGTTGTGTGTTGGGTTAAAACTCTACATTTTCGTCAAAAGACACAACGTGTTTGAATAAAGACACACTGTGTGTTGTTCCAGAACTCCTTTTCTATAATAAAAGATACGTCGTGTTGCAATAATCACATGTCGTGTACTAATTTAGAATTTCAAAATGCCCGTTTTCACTGATGACTACACAGTGTGTTTAAATAAATACACATCGTGTACTTTTCTAGAATATTTGCTCCTTCCTTTTCTGCTTGGGAACACACTGTGTCTAAATTAGAACACGTCATGTTTGAGTTCCAGATTTCTCACACCTCCATCTCTTGCTTGGGAACATGTCGTGTCTAAATTAGAACATGACGTGTTCCTTTCCAGGTCTTGGTGAACTTTGTGTCTGCTGATCGGCAACATGACATGTCAAATAAAGACACATCATGTACCTGGAGATAAAACTCATCTGCTGTATCTCTAGAAGTAGAGACACACTATGTCTTAATTAAGACACGCCGTGTCTTCTGTAGTTTCTGCAGAAAATAGCTATTGTCAGCACAGAATTAATAACAGATATGGCAATAAAATTGTTTAAATATTACATTCATCCATGACACGCTTATTTACAAAACTAAAGAGTGTTCTTGACTCAAATGACTTGAAAAGAAATATATCCTAATGTGGGTTCAACTCCCACGAGGTCCTCCATTTAGAGTCTGGAGTGAGACTCTTCAATTGTCTTTCATGCATCTTGAAGGGAGCAAAAACTCCCTTGTGAACTTCGTCCCCCAAGGTATACAGCTTACAACGTTGCCCATTTACTTTGAATGCTCCATCCTTGTCATGTAATTCAACAACTTCATAAGGAAAAATCTTCAATATGAGAAAAGGGCCAGACCACTTTGCCTTTAGTTTTCTAGGAAATAGCTTAAGTCTTGACTTGAACAACAACACCTTGTCTCCTTCTTGGAAGTCTTTCCTCTGGATCCTTTTGTCATGCCATATTTTGGTTCTTTCTTTGTAGAGCTTTGCATTTTCATATGCGTCAAGTCAGAGTTCTTCCAATTCGTGCAGCTGCAGTAGTCGCTTTTCACTAGCTTTCTTCATGTCAAAGTTTAAGAATTTTATAGCCCATAGAGAACGGTGCTCTAGCTCCAGCGATAGATGATAAGATTTTCCGTATATCAGCTTGAAAGGAGTTGTGTCTATGATGGTTTTATAATCTATCTGGTATGCCCATAAGGCATCATCTATCTGCAATGCCCAATCTTTCCTTGAGCTAGACACTGTCTTCTCTAGAATGCTTTTCAGTTGCCGATTGGAGACCTGTACTTGCCTGGAAGTTTGAGGATGGTAGGGTGTAGATACTTTATGTGTGACTCCATAATTAGAAAGAAGGTTGTTTAATTGCTTCTCAACAAAATGTGTGCCACCATCAAAGATTACAGCTCTAGGAACTCCAAACTGAGGGAAGATGATTTTCTGAAATAGCTTGACTATCGATTTTGCATCAAGTGCTTGGGTTGGGATGGCCTCAACCCACTTAGAGACATACTCAACACCGACTGAATATATTGGTATCCACAAGAAGATGGGAATGGTCCCATGCAATCAACTCCCCATACGTCAAATACCTCAATCTCTAAGATAGAGTTAAGAGGTATATCATCACGTCTAGAAATTCATCCAATTCTTTGACATTTATCACAAGCTTTGACAAATAGATTGACATCTTTAAATAATGTTGGCCAATAGAAATTGGCTTGTAGGATATTTGCTACAGTCTTCTCTCCTCCGAAGTGACCTCCGTAAGGAGAGGCATGGCATTAAAAAATAATGGTAGCAATCTCTTCTTCAGCGACACACCTTCGAATAAGTCCATCTCTTCCATGTTTGAACAACAAGGGGTCATCCCAGTGGTAAAACTTCACTTCATGGAAGAACTTCTTCTTTTGCTGGTATGTCAAACCTGACGACAACTGTCATATAGCAAGAAATTTCACGATGTCTGCAAACCATGGTAGTTGTGTGGATGATAGTGCATAAAGCTTCTCAATAGGCAAGTGATCTTCAATAGGCAAACAATCTCCAACATCTATAGTCAATCTAGAAAGATGGTCGGCAACATTGTTCTTTGTATCTTTGTTATCCCAGATTTCAAGATCAAACTCTTATAGAAGTAGTATCTAGTGGATGAGATGAGGTTGTGCATCCTTCTTATTGAGCAAATACTTTATGGCAGCGTGATTAGTATACACAATCACTTTAGATCCAACCAAGTACTGTCGAAATTTGTCAAGGCATACACTATAGCAAGCATCTCCTTCTATGTGGTTGTGTAATTGATTTGTGCTTCATCTAGGGTCCTGCTCGCATAGTATATGGCATGAAGCTTCTTGTCATTTCACTATCCCAGAACTATCGCTACTACATAGTCGCTTGCGTCACACATCATATCAAATTGGGCATTCCAGTCTGGTGGTTGAATTATTGGTGCAGAAATAAAGGCTTCCTTGAGCTTGGTGAAGGCGGTGTGGCAGTCATCATTAAATATGAATTTAGTGTCTTTTGCAAGTAAGACACATAATGGCTTTGTAATTTTGGAGAAGTCCTTAATGAATCTTCTATAAAATCCTACATCACCAAGAAAACTGTGGATGCCCTTGACTGAAGAAGGAGTGGACATCTTCTCAATAGCTTCCACCTTGGCCCTGTCAACCTCAATACCCTTGTTAGATACAACATGACCTAACACTACACTGGATTGTACCATGAAATGGCACTTCTCCTAGTTTATTACTAGGTTAAACTCTTTACAACGGGCTAAGACTAATGACATGTTGCATAAACATTGATCAAATGAATCTCCATAGACACTAAAATTATCCATAAAAATTTCCATTATGTTTTCAATGAAATCAGAAAAATAGCCATCATGCATCGTTGGAATGTTGTAGGAGCATTACAAAGACCAAAAGGCATGCGACGATAAGCATAAGTTCCATACGTGCATGTGAAAGTGGTTTTCTTTTGGTCGGGAGGGTAGATAGGAATCTAGGAAAACCCAGAATACCCGTCCAAGTAATAAAAATAAGAGTTTTTTGCAAGGCGTTCAAGCATTAAGTCGACAAACGACAACGGAAAATGGTCCTTTCGGGTTGCTTTGTTCAAATGTCGGTAATCCATACACATACTCCAACCTGTGACAATACATGTTTGAATCAACTCGTCATTGTCTCCCTTGATGACAGTTGCACCCCCCTTCTCAGGTACCACATGGATGGCACTAACCCAAGGGCTATCACTTATAGGATAAATGATATCGACATCAACCAACTTAAAGATTTCCTTTTTAACCACCTCAAGCATATTTTGATTTAAGCATCTAGGTGATTTAATGGTTGGTTTAGCGTCATCCTTCATGTTTATTCGGTGCATAAAAATGGAGGGAAGAATGCCTTTCAAATCATCGATAGAGTAACCAATAACGTTTTTATACAAATGCGATTCGGCAAACAATTTATTTTCTTGTTCATTGGTTAACACATTATTGATTATTACAGGAGAAGTAGAGTCGAAATCAAGAAATGCATACCTTAGCCCTGGTGGAAGGGCTTTGAGTTCTACCTTACTCCTGGTACATTGTCTTTGGCTTTGCCATCAATAATTGGAATATCTTCTTCAGTAGCATCTGATTGGGTAATAGAAAATACCCCAGAATTTTCAGATTCATTATTCATACCTTCGTCATCACCACAGTAGTTCAGTATCTAGTTGGTAACATCACGATCTTCTTGTACAACAGAATCAATAGAGTCCACAAAACAGATTTCTTCTACATGAGAGGGTTCTTTCATGGCATCATATACAGAAAACTCCATGGCTTCATCGCCAACTCAGAGTGTGAGTTTGCCTTCATGAACATCAACTAGGCATCCAACAGTTCTCAAGAAAGGCCTCCCAAAAAGAATGGGGTTGGAAGGAACTTCTACCATATCTAGTACTACAAAATCACAAGGAATATAAAGTTTACCAATCTGCACTAGCACATCTTCCATGATACCTTTTGGGTATTTGATGGAATGATCGGCCAGTTCAATGGCCATCTTTGTAGGCTTCAGGTCTCCAAGATCTAGCTCTTGTCACAGGGTAGAGGGGATGAGACAGATACTAGCTCTGAGATCTACAAGACCTTTGTCAAAAGTGGTATTGTTGATCTTGCATGGTAGAGTGAAGGCTCCCAAATCATCTAACTTCTCAGGAAGTCAATTTTGGATGATAGAACTGATTCTTTCATAAAGCATCACGGTCTCCACTTGGTCCACCTTCCTCCTCTTGGTGAGGTTGTCTTTAAGGAACTTAGCATATGATGAAATCTCTGCAATAACTTCAACTAGCATAAGATTGACATGGAGTTTATTCAGAATGTCCATAAACTTCCTACACTTTGAGTCCTCTTTTGTGTTAGCAAGCCTTTGCGGAAATGGTGCATTTGCTTTAATAGAAGATGGTACCTCACTTGTACCTTTATCTTTTTCATCCATAGGGGTGTCAAGCTTCTCTTCATAGGTGATGTCTGCACTCTTCTCCTTGGGTGGAGAAGGTCTGTGGATTTCAGCTCCACTTCTCAAGGTGATGGCATTTGCTTTTTGTCTTGGATTCACCTTTGGTTGGCTTGGAAGAGAACCGGGTTGGGTGTTCTTTTTCTACGTCAAGGCTTGTTGGGCAATTTGGTTTTCCAACATCCTTTTGTGAGTGGAAATGTCATCCGCTTTGGCAGAGAGTTGGGCAATCACATCCTTCAAGAGCTTGTCGTTGCCCCTTAACTCTTCATTCTGCTGCATCTGAGTGGAGATGAATTTCTCCATCATGGCCTCCAAGGAAGAACTTTGGAGTTGTTGTTGCTGTTGGTAACCCCTATTGTTGCTGAAACCCGACATATTACCATCATTTTTCCAGTTGAAGTGTTGTTGTTGCTGTAGTTGCTGTTGTCCATGTTGGAAATTCTGAGTGTTGCTTGTGTTCCAGTAGGAGAAATTAGGATGATATCTCCATCCCATTTTGTAGGTGTTGGAATAGGGATTGTACTGCTTGTTCCCCTTCATCCCAATGGCATTGGCTTGTTCAAGGATCCCTTCATTCATATTAGGAGCAAAGCATGAAGAAGAGATATGTCTAGAATTCCCACAAGCTTCACATATCACCTCAGTTGATTGGATTTACAATGTAGTCATCTTCTCAAACTTTTACGTAAGAATATTATAACACACCGAATTCTAGAATTTTGTCTTTTGACCCACTTTCCCATTTTCCCTTTCATTTCTATCCTTTATGTCATTTATGTTTAATTAGTGGAATTTATAGTGGTTTAGTGAACATTTATTCATTAATTATACCAATGGAAGGGTTTATGCACGAATACCTCTGTGAAATCTTATTTAAGGATCTAAAATGTAAAATCACCTCTTTAGTATAACAATGGTATATTAATTTTTTGATTAATGTATTAAACAAGCTTACTTACCATAATTAAGTGATATAAACATTAATCTCACTTTTTGATGTGATTTGAAAGCATAAAATATGCCACATAACTCATTTTAGTGGTAATATGAAGATAAGAAGCTTAATTGGATGAACAATTTAGATAATGAGTTGTTAATGTGCCATATGACATATCTCATAAAAATAAGTCTCAAAATAAGAAACAAACTTCAAATTCAAAATATACATATAAAAAATAAGCCTATATGTAAAATTTCATCTAATTTGGACAACCTTGAAATATTAGGATAAGTTTAGGAGAGAGAAAATGAGTAAAAAGCATAAGTAATGAGTAATGTGATTATATAACTTCAAAATATGGAAATAATGGTAAATTCATATTATACACATCAAATATAACTTGTAGATGAAGTTTGGTCCAATTTGGATGTTGTTTGTGCAGGTTATGCAATTATATGCACATTTTGGACTTTTATGTAATTTACCCAATTAAGAGGTTTTCTTTGTAAATTATCACCTGCATTTTAGTCCTTAGATATTCCCTTACCATTCACGAGATTTTGAACCACGGGGAACCTAATTGCACCATGGTTTGAAGGTGTTACTTTCCAAGGGCATTATAGGGATTGCCCTCTTTATAAATGTGCTTATCTTTAAAAGCTATCAACGAATGGGGTTATTTCTTTCTTTGAAGGACGGTGGGAATGGCCTAGAAGTCTCTAGGGGCTCTTAGTACCTAATTTTTATATGAAAGAAGAGTCCATGAGCTGTCCTCTTGTATGACCATGAAGCCCTAGCCTAAGGACACATGGAAAGTCACATAGACACCTCATGCTTGCCCCCTTCTTTATAAAGCCATGCCTACCCATTCCCACCTCCCAATCCAAGAAGCAATCCTCTCCTTATTTTTCCCAAGGCTTAGAGAATCATTCCTTCTATATTTTTCCACGAAGTTGCTATCCCAAGGTAAAAGAAGTTGCTTTCTGTTTGGACCTTATTACCTTCCTAGAGGCAAGTTTTGATAACCCCCTTCTCATATATTGTTTAGTACATGCTTAAAACTCATGCTTCTATGTTTAAAATCGATGCTTTCCGTCTCTTTTTGCCATGTTCTTCTAGGGATTTGGTTTCTTGTTGTTTTAACTTCTCTAGAAGCTCTAGTTTGGTTACCTATTCAACTTAAAACCTGATATTGGGTCAAATGGTGTTTTCTCCCTCTCTCTTCAATTATCTCGATCGATTTGATGATGTGGCAATTTCCTATTGGTCAGTATTGAAAAATTCATATCTTCTAAACTGCTTATCCAAATTTGACAAATAAATATGTTTTGGAATTGGAAAATTAATCACTATCTAATAAAAATATTTTCAAGGTCTGATTTCATGGTTTGAAGAAGAGTGATTTTTGTAAAACGAATTTAATGCATAAAATCCATAAAAATTACATCTTAATCATCATAACTCTGAAATTAACATAAAAATATATTTTCTTGATAAGGAGAACTTAATAAGTTTATTGGTGATGTTTTAAGAGTCTAAATCCAAGTTTTTCTAAAAAGGCATAAAATTAGGGTTTCTATACATTAATGTGCACTATGTACTCTAATACATGTTAATACATTGAAAATAGGCAAAGTCGAACATGGACTCAATTAAAGTGGTGAAAGTTAGTAATTGATATCGGTAAGAGAGGTATGTGAATTTACACCTTAAGTTGGGAATAATTGTGTCTTAACCTATTTTTCTATAATGAGGCTTTATTAAACCCTATTTCATATACTCTTGCATCTTTTGCTATACTTTCCTCATAAATTAGTTTCGGAACATTATTCTTGGGTCTTGGTACCCCACTGCCATGCTTATTGATTCATATGATTATTCTTTCCATGACTAATTTTTCTAGGATGTGGATTTATGTTCTATTTAATTTATAGTAGCAGTACTTATGTACAACCACCCACAGAGGGCATGTAAATAATTGCCCTGGGGAATGTCTTATTCTCCCCATAATATTGTAGGTGACTGGGAATGTCTTATTCTCCCCTCACCTATATGTTAGAGGTCTGGTAGGTGCCTCAACCCTACTTAGTTAAGTAGACATAATTATCTTACATGCAAATCCTTTTTAATATAATTGTTAATGGAAAGTTTGTTTTTAATATAGCCTCATAATCTTGTTATCTTCATCATATGATGAACCCTAGCCTGTTCTTATTTGCTTTACTTATCTTAATATCCTAGACTAGTTTTGTGACACATACTTTTATTCCCTTTCCCTTTTTGTTGGGTGCCTTCCCAACCACCCAGGTGCTTAGCAAGGCGATGGACAAGACAAGGAAGATCATAGCTTTTGGCTTGGACTTAGTTCATGGAGATGTTGCTTGGATACAAGATTGTAGTAGTCTAGACTTCCCGCTATCTAGATCCTGATTGTGTGTCTTGATGTAAACCCTAATGGGAGAATTTGATGTATTTTTGTAAACCTTTTATGAAATTGAATATAGTTAGTTTTTTTTTATTCTGTTGCTTTCTAATGGTCTTTTGTATACCAGTATTTAATAAATTTGGAAAATTTATGCCCATTCCATCATACCTCTGAGAGTGTTTGGAATGGATGTCAATTCTTTACATTTTTAGTAAAAGGGTGATTTCAGTCCCTTACAACATGGTATCAGAGCCCATGGTAGTCAGAATCTGTCTATTTCAGTTTTGTCTCCCTAATTAGAATCCTTGCCTTACATAGTTTCTTTAGGTGACATGGTTTCCCTATAATTTATCTATAAATTATGAAAGGTTGATTTAGGACCCTATAGTTCCACATTAGTATCATGATGAATAAAACCCTAAAATACTCATAACTAAAATATCATAACTTAATGTTGTTTAGGTTTGCCTTTAGGAAACTATTAGGGCATGAAATTGAAGCAAAGGTGTCTAGAAAGGATCAGGTTCTGGGGTCTAGCAATATTTTTCTCTACACCATTTGCTTGGTTTACAAGGACTCCCAGATCCATATGATAGTGGCCTGGCCTAAGCTGAAATGGATTGTCCGAAATAGTTTGCTTTTAGAAAACAGTGACCTTAGACATCTATGTTGTATATCTTTGGGAACCCTAAGTTTTAGGTGTATGATGACTTGTTTGAATATGGATACCCAATATAGTTCCCTTATGACCCATATAACCACATGTTTGGATAGTTATCCCTAGAACCTAGATTTTAAACTTTGGTGTTTAGTAAGCAATCAGAGTGCGCAGTGAAGCATGATGTATCTTGTATATGATCTAGTTAGACTCACCCTTTTACCTCTAGATTAGTTTGGCTTGGTAGGTCAAACCTTTTAAGGGGTGGAGAGTAGTTGGTTTGATGATGTTTGGGTAGTTAGATTTTGAGGATGAAATCCTTTCCAAGGGAATGGAGTCATGTAACATACTGAAATATAGCTACTCTGACTTTAGAAATCCTAACTCCCTAATTTAGAAGTTTGTGTGTTTGAATCCTTAGTTTTGACCAAACAAGTTATAGTTGTAACCACATGTTTCTTTATGTCCAAAAGAACATACAACGATCATCTAATGAATAGTTCATATATTTTAACCCTAATGAATATCTAATGCACATAATAAGTGTAACTCACATTTTAATACTAATAATGGATAGGCATGATGTTGACCATGTCATAAACCAATAAACCCTAATGAAATGACGAGCAAGATGATTGTAACCTAATATTGTATTTAATGCATACTAAGAATGTATAGATGAAGAATAATGATCATGTTAACCTAAACCCTAATTTGTAATTATCTAACCTTAACATATACATCCTTAATGCCTTTCATGATACATTAATGACATTAGGTGTCATAATCAGTTAACATACTTTGATACACATAAATGATATATATAATCATCTAATCACATATTAATTCAAGTCATCAATATGAAATGCATGGTATGTTACCTTGTTATGTAATACACACACGATTAGTCACTTAATTTGAATCAATTCGTAATATGCCTCACCTTGATCATTAAAATACATGGAGTGGCTTCAATATGAATATGAAGTGATTTGATTTACATAAATGTGCAAATCAATAATATAAATAAATATGAGAAATGATTAATGATGACATTAATGTGTGAAATAAAGATAATGTGGCAATGAGATAACGTTTAATATAAATATATGTAATTGATGTGACATAATTTGGTTTGAATGAAGATTTAACGACAAATTGAATAATTCATGCAAAATAATTCATTATAACATAATGTGGTGATATTATAAGGATAATGAAGTCGAAGTTCAAAATATTAAGGATATGATCAAGTATATTGAGGGAATCGAGTAACCCATAATTTTGCTAAAATTCTTAATAAGATAAATGAGAAATATATATATATACAATGTTTCATGGATGATAACGAAATATAACTTCCTTGGTAATAAAGTGATTATGACATGACACAAATAAAATAATGGTGATAATGTGATATCATAATGAATATAATGTTAATGAGCCAAAAATGTAAATAATGTTAAATCTCCTAAAATAATATCTAAATAATGAAACCTAGGTGATCCTTGAGAACTTGACCTATGTCGAGATGCTTGTGGAGTATATGTTTATGAGTTGTTTGGTAGAAGTTAAGGTTGGAGAAATAACCTGAAGTTTTGTGATGAGATGTTGCACACTCACCCTTCCCTTCTTGCTTGTGATTTTGGGGACGAAATCCTCTTTAAGGGGTGGAGTGTTGTAACATACCGAATTCTAGAATTTTGTCTTTTGACCCTCTTTCCCATTTTCCCCTTTCATTTCTATCCTTTATGTCATTTATGTTTAATTAGTGGAATTTATAGTGGTTTAGTGAACATTTATTCACTAATTATACCAATGGAAGGGTTTATGCACAAATACCTCTGTGAAATCTTATTTAAGGATCTAAAATGTAAAATCACCACTTTAGTAGAACAATGGTATATTAATTTGTGCTAGAAGTGCAAGTCCCTAAACCTTAATTAATGTATTAAACAAGATTAATTACCATAATTAAGTGCTATAAACCTTAATCTAACTTTTTGATGTGATTTGAAAACACAAAATATGCCACATAACTCATTTGTTGGTAATATGAAGATAATAAACTTAATTGGATGAACAATTTAGATAATAGACCGTTAATGGTCCGTATGAAATATCTCATAAAAATAAGTCTAAAAATAAGAAACAAAATTCAAATTCAAAATCTACATATCAAAAATTAGCCTACTTGTCTAATTTCATATAATTTGGACAACCTTGAAATATTAGGATAAGTTTAGGAGAGAGAAAATGAGTAAAAAGCATAAGTAATGAGTAATGTGATTATATAACTTCAAAATATGGAAATAATTGTAAATTCATATTATAAACATCAAAGATAACTTGTGGATGAAGTTTGGTCCAATTTGGATGTTGTTTGTGCAGGTTATGCAATTATATGCACATTCTGGACTTTTATGCATTTTAACCAATTGAGAGGTTTTCTTTGCAAATTATCACCTGAATTTCAATCCTTATATATTCCATTACCATTCACAATATTTTTAACCATGGGGCACCTGGTTGCACCTTGGTTTGAAGGTGTTACTTTCCTAGAGCATTATAGGGATTACCCTCTTTATAAATGTGCTTATCTTTAAAAGCTATCAACGAATGGGGTTATTTCTTTCTTTGAAGGACAGTGGGAATGGCCTAGAAGGATCTAGGGGCTCTTAGGACCAACTTTTGATATGCAATAAGTGTCCATGATCTGTCCTCTTGCATATCCATGAAGCCCTAGCCTAAGGACACATGGAAAGTCACATATACACCTCATGCTTGCCCCCTTCTTTATAAAGCCATGCCTACCCCTTCCCACCTCCCAATCCAAGAAGAAACCCTCTCCTTCTCTTTCCCATGGCTTAGAGCATCATCCATTCTATGTTTTTCCACGAAGTTTCTATCCCAAGGTAAAAGAAGGTGCCTACCTTGGTGAAGAAGACTCCTAGGGTTCCAAATTTCTCTATTTAGGATTTCTTAAGCTCCTCCTTGGTGATTTTGACCAAAAATAGTAAGAATACTCCTTTCCTTTCCTATTTTCATTCTTATAGTACTCCTCCCACCTTCTTCCAGGTTGTAACCATGACCTTCCAAGGTAAAACTCCACCTAGAACCCTAAAACATCTCATCTCCATGCTCTTTTGCTAGGGTTTTCACCTCTAAAATGGAGAAGGTGATCTTTGCTCAAGAAAGGAGCTTGGATTGGAACAACCATACCTTCTAATCTCAGGATCCTTTCTGTTTGGATTTTATTACCTTCCTAGAGGCAAGTTTTGATAACCCCCTTCTCATATATTGCTTAGTACATGCTTAAAACTCATGCTTCTATGTTTAAAATTGATGATTTCCATCTCTTTATACCATGTTCTTCTAGGGTTTTGGTTTCTTGTTGTTTTAACTTCTCTAGAAGTTCTAGTTTAGTTACCTATTCAACTTCAAACCTGATCTTGGGTTAAATGGTGTTTTCTCCCTCTCCCTCTCTCTTCAATTATCTCAATCGATTTGATGATGTGGCAATTTCTTATTGGTCAGTATTGAAAAATTCATATCTTCTAAACTACTTATCCAAATTTGACAAAAAATATGTTTTGGAATTTAAAAATTAATATCTATCTAATAAAAATGTTTTTAAGGTCTGATTTCATGGTTTGACTAAGGATGATTTTTGTAAAATGAATTTAATGCATAAAATCTATATAAATTACATCTTAATCATCATAACTCCGAAATTAATATAAAAATATATTTTCTTGATCAGGAGAACTTAATAAGTTTATTTGTGATGTTTTAAGAGTATAAATCCAAGTTTTTCTAAAAAGGTCTAAAATTAGGGTTTCTATACATTAATGTGCACTATGTACTCTAATACATGCTAATACATTTGAAATTGGCAAAGTGGAACTTAGACTCAATTAAAGTGGTGAAAGTTAGTAATTGATATCGGGAAGAGAGGTATGTACATTTACACCTTAAGTTGGGAATAATTATTCCTTAACCTATTTTTCTATAATGAGGCTTTATTAAACCCTATTTCATATACTCTTGAATCTTTTTCTATACTTGCCTCACAAATCAATTTCGGAACATTATTCTTGGGTCTTGGTACCCCACTGACATGCTTATTGATTCATATTATTATTCTAGGCATGACTACTTTTTCTAGAATGTGGATTTATGTTCTATTTAATTTATAGTAGCAGTACTTATGTACAACCACCCACAGAGGGCATGTAAATAATCGCCTTGGGGAATGTCTTATTCTCCCCATAATATTGTAGGTGACTCAGAATGTCTTATTCACCCCTCACCTATAGGTTAGAGGTCCGGTAGGTGCCTCAACCCTACTTAGTTAAGTAGACATAATTATCTTACTTACAAATCCTTTTTAATATAATTGTTAATGGCAAGTTTGTTTTGAATATAGCCTCATACTCTTGTTATCTTCATCATATGATGAACCCTAACATGTTCTTATTTTCTTTACTTATCTTAATATCCTAGACTAGTTTTGTGACACATACTTTTTTTCCCTTTCCCTTTTTGTTGGGTGCCTTCCCAACCACCCAGGTGCTGAGCAAGGTGATGGACAAGACAAGGAAGATCATAGCTTTTGGCTTGGACTCAGTTCATGGAGATGTTGCTTGGAGATAAGATTGTAGTATTCTAGACTTTCCTCTATCTAGATCATGATTGTGTGTCTTGATGTAAACCCTAATGGGAGAATTTGATGTATTTTTGTAAACCTTTTATGAAATTGAATATAGTCAGTTTTTTTTTATTCCGCTGCTTTCTAATGGTCTTTTGTATACCAATATTTAATAAATTTGGGAAATTTATGCCCATTCCATCATACCTCTGAGAGTGTTTGGAATGGATGTCAATTCTTCAAATTTTTAGTAAAGCCGTGATTTCACTCCCTTACAAATATCAAGTTTAGCAGCAATAAGATCAACGATATCAACCATATGCTTCCCTCCTTGTTTCCTGATTGAAGAACTAGTTGTAGAGGATGATTGTGCTCTCCTATCTGATCCCCATTGGCAATGGTTGAGGGCTATGTCTTCAATGATGTCATAAGCCTCTCTGTAAGACTTAGTCATCAATGCTCCATTAGCTGCGACATCTAGTGTCATTCGTGTGTTGTAGAACAGTCCATTATAGAATGTTTGGAGTAGCAACCAGTTGGTCAATCCATGGTGAGGGCAAAGGCATTACAAGTCCTTAAACTGCTCCCATGTATCATACATAGTTTCTCCGTCGGATTGAGAGAAGTTGGTGAGCTGATTCCTTAGCTGGGTTGTCTTGCTCAACGGAAAATACTTTGCAAGGAAAGCATTTAGAAGTTGGTCCCAGCTTTTGATTGATTTCTTTGGAAGAGACAAAAGCCACGCCTTGGCTCTATCTCTTAGGGTGAAAGGAAATAGAATTAACCTCAATCCTTTGATGGATACACCATTGATCTTGAAAGTATTCATATACTCTAAGAACTCAACCACATGAAGATTCAGATCTTCATTGACTGTACCTCTGAAGAGGTTCTACTATATCATCTGCATCATAGAAGGAGAAATAGAGAAAATGTTTGTTTCAACTGTAGGCAGGTCAATGGCTCCACAAATGTTTGTGGCAACCGGCATGGCAAAATCCTTCAAAGGACGATTGTCTTCCATGGTTGGATCTCCTTGTACGTCTTCTTCAAAAGACGAAGAATATGGTGAAGGTGATGATGGTGGAACACCTCTTAGTAGTGGTTGCTATACTCTTCTTGCTCTTCTTAAGCTTGAAAGAGTACGCTCGATCTCAAGGTCTAGCAACATTGATGTTTGAAGACCCCTTTGCGAGCGACGCATACAACCTGGAAAATAGCAAGAGAAATTGAGAACACAACTAAAGGTATATGGAAATTCAAAAATGGAAATGATGATCTAGTCTCAAATACTAATTAGAACTTGTTACTCTAATTAGATTATCGTAGCTCCCCAGCAATGGTGCCAAAAACTTGTTGGTTTATTACACTAATGAGTTTCAATCTTAAGAAAGATCTTTTACTCAACTAACCAAATTCCGCAAGTATACAAAAGTAGTCGTATTCGAGGTCAAACACAAGGAACTTTAGCAATCAATTAAATGCAATAGTGCTAAGGTTCAACAATCTAGACTATTTTAAAGGTGATTAGGTTGATTAATCTAAAAAAATCATAAATAAGCAAACAATAAATGGATTACTAAAGAGATTAAAATTCAGAATTGGGAGTATCTTGGACTTAGGATTTCACCAACACATCATAGAACGACATAGGAGCATGAAATTTAAACATACTAAGCACTTGTTTTAAAGGAGAGTTGTATGTTGCACTTCACCTCTCAGTGCAAGTACAACGATCCTAACTCAATTCAACATTCCCATATATAAATTTCATTTCAGATCACAATCCTACTCCTCCACTCCATAATTTCCACTCTCGTGGTAAAGAAGGAGTTGCCAAGAGAGTACCTCCTTACTCTCCTACTTATCTTCTCAGATCAAGCAAAAGAGAATAAAACATACACATAAGGTGGCTAGCCATACATGCAGAAAAGAAGAAATCGGTACTCACAAGGTGGAAAAACAATCAACATAGCATTTAGTATGAAATTATCATGTTCCATACATGCTATGACATGGGAGCTACTCTCCCATGTCCAAGAAAAAGAAACTACTCATCTATAATGGTGTACAATAGAAAATGCATACAGAGTTCAACATGATTTAGAGAAGGAAAAGCAAAGAAAACCCAAGGTGTAACCCAAGAAGAGTAGAATTCCAGCTTTAGCATGAAATCCCACTCCTACAGCTACTCCAAACTGGAAAAACCCCTCTCCCAAGAAGCTTTGTGGAGTTGAGAAGCTTAAGAAAAGAAGAAGAATGGGGTTCTTTAGTAAGAAACCACCTCCTTCCACCTCCAAAATTTCCCTCCTTGCTCTAGCCTTGCTCTGGGACGAAAGAGTTTCAAATAATGACCCAACATAACTACTCCATAGAGTGGTTTTGTCTAATAAAATGAAAGGAGTTGTATTTCAAAATTGTTGAAACTGACAAGAACACAACATGTCTTTCTCTTGACACGGCGTGTCCTGTCTCTGGCAGTTTTTTTGAGTGTAAAGCACACGGCGTGTCTGATTTAATACACATTGTGTATGTTTCCAGAAAGGTTAGACTCGGTTTTGAATTCCCAGGTACACATTGTGTCTCTTGTGGATACGCTGTGTACTTTTCTTCAGAGTCTGAAGTAACCGGCCGTATGGAAATGCACACGTCGTGTCTTAAATAAGACACGTCATGTGCATTGCTGTTTTAGAAGAATTAAAGTTTTGATCATCTGCAAGGCATGGAGAAGTCTCGATAATGATGAGATTGAGTTGGGATATCTCTAATTTGACCATTTTGATGCAAATCTGCAATACACATCATGTGATAAGCAAAACAACAAAAAGGTGGCAAGAATGATATGAATAGAGGCTAAATGAGAATAAAATGAACTGAATTTGTGTGTGAAATCATGTGAAAAGTTGATGTGGAAACCACACAACACAATACCATGGTGTAAGTGACGACATGAAAAGATGAACTAGTTCAACCATTAAAACATATGCCATTCTATGATGACAATTTTCCATTAAATTCCAAAATTTTCCCATTTGAATACATTCAAACGTGAAATATAAACACAAGGAAACATGATTATACTACATGTAAAAAAAAGTTTAAAATATGAAATAAAATTCAATCATGAGATGCAAACTCAAAACGAAATATATTTTATGAATGAACAAGAAAAGACTAGTAGGAACACCAAATATAATAGTAGACGAACAAAATAAGTCTAGTTTCCACCCACCCCTAGGTTCTCAAAAAATATAAGCTTAAGTTTAGAAATAAACCTAAGTAGCACCAGCTATAGGCCCACAAGGTTGATTTTAGTATAAGAATAATTTCTTCTTCACAAGGAGCCAATGCATGTCAAGTGATTATCTAGTTCAATAAATGAAATTATTAAAATAAGTTGATTTGAGTTTATCTAAAATAACTAAGTAGTCACAAAATTACTTTCAAAATTAGCAAGTCAATGGATAAAATGTGCTTCCATGAAATCCATTAAACTTATTGTGGACTTCACATAATATATGAAAGTCTCTTCTTTGTCCTAGATCCTATAGTTGTGATTAATGTCTCTTACGTATCAATCAACTAGTAAGCAAGGTTGATTTCTCAAAACTAAAAACTATGCATGAGATTTCCTAAAACATTTTCAAGAAAATACTTACCTACCACAATTATAAGAAAGGATATAAACATATAATACTCTTATTCATTCTCACGTAATATGTAGTTAAAGATTTGATTATTTCCATCAAATGTTTATCACTCTCAAATATGTTGAATTAGGTGATAAGGAACCTTGACCAAATTACAATAAAAGTGCAAAGCAAAGTAAAGAAACAAAGTAGTTTAATTAGTAGTAGTTCCTCACATGATTAATGGGTGCCAAAAAGGCACAAAATACAAAGAACATTACTCCATATATGTGTCATTTTGACATACAAAAAGGTAAATCAAGTTATTTACATATTCCATAGAGTATATATAAATAAATAGAGGAAAGAGAAAAAGAAATGTGATACAAAATTTGTAGATAATTGTTTATGTAACATACTAAAACCAGACCTCATAACTCTAGAAACCTAATTCCATGTTTTGGCCACCTTTGGGCTTAGTTCAGTTGTGAAATCCCAAACATGATGTAAGTTATACCCTATAGGATCTCTGTAGGATGACAATAGTGCGTATATGAGTAATATTAGTGGATATATAAGTTAACTTGTAGCATACAAATCCTATCTCACTTGATGAAAAATTTTGTTCCACCTAATTTACAAACAAATTGTACTATATTAATTAAGGACTAATATATTAAAGTATGACATTATACATGTATTCCAATATATTAATGTCTCAAAACTCTCATTCCTAAAAAAATCCAATTAGAATTTTAATAATGAGAAGATCAAAGTCATCCACATCTATGAGCATGATGTGAAATACATTTAGAAGCATAAAGGGTAAAAATGTATATTGATAAAAAATGATGTATAAATGGGAATATGAGTAGATAATGAGAATAGTTGCAAGCAAGGACAAAGATAAGTGTGTCATAAGTATACAATGATACAAAAAAGACTTCCATATATACTATAGAAATATCTTCATTAGAATTATGCATAAATATATTGATACTCCAAAAGCTTGAATATTATATCAAAATCAAATAATAGGTTTGTTAGTGATTACAATATTGCAGAACATACATGTATCAAAAATAGATGATATATACCCTAATAAGAATAAAAATTAGTATAGATTAGTGGTGGATTAATTTGTTGTTCATTGAAAGATACTTTCATTTATTGACTTTAACAGGTATACTAAATTAAATATGGGACATGGTTGTATCTAAGATTAAAGAAAGTATTTTATGTGAAGAAAATGTAATTAGGAGTGTGATTCGAAGTAATAGTCATAGATATGTATTTGGTGTATAAATATTGAAATATCATGTTTTAACCCTAATACATTATGTAACCTAATAAATAGTATCAAAAATGAAAAAAAAATTATATATTCAGAATTTGGGAGCAATGTGAAGATAGAACACTTGTGCTTTGTTGATGATCTCATCTTATTTGTGAAGGTGGATCAAGGAAACAAACATTCCATTCTAAAATGATTCAGGGAAATCAAAAGGGCCTCTGAGTGAGCCATCTCTATTGATAACACATGAATATTGTTTGCTAAAAGTGTACCCCAAGAAAGAAAGAAAGAGATTTGTGACATTAGTTGATTCACAAAAACCAACGATCTTGGCAAGTACATGGGGGTTTTGATCATACATTCAAGGGTTACCAAACATACTTATGTTGAAATTATTGAGAATCTTACATGTAGGAATAACACTTGGTCATTGAGGTGTCTATCCTTAATTGGATGTGTTTGTATGTCCAAGGCAACCCTTGCGGCCAAACTAACCCATGACATGCATACGATTATTATAATGCTCAATCTTTGTGATAGGATAGATGGAACAATCTGGAGATTCATATGGGGAGGAAGCAATGACAACATACCAGTATTGATGGTTGTGTAGGAGAGGGTTACTATTAAAAAGCCCCATGGTGGATTAGGAGTGAAAGAAATGTTGGACTAGAACCAAGCATTGATACTCAAGAATGCCTGGGATACCAGTAGAGGGCAGCCAACTCTACAGTACCAAGCTATGTACAAGAAATACATGAATTACAAAGAAGGTGGTGGCACGAACCTTTTTATAATTGGAAGAGAAGTGGCACAAGGGATAGAATTCATGGAGAAACACTTCTACATTACATTTTTTCAACGGTGAAAACACCAATGTATGGCTTAACTAGTGGATACTAGATGAGGAATGCCCAGTAGGCATCATTGTAAAACATATTCTACCTGAGCTAGTGGGTATGAAGGTGTGTAGCCTGGTGAACCTGGCCGGAGTGTGGGATGGCAGTTTCCTACAAAACTGGTTGTCGTGAGAAACAATTAATAGGATTCTTAAGATATAGACACCCTTTAGCACCCGTAGTCCAGATGTAGGAACACAGAAACATTCTTCCAATAGTATTTTCTCTACCAAATTGACTTATTCGATTATCAGGGAAGCTAAAAAAAATAACTGAGATGAGGAGTGGAAAAGCATTTGGAGTGCCAAAGTACCAACAAGAGTCTGGATGTTCATGTGGCTAGTAAGCCATAATGCCATTCTCACCAATGAAACCAAAGTGAGGACAAAGATTCCATCAAATGGTTTATGCAGAAGATGTGATTGTAATAAGGAGACTATCATACACACATTGAGGGATTGTGCACATGTGAAGAACATTTAGCACAAGTTCTCAAAATGTCAACTAGGTCGAATTCCAGGGTGAACAACAACTATCAAACTGGATTAAATGGAACCTAAAGGGGGAAATTAGGTATGCTCAAACCTTTTTAGTAGCTTGTGGTATATTTGGAAAATATGCAGTCGATGGGTGTTCAAGAAGGACTCACCTTTAGAACATCAGGTTAATTTCATTAATCGTTAGAGGAAACTTGTGGAAGATAGTTGGACCTCTACACCTCAACCAGAAGGGACCGCTAAACTGAAGAGATGGAGCTGGCCAATAGAGGTACTCATTAAGCTAAACATTGATGCTACTATGAATGGAATGCAAGCATCCATTTCCATTGTTTCCAAGGACATTGACAGATGTTTGAAAGGAGGTATAAGTGATAATGGAAAGGTCAATGATGCCTTGGAGACTGAACTGTGAGCAATCAAACATGCGTAAGAGATTGCAACTAGATGTGGTATGTGAAGGTGGTGTTGGCCACTAATAGTCAGATTGTAGGTCAGATGGTTACTAAAGAAATCTCCTTCAATGCTTAGTATGTTAATTGGATTGCTGATATCTAGAGATATATAAGAGTAGATTGGAAAGTGGCCTATGAACCTCAATAGAAATATGATGGCATATTGGATCCCTAGGGAACACTTAAAAATAAACTAGGATCTTATAGCTATATAAGACCACCCCAAGAGGTTATCAACCTAGTCTCTAGTGAATTGTGTGATGGTAGTAGTAGTACCAGGTAATTTTCTTAGAGTTTGAGTTTTTGTAATGTGTTTTTAAATTTACATGCAAGAGGAGGGTGCGGTAAATGGATAGCCTCCTAGATTATCCTAAATAAATATAGCTACCATTCAAATTTTCACTCCAATTGGATAATCCTATATATCCCTAATTTAATTAGAAAAATTAATATCTAAATAAATAACCTTTAAGTAAATAAGAACATTGTTTTTCATTTGAATCATAGTTTTCACTAAACTTGTGATGGTCTTGTGATTTTTGTGCCCATCATGGATCCTTTGTAAACCACAGGCTCCGCAGAGACTGTTAGATTTTTATCACACAACTGGAGACCCTTTGACTACCTCTATTCAACTTCTATCTTTCTTAGATTAGTGTGCAAAAACTTTTTGTTTGTTTCCTCCCTCGTTGCTCCACCATTCTATGCAATTCTTGCTCCTACTATTGGTATGTATGCCCAAAGGCCCAATCATATGATGATTGGGATGTGGTAGTAGATACCTACTTTGATAATAATAAAGGAAAGCTTCCAATTTATTTTGTATTTTTAGTTATGAGATAATAAATAACATAATAAATGTCTAGAGAACGATATTACTCAAAGACGTATGTCTTCAAGTACGTGACTTACAAGAATGAGTGCATACGAATGTTAAGAGTATATACATTCTCATTATTTCCCTGATCGGTTGTTATTGTGGAAGG
The DNA here is from genome assembly GCA_963693085.1 of Alisma plantago-aquatica. Lineage (NCBI taxonomy): Eukaryota > Viridiplantae > Streptophyta > Magnoliopsida > Alismatales > Alismataceae > Alisma > Alisma plantago-aquatica. Next base: position 1,587,977,599 of record OY856409.1, on the reverse strand, counting down.
TAGAATGTGATTTGGTTGATGATAGAGTCTCATTAGTCATGATATGGTGATATCAAACCAAGTACACAGATATGTATTAGGAAATAGTGTATCGGATAGACCCTATATGAGACTGACACATGGAATCCATCATCATGGAAGTCATAGTCAATTGTCATAGTAATGGTGGTGGTTGTGGTTCTTAGACCTGAAATCACTACACTCATCACATGTCGTTGGGTACACTTTGACATCATCAAATGTAGTCTTGAAACACGGGTTGTTATAAAGGTGATGATTGAGTGACTTTGACACATGGGGTTAGACTATGAGTGATAGATATGGGATTTGTCCCCCCTTCAAGAGTATGATATCCAAGGCCTCTTGATTAGAGAGACTGGGAAAAGTATGGCCATATGCATGTGAGTCAATATGCAATATCGAGCTTACATATTTCTCATACAGTATGCTCTAGTTCAAGAAACAAGATTGAATAATAATGAGGATGACTTCTCCATAACTCTACTTCAATCTGGATATCAGTGACAAAGGAACCATACAAACATTGTAACACCATACACATATTGTAGGTTGAAGTTTCCCCCAACTTTCCATTTACTTGGGTAGCATTGATGTGAAACTAGGAACCACTCATTGCTTGTGATGTCATAAGTTGTTATGGACATTCACTTCCAACGTACTATGGGACCTATAGGGTCTCACACTTAGGAACTCACTAGAAGATGAGCTTGATCTTGAATGATAATTGGATACATTGCTAAAGTTTTAGGTACTCAATTCACACAAAATATGGACGGATTAGCTGATTGAACTACCAAACGACCATCTCATTGGGTGATATGGTCATTTGGGTAGCTAGATGGGTGTATCAAGTGTTGAGATGACCATTTGGGTTGTCAGGCAGATCAGAAATTGAATTGGCTTAGTTCTTCCCTATGAACCAACCAGTTCAAGCTATTGAACTGGTCATCTTGACTCAAACTCACCAGAAAGTCATCCGCGCGAGTGAAACGGGCATCTCACTTTGTGAGATGTCCCGTTTCGTATGAATGAAGGTTCTAGAGTTTTCCCAAACATGTTTTCATTGCACTTACTTGGATTTCCAGTAAATTAATGTATGACATTAATTTAGAAATGAATTTACCAATTCATATCTAACTGGGAAATTGTGAAATGACCATCTCTCTTAGAGAGACGATTGTCTCGCATCTCAAATGACCGTCTCACTGGGAAAGACAACCGCTTATGTGCACACAGGTTGCGAAACTTGCAAAATTGTTGGGTCGAGATCTTCCGATCTTTTCTACTCCTACTTTAGTCTTATATTGGCATGGGACTGGGAACCCTGACCCTAACCCCTCCTATATATAGAGGGGTGTCAGGGGCTTCTGAGAACACAACTACAACTCAGAAAATTGAGAATCAGTTGCTCTAACAATTATTGTCCTCTCTGGTTGTGGTAACCACGCAAGCCCAGGGAAGTCCTACCCGACTAGGGAGGAATAGCCAAGGGAGAGAAACAACTGATGATTATTGTTGTAGGAGAGCAGGTTGGTGACTAGTATACCAACAGGAGAGACAGCTCCTTCCTGTATGTTCTAGTAGGATGAAAAGAGTTCTAGTTGGTCTTTGTAAAATACTCTAGAGGTAGGAGTCCATTGACTGCTGCTAGGAGGGCAACATCAACTCACAGTCAGTGGTGAGATCTGAGGAGTCACTACAGTAGTTGTTCAAGTTTTTTACCCATGGAGGAGAAATTAGATGACTCTGAGAGAAATTACCAAGAGCTTCACATCCACCGTCCAAGATAGAGTTAGCATCCACATTGATAAGGATTGTCACTGCACTTGCTTTAGGGCCATGTATATCTTTGTGAAACCATCCTTCCCATTACATAGTTATTGAAGCGCTATGCTAGTTAATGGTAAATATGTTGGTAATTTTTTTTGTTTCTGATGCCTACCTAATATTGTATTTCCCAACAGTGGTATCACAACCATGTCAATTAATTATGTTTTTGAATAATCGATATGATCAGATTTTGGTGTTTATTTATTGCATGCAATGTGAATATTTAAACTGGTTGATGTGCACGTCCGTCTGAATCACCACATAAGAACCCAAACGAATATATATATATATATATATATATATATATATATATATATATATATATATATATATATATATATATATATATATATAGTCAAGGTAGAATACACTCAAGTGTGTTTGCATATCAAGACTATTTTTTTGCAAAATTTAAACCATTGATCTTCATTGTGATACTATAACTAGGCTACATACCAATTTTGAGTCCATTTGGATGAGTGCAAGTCCCTCATCCAAGGGAAACAAATTTGACACATGAAACTCATTTGAAATGCATAATTTTTGCGGTCTTTGTAACATGATCTATAAATGTCCAAATGTGCTCCAATTTTTTATATGATTTATAGTGCAGGAGGAACTAGAAGCAGCCCTGGAGTTGGAGGACCACCCACGATGGAGTTGGAAGAACAGAGGATCTTCCAGAAATAGTTACCAGCATGGCAATCACCATGGTGGATAGAACAATAAGAGGAAGGCACCTGGAGGTGTTCCAGCTCAGAGAGGTTTAGGGGGACCACCAACCTAGAGACGACCACCACCACCTACAAAAGGAGACCAGAGGCCACCAACCCTGATCTACCCCAAGTGTCAGTGAGCTCATTCAGGAGAGTGCAGAATCAGATAGAGTGTATGCTACTTCTGTGGTGAAAAAGGCCACATCAGGCTCAACTGTCCAAAGATGCAGTAGAAGTTCGACAACAACAATGACAAGCAAGGACAGCATAATCAGAGAGAGAAGTGTCATGCAAGGGTCTTTGATATAACTATAGAAGAGGCAGATGTTTGAGAAGATCAACGGATTATATTTTTGAAAAAAATATTGCATCATGAAAAACTACTTGAGTGTATTCTGCTCCGAATACACTCGAGTGTATTCTAGCTTGACTATATTATATATATATATATATATATATAAATATATAAATATAATATGCAATTTACATGTGTCGCCATAAAACCGGTTTTGATGGTGGATGTGAAGCATGTTTATGGCCAAAACCCCAGATCTATGTGTGCATGGTTGTGGTTATTTATTCCTATTGTTAATCAGTTTGCATACTGAGCCTCTCTCTCTCCTTTCCAAATGTAAATTGATGTTCTTTTTCCTATTTCCCCTTGATTATGACTCGAGGTTTTCCCTATCTACAATGTAATAAGAAATAGGATGGTTTTAATTTATGTTTCAATGTGAGATGACGATCTGCACAAAGGTGAAATGACCAGCTCGTGAGATGACCCAATCAACTGGAGGATTTAGGAGGCCAGACGATAGGAGGACGAACCAATTGACTGGTGCCCAACTGACCTCCTAGAGGTATCTAGACACTGCTTGGACCTGAAAACCACACAACCACTTTAGAAGAGCCCAAACGAGCAACCAAAAGATGAGTCGACCGGTTCAAGAGTTGAATCGATCAACCTGGATTGGTTTGAGCACACATATTCACAAACAATATGTTGCATGTGATGTGGACCATAGGTGGTAGTAATTCTTTATAGCTTCAAGGAATTGCATTATTATGGCCATAACCATCACTTGTGTGTTTTATTTATTACATGTTCTCATTTGAGGTTATAACATGCATATGATATATACTATTTATGTGGTGATTGGATAAGGTATGCATATTTATACAAACTCCATCACATATAATATCAAGTCTTAGATGCTTTCCAGAAGCAACAAACATGAAAAGCTTGATTGACCAAGCGTGGGATCCCCAAGGGTGGTGCACCATCTATCTCATGGAAGTGTGATGGTAGAAATGTGGCCCCACCAAGAGGAGTGCATTATTATCATGTCGGCTGGGTTAGGTTTGACTGGTGATTCTCAGAGAGTTTGGGCCTAGAGGCATGCATATGATCATGGCAAGGAGTTGCACACATAATCTATCCAAGATTTGCATATGATGTGATTGGCATGATTGCCTACCTTACTAATTGGTCATGAGCACCAGCGTGAGTTGGGTATTGATGCAGTTGTTTTGGATCTTAGCCCACTAGAATATTGTACATTGCAATATTCTGAATTGATATCGAGGGCTATCAATTTGAATAAAATAGTGGGAGTGATAGTTAATTAAATACCTAATTAATATCGTCAAATTTATCAAATCAGACCAAATCAAAAGTGTTTTCAAAAAGGTTGCAATATTTATTTGTAGAATCAAATGTCAAACACAAACACATTCTAGTTGCGATCAATCCTTTAGAAGGACAAAATGGGATAAAGTTAAGGACTTTGAGAAATGTTCTCATCAATGAGCGAAAGCTCTATGTCCTTGATAAACCAATGCTAGAGGAACCCTCTCCAAATGTGCCTAAGGATAAATGGATGCTTATTGGAAGCACGCCAATGATGCCATAGACATTGAAATGCCTAATGCTCTGTTGTATGAACTATGAGTTGCATGAACAACATGAAAACATGCACATTATTGAGATGGTAATACAACTTTATAATCATGCAAAGCATCAAAGGTATAATGCCTCCAAAGTGCTAATTGAGTGCAAACTGACAAAGGGAGGTCCAGTAGATCCCCATGTGATTGGACATGTGGAAAGACTGGGATTTCTCTTAGGTGAAGAGTTGACCATGAATATGATTATGAAAGCTTTGCATGAATCATATAGTTAGTTTATCAAATGTTTGGCATGTTGATGCCAAAGATAGTAAGAAGAAGGACAAATCTATGATGATGATTGGAAGAAGTGCGTCTTAGGGCAAAAGCAAGGCCAAGAAGTGTTATGAGGCTAAGCTAAAGTCCAAGTCTTCTGCAATCAAAATATGAAGAAGGGTAAGTGTAAAAGGATTATATCATTTTCACTTAAAGGATAAAGAAAAGAAAGTGACACCATTGTCACTTGTATGGACATTAGAAAGAACTATCATCCTTATAAAGGATCTCAGGAAGAAGATGGATATAGAGATATCCACTTCATGACATGAGAAGAAGTAAGCTAGAACTGTGTGGAGCAAGGGTTGTTGCCTCTACAGTTGGAAATTGTCATTCATGGGAACATAATAGAATTAGTGAATTGCTATTATGTAATTGCCATTGATGAAAACATTATATGTTTTGTATGACAAGAACATTATGCTTCATTTTAAGAGATATGGTATTTTATGGCAATGCCCTATGTCTCACAAATAATACTTGATAGTTGTTGAGACAAATGTGTACGACACATATACTGAATGACTTGATAACTCAAACAAAGTGAATACCTATAGCACTGTCATCTAGAACACATAAATAGGAAATGCATTTCTAGAATCCATATGATGGTTATCTAGATTCTTTTTGGTTATTGAACCAATAAAGACATGCATGTATTATTTGTTGTGGAATGTGACAAAAGCATCTTCAAATGTAGTGTGAGATTGAGTATTCCATTAGGTCTATTACATATTGATGTACATAGACCTTTTAGAATGAATGCTAAAGGTAGTTACAAGTACCTCATTATATTTACTGATGCGATCAGTAGATATTGAAATTTGTATTTAATGAAATACAAGTATGAATCTCTTGAAGTGTTCAAGAATATTATGAATGAAGTACGTAATTCATTTGGTAAAGCATTAAGATAGATTGATGTGATCAATGTTGAAATATTTTAACCAGAAGTTTGAGTAATTTCTGGAGAGATCGTGATAGTGTATCACAATGAACTCCTCCTAAAACATACTAATGTATCAGAAGGAAAGTATCAGACCCTATTAAAACATGGTGAGATTAATTAATTAAACCTAGCTAATATTCCAATATTCATTTTGGGACATGCTTTACACTAAAACATTGTACCGTGCAAATTGGCTCAAAAGAGACCATATGAGATATGGTATGGACCGATGTGTCTTTTATAGTGATTAGGATTGAAAGCTTGTATAAGAAAATAGCTTCTTAAAGGGCTTTATCCACAAATCACATGGATGTTATCTTGATTACTACTTATATTCTAGTCCAACAACGAAGTGTTTGTTGCTAGGATGGCAAAATTCCTAAATGGAAATTAGTTCCAAAGGAATCAGTGGGAGTCAAAGTAGAACTCAAAATATTTGAGACAAACAAGAAAACATTGAACCTAAAGAGGTACAGTAGGAACATGGAGAGTCACAAGTTGTTGTGAAATATCAAGTTCCTTATGTAAACACAAGAATTCATAGTTCTAGTAGAACACGCATTGAATTTGAAAGATTATGATATCTTATAACTCAAAAGGAGGTGAGTTGATCATAGAGATGAGTCAACAGCCTACCTAGAAACTATTGAGGGACCAGAATCTAAGAAATTTCCTAAGGCCATGAGATCAATGATGGACTCCATGAAAACCAACAAGGTATGACCTTTATGGATCCACCTAAAGGGGTAAAACCCATAGGGTGCAATTGGGTTTTGTAAGAAGACCAACATGGAAAGGTAAATTGGTTGCGAAGAGTTTCAAACTAGTTTAAGATGTTGAACATGATGAAGTCTTTCATAAGTTACCATGGCTAAATCCATATGGGTCATGCTTGTTGCTGCAGCTTAATATGACAGTGAGATTTGGCATATGGATGTTAAAACTACATTCCTTAATTGGAATAATTAATAGGATGTGTACATGACACAACCTAATGGTTTTATAAATCCATTAATGCAAATAAAGTCTATAAGCTACAAAGGTTGGTCTTTGGATTGAAGCAAACATCCCAGAGCTAGAATCTTCTATTTCACAAGACAGTCAAAGGGTTTGACTTGAGTCAAAATGAAGATGGAATTTGTGGTTATAAAAGATTTAGTGGGAGCATATTTATATTTCACATAATGATGGGGAATAACATCCTTATCCTACATATGTTAAAACCTGGCAAGGAAAGTACCTTCTCTAAAGGGTTTAGGTGAAGCGTCCTATGTGATAGGGATCGAGGTCTATAGATATAGATTTGAAAAGATTCTTGACCTAAGTAAGAGCACATACTTGGCAAGATGTTGAAGGGTTCAACATGGAAGATTCATTGAGAGAAAATGTGTCCATGTTCCATGGAGTTAGTCTCTCAGGAGTCGAGTGTCCCAATTATTATGAAGAATAGGAACACATAGATAGAGGTCATATGTAATTGGATCTATCTTGAATGAAACTTTATGTACTTATCCCGTTATCTCATATGTATTGGACATGATGAGAAGATATATCGTTATCTCGTATGTATTTTGGACATGATAAGAGGATATCTAGTCATCTCATATGTATTGACATGATGGGAGGACACATATATACCTACCTAGAAATCTCATATGTATTGGACATGGCGAGAGTGTGATGGAGTGGACTTTTGGAATCCTTAAAGGTCAAGGACATAAGTGAATCAATATGTTTAGTTTTTATATTGGAAGTTACAAGCTTTTTGATAAAGTCAGATTATTGATTGATGTTGATATCATGTTTAAGATCCATAAGTTTATGCCTTTAAGGAATTTAATTATTGGTCATATAGTTGAGTTTTAGCACCAAAGTTGGATGTGAGATATCTTGGATGATGATTAACTTTTTGATGTATGTTTGACCCATGTTCACATATAGAAGCTTGGGCTTTGATAAAATACTATGTCACGCTCATGTGTGATGCTTGGAGAAGATTTGAGCTGGGTTGTCTCGATCCTATAGACAAAGCCTTGACATGAGCAGCCACGGATCAAGTTTTGTTAAGTTCTTATCAGGACCCTTAGATAGAATCGAATGGCTGAGGAGTTAGGAAGTTGTCTTCATCGCAGTGGTTACATGAGCAAAGGCGCCAGCTTCATTGGACTCCCACGTCCAGGTCGTGGCCTGAGGAAGCGAGAGTGGTGAGCGGTTTGTTCGTGTGAAAAGAATGGGGGACCAGTCCTTTTTCCTTGGGTTGCCGATTGCATAGTTCAAGCACTTGTATAAGGCAGCTGGATGCGGGAGATATACAAACCCCACCCTCTATCTCTCCATCATCTGTTGTAGGTGGGAGGTATAAGTTACAGAAGGAGGAGATCGGGGGATGATCACGGCACCAGAGAACGACGATGAGGACCTCGCCTAACTGGATCAACCTCGTACAGGTCCATAGGGAGGAGTTATACAATGAGATAGGAAGTGGGATAGAGGAAGATCTGGAGAAGTCCGTGAGGAGTCGAGTCTCCCTGAGTGCTTGCCGGAGATCCAACCACCAGCGGCATAGGGATCAGACCCAAGCTATCAATGACGGCGGCCAGAGGTATAGCTCGTGTTTGACTGGACGGGGCGCCAGTCAGGCGTTGGGATGTGAAAATGGAAGCCAAGGAAGGAGGGAGAAGCGACTGACTCCTCGTCGGAGCAGACCTAGCCTTGTCGCGACACCATGTTGCATGATCGCTCGCATGCGATGGAGCTAGCTCGACTTGGAGAGCCTCCTCGGCGAGGCGACCGTTTCCAGTAGAACAACTTCAGGCGTCGCTGAGGGCATAAGTTGATGATCCCATGGCAGAGATGCTTCTACCTTGCCGGAGCTCATAGTCATGACGACGATGCCGGTTGTCGAAGAGTTCATGGAGGACAAGTTTTGGAGCTGCTACTTCACCTCGTCTGAGTTCCATGCCGAGGTGCGCCGGCACTTTGGGTAGGTCGCTGAGAAAGTTAGCAGGCGGCAGAGAAACGATGCTGGGGAAGATGGATCCCAGCGGCGGTGCTAAGGGGTGGGAGTTCGGTGTGTCTGAGTCTGGCGAGGAGCCCTTGCGGCGGCCCCTGCCTAACAGATTCGTGGAGTCCACGTTATGTGAGTGTGCGTGAAGGAAGGGGGAGGCCTGAAGCGGTCCAACACCAGACCGGAAGAATGGATACAGATCGGCCGGCTTGACACAGAACAAGGAATGCCCATGAGTGAAATCAGTTGGAGCAGCGAGGCCACGTGGCGGTCCCTGTTTGGTCAGAAAAGGTAAAACACTCAGAAATTCCCAGATGTTGTTTAATTCATAGAAAATTGCATAGTTATCAGAAAAATACAAATAATATACCGAATTGTTCAGAAAAATGAGTAGAATGCATTAGAATGATAATATCAGTCTTTTGATGCATTAATATTAGGGATATCATGTAAGATGTACTATGCTTGTTTGATGTATAATAAATATCAAACAATGGCCTAAAATTATGGTAATGCTTCAGTAACTCTGAAATAGATATATAATCCATAATATATCAGCTATCATGATGTTGATGCACGAAATCATGTAATTTTCATAATATGGCTAATTCGGGCTAATAACCCTAATTAAAATGCAATTAATGCATACATGCTCAATAAATGATGAAATTTACAGAATACCCTCATATCAGTAACTGGAAGCTAATGTGGAACTTTGATATCAGTTAGATGCATAGAATTCATGTTACATGAGGATGACCCTAATACATGGATTAAAACCCTAATCTTGGTTAATGGTGTAACCTAGGGTTAATTAATGTGCACAAAAATGATATGGAAGATAATGTTCAGATAATGAATCATAATCTGGAAAAATGACATCAGTATGATAAATCTAAGGCAAGAATGCAAGTAATGATGAGAATATCCCAATGAACTAAGTGAAACCCTAATATGAGCACGATTAGGGTTAAGATGAGATATAATAAGATGAGAACCTGATGATAGTATATGGTCTTGTTTTGATCAGGTTTGACCAAGCTTATAGTTGACATCAGTGATATGTGTTTAGTATGATCTATCTCTTTGGAAGGTACGCCATTACCTCTTACTTGGCTTATTATACAATATGCTTGTGTTATATGCATAGTAAAATACTTGGCATATGGTATTTGATGAAATGATTGTTCTTGTATGATATGTTGGTTGGTTTTCTATACTTACTGCTATGAACACATCAAACATAATATATCTGTTCCATTATATGAAAGCACTAACTCTTTGGTAGTGTGCTTGGAAGTGACCTAACTCTTTGGTAGTGGTCACATTGTACATATGACCTAACTCTTTGGTAGTGGTCTGACCTAACTCTTTGGTAGTGGTCACCTTGTACAAATGATCTAACTCTTTGGTAGTGATCATAAAGGCCTTGAGATATAATGGAAAATGAGCTTAAAATATGTGTTCTCTTTTGTTAATGAATATCTTTGTGCAAGTATACGCTTTTCCTTATATTCTTCTGTTACTGCCAAGTATATTAGTTTTATCTTATTGCCAAGATATGATGAGAGGTATATAAAAAGACACGTAGGCGTACTCAGTACAATATTCATGAAATATTGTGCTGACGTGTACCGCATGTAATCTTTTGTTTAGGTTGTGGTTACGCTCTTGAAGATCCAAGATAGTTGAGAGTTGTATAGCGAGCTGATGTACAGGTGGACCTGTTGTCTTAAGATCCTGTAGTTTAGATGTAGTACATGTATATGTTATAGTTTGCTGTTCAATATGTAATATCAAATATTGTAACAATTCATGTTGTAATTATATGTTGAATGGTGAACATGTGTGTATGGTTTTATTATTGTTCATGTACATGTGCTACTGATTGTTTCCTTATGACTTCCTCTGATTTTCTTCTTCTTAGCCTAGTGTGGGATGTTTAAATTGGGATTCTCGCTGAGGTGAGGGTTTCAATTTGGATGTCACACATCAGATTAAGTTTTAGAAAATCTGGGGACGTCACAGAGAGGGTATATGTAACATACCAGTGAGAGTCACTGAACTATGATAATGAACGTCCTTAGGTGCTTGTGAAGCACTAAAAGGGTATGTTCCTTGAGTATGGAGATAAGGAAGATGTCACAGAACCATTCTTACCCCAATCCCAATCTTACTACCTAGACAGTGGTAAAAGGATTGAAGCGCCTATCCCTGAGTGTCCAATAGGATCTCACACATTGGCATATACGATAAGAAATAATAACTCAAAAATAGGGGATTTAAAGAACACACTAACCCAAAATAGGAGATAATGCAGATCTATCTTTTTCATCAGAGTATATGGAGTGCGGAAGCGATCTAGTCAATGTTCCATTTGGTTTTCCTAAAATCAAGAAAATCAAGACACAATCATGCAATTGCATGGTACACTATCAAAAATAAGTAAAACAATTTATATCAAAACGGCATACTTGGCAGGACTTATATTCAAAAGTATAACAAGCGATTTTTCCAAATCCATAATTTATATGACAAGATGTTTATTTCAAGCAATGCAATTTTTATTACGAGTTCCCATTATGTTGTAATCGAGAAGCATGCTTATATATTTTGGTTGGCTCCATCACCCCAACACGATGGATGAAGCCACTAGGCTCCTCTCCATATGAGGTAGGAGGCTATTGTACAAGTTCCACCTCCGAGTGAGAAGGTCGTTTGCACTTAAATCAACATTATCAACATCATCATCATCATCAATATAAGGGCAGTCATAATGGGCAATATCATTTATGTTCTCATGTTTTTCTCAAAATATAATATAGGAAAAATGAAAGACTAATCGCTAAGGAACAATAGCTCAATCAAGTATATAACCAAGTATATAATCAAGAGATACATAAAAGGTATCTTCATAAAACCAAGGAGGAGGTATAATAGCATACCATGCAATTGCATTATTGTCTCTTGATTTTCTTGATTTTAGGAAAAACAAATGGAACATTGACTAGATCGCTTCCGCGCTCCATAGACTCTGATGACAAAGATAGTTATGCAATATATCCTATTTTGGGTTAGTTTGTTCTTTAAATCTCCTATTTTTTAGTTATTATTTATTATCGTATATGCCAGTGTGTGAGATTCTATTGGGCCACTTAGGGATGGGTGCTTCAATCCTTTTACCACTGTCTAGGTAGTGGGACTGGTATTTGGGTAAGAATGGTTCCATAACAGTTGGTATCAGAGCATACACACTTTCATATGCTTTAAGTAAATAATTTCTCAAGTCTCTTGAATGTCGGAAACCCTAAAGTCCATAATGGTGAAAATTGAGGTGTCTAGGCTCGGGGTTCTGGCATAATGTTTTTCTCTATGTCTTCATAGTGGTTGAGATTCCCCACTCTACCTGGCCTTAATTGATCCAGAACTGGACCTAAAGGTTCTCCGTTGAAACCTAGATCGTCTTCTAGAATCACATCTTTTCTTTAAGGACTACCCTAAGCCACCCAAGTAGATGATGTTTAGGTAGTCTTATCATCTCATCATGTGGTCCTTCTCCTGACCTTTTGCCACATGATGTCTCGATTATGGGTAACTTATGGAAAAAATAAAAGTTACTAGAAATTGTGCAATTTGATGCCATGATCCGACCTTAATTTGAAAAGTCGATTTTGATCAATGAATCTTGAAATAAAATACTAATGTTATGACCCATAATATCATGCAAACTCAATTTAACCAAAATTAGATTACATGATCCCATATGTTTGAGGTAAATGATAAAAATTCTAATTTGGTGAAATAAGAAGGATTTATACCTTATACCTCATTGCTGATGAGGTCTTGATTTTATTAATTTCCATGTTTCCCTATTGTTGATTAAACCTCAAACATAGTCAAGCAAACTTTTTTCCCTATTTGATACACATCATGACTATGATATCAAGTGACTAAGCCTAAGACTCACAAAATCATGATGTAAGACTATGATGCAAAAAGTAGTTTTTCTATTGACTATTGATGCATTTTGCAATCTCGATTTTGATATGATGAGCATGGACCTAAATCATGCACCTATTTTCAAATTATATATTGCTCATGAAAGAAAGAGAATACAATTATGACCCTGGTCTTGAAAAATATTGAACTAGTAACACTATTATGATCTTGAATTTTGATCTTAGGACCTTGTAGAATATGATTTGATCATTGATACTCTCCCTATTTGAATAAGCTCAATGGACCATGACTAATGTAGGTAATGTGCTAGATTAGAGTGGTAGTAGACTCATGACTCCCCTAACCTAGGTCACATCCCTATTATGACTACCTCTAAATTTTCATCTTATTAATTATTTAGAGTTTGGAAAGGTGCCCTTTTTCACCCAATTTGGATTGGTTGACCTAAGTTTAATAGGTTAAAACCATGGTTGATAGTCGATCTTGAATATTGATAATAACCTTCATATATAACAATGTTGAATATAGCTAGTGGTTGACTTCCTAGATAAGACCTAGGTCTAGACCATTCATCAACTTGAATACCATAATAAGGGAATCTTGAAAATATTGCCTGAATACTGCTCAGTTTTTGCATATAGATGAATGATCACCCTAAGGTCTAAAGTGGGAATCTTAGCCCTAGATTCAAAATTTTGGACCTATGACTTTTGATGTCTAAAAATCTTGACTCTTGATACTGATATATAAAATTGTGACTCACAATTATCAAATTTCAATAATGATACAAATCCTATATGTTCACATTATTTGGATCGAGAGATTGCCCTTGATATATGATTAATGACTTCAAAATCCCAAATTTTGAAATGATGACTATTTTGAATCTCTCTATTTATGACTTAGGGTTTAGCTCTCATTAGGACTAGGGTGGGACCTCCCATTGATTTGGAGCTCAAAAATCATGATATTGAAAATATGATGTTGTCTCAAAATTATTGAAATATGAAATCTCAAATCATGGATGTATAACCCCGCCTAGCCCAATGTAGAAGCTAGGACCCTAAAATGTTGGGATTGAAAGTCACCATGTACACTTGATTCAAGAACACTATTTGTTTGACCCAAAATATGATCTCTCCAAATTTGTGATCAATAGGATGATTTCCATATTTGTGACTCTTATGATGACTTTGAACAATATATGCAATGACCTTGATACTCAATTGCTCGATGATGAAATGATGTTGGTACCAAGTTGGTTATGATATGCAACATGGAATCCCAATTATGATTATTAGACTACTTGAACTTTGAGGACATGATTTTGATTATATGGTTGAGGACACTCCAATATTTGAGGATATGATCTGGATTTTGATAATCCCAATTTTTTGAGGATGTTTTTGAATTTTGCAGACAAAATTCCTTTTTAAGGATGGAAGGATGTGACAAAGTGAAATTTAGCATAATTATGAATTAATTCCTATTTTACCCTCATTATGTTCACTCTTGAACCCAATATATTTTTATTGGCCTCTAAATCAATATTGATACTCAAATTCAAAATATGGTGATCAATGTAGTTTGTATACACTTCGTGACACCACATACTTGATTAAATTGTTACTCTACTCAAAGATATAAATTTTTCCATCAAACTTCATCTTTTGGTTCTCAACCTTTTTCTAAATATTCTTCACATTTTTTGAAGCTATGGTCCAAATTTCATCCCATTTGGACATTCCTACAATTTTTTATGAATTTTGGAAGTTTTGTGCACAAAATCCCTTTTATTTGCCTTTTCCTTTTTTCCACCTCAGCGATCCAGGGCTCTCTTGGGGTAAAAACCCCAACCCTTAGATCTAAGCCACACAGATTCAAGCCTGATCAAATGGTCGGTCTGTCATCCCCTACCTCCCTCCCACAATCAGTGGGGAGGAGATTGGGCGGCCGCAAGTGCAATTGACCAAGTTGCAACCCTTTTTTAAAAATCAAATCAAGGGGAAACACTCGCCCCACCGATCCAAACTAATTTATCCCTTTCCCCCCTTCTGATCGAGTTGTTTTGAGAGCAAACAAGGAACCCAATCACACCTATCCACCTCCATGGGCATCCTTCAAAACCCTAACACCAAGCCTTGATCGCCTATAAAAACGATGCCCTTCACTTCGTCGATCACCAACGATTGCAGTCGGCACCTCGTCTAGCCCTTTTTCCCATCTTTCTTGATTTCCCCTTTTTGCTTCTCTGTTGCAGCGCCGCTGGCCCAGATTGGGCATCCTACCTCCTCAGTTCACCACCCAAATCTGCCCCACCTTTCAACTCATGAGGGACATACGAACATGAGCACGCCCCTCCTTCTCACGAACCACCTCCACTCTGGAGAGCACCTCCACTTGCCTTTGTGGCTCGTGTGAGGCTTGTGCAAGAAAGGAGTAGATCGAAGAACTGGCCGGTCAAGAAAGGGTCCAACCAAGATCGAACCGGCCGAGACCCAGTCCAAATCAATGATTGAACCACTCAATCAAGCACCAAACCAACGAATCAAAGCTTGAACTGGATCTCTAGGCTAGCAAGACACATCACCTACATGGCACGATCCTATCCATCCAATTGTGCAATTAGACAGTCCTCTTTTCCCAATTTAAGGTATTATGCCTCCTCTCTATTCAAAAATCCAATAATTGGCCAAAACTTGCAAAAATTGTGTCTCCTGATTCCTAGCTCCAAAAGTACAAACAAATAGTCAATCTTGATCATAAAAACCCAAGGAACTTAGTAAAATTAATTTTGTAGCCTAATTCTTTATGGATTTCACTATTATCTTAAAATTTGATCTCTTGCTTATATGATGTGTCAAATGATCCAATAATGATGTTCAATATTTGAGAAACCCTAATTCTGACTCTAATGATCATCTTGAAACTAAACTTGACTAAATATGAGTTTAGATCTAATAATGTAACTCATATACCCTATAATGTGAATCATGAACCTTGAAATAAGGATTAACCTTAATATTATGATGATGGGTCTAAATCTTGTGAAATTTTTGATCATATGTATGATTCATTACCCTAATTTTATCAAACTAATTTTGAATTCCAATTATGCTAAGTATCATGGTGATGATGTATAAATTTGATGATGATTTGGATAATGATCATAAATTAGGGTTAACACATATGATCCTAGAAAACCTAGGTAAGTCATTCACACTCGAGATGCTTGACACTTGAAATAATGTTGGACATTTAGAAATATTATTGATTATAAGTAGATGACCTAACCCTAAGGTTGACATAGGAAAACGTAACCCTAATCTCGAACCTTGAAACATGATCTTCTAAACATCATGATCTTAACCCTTGATCCAATATTGTTGATTCAGGATCAGACTTGAAGGGTTGACCTATTGATATATGTACTCTAAACCTTTAGTGAAAGGTATGCTATTATATCTCCTCCTTGGTTGTATTGAAGATATCTTTTATGTATCTCTTGATTGCATACTTGGCTATATACTTTGTTGAGGTATTGTTCCCTATTGATTAGTCTTCCATTTTTCCTATATTATATTTTAAGAAAAATATGAGAACATAAATGATATTCCCCATTATGAATGCTCGTATACTGATGAGGATGATGATGATGATGATGTTGATAATGTTGATAATGTTGATATTGAGTGCAAGCGACCTCCTCATTCAGAGGTGGAACTTGTACATTGGACTCCTACCTCATATGGGGAGAAGGATCCTGGTGACCTCCCCCATCGTGTTGGGGCGACAGAGTTACACAAAATATATAAGCATGCTTCTCGATTACAGCATAATGGGAACTCATAATAAAAATTGCATTGCTTGAAATAAAAATCTTGTCAAATAAATTTTGGTTCTAGAAATTGCTTGTTGTATTTTCTTGAATATAAGTCATGCCAAGTATACTCTTTTTCTAATAAAGTATTTTACTTTATTTTGATAGTGTAATGTGCAATGCATGACTGTGTCTCAATTTTCTTGATTTTAGGCAAGACAAATGGAACACTGACTTATATCGCTTTCGCACTCCATATAATTTAATGACAAAGATAGATCTGCAATATCTCCTATTTTGGGTTAGTTAGTTCTTTAAATCCCTTATTTATGACTTATTATTTCTTATTGTATATGCAGTGTGTGAGATCATATTGAACCACTCAGGGACAGGTGCTCCAGTCCTTTTACCACTATCTAGGTAGTAGGATTGGGATTGGGGTAAGAATGTTTCTGTGATAGAAGAGTTGGGTGTAAAGGGTTACGCCCATGCAAGCTTCCAAACTGACAAAATTACCTCAATTTAAATTTATGTTTGGCATCAAATGAAAACTATAAGCTAGAAAGGGTTCTGAACTAATGACAATTATTCAAATCTACAAAAGAAGCTGAGTATCTCTATGTTATAAGAATAGTAGAGAACATTGTATGGATCAAGAAGTTCAATTGGACGAGCTTGTTTGAGGTTCCAACCATTGATGACATAGTAGAAATATTGATGACAACAATGGAGATACTAGTTAGGTTGAGAATCTCAGATAGCATACTACGACACTTTCGTCTCATATGAGTAGCCATACAGTGAAGAGATGTAAAAATTGCAAAATACCGACTTAAAGCAAATGTTGCTAAACCCACTACAAAAGCACTTACGGAGTAGAAGCATGATGGTCATGTTAGATCACTTAGGATAATATTTGTGGGTGATTGGATCTAAGTGCAAGTGGGAGTCTATTTGTATGTATGACCAGGGAGCCAATCATATGTTGATTGGGATGTGGAAGTAGATACCTAATTTGATATTAATAAAGGCAAGCTTCCAATTTATTTTGTATATTTAGTTATGAGATGATTAATAACATAATAAATGTCTAGAGAATGATATTACTCAATGATGTATGTCTTCAAGTATGTGATTGGAAGAATGATACCATACATATCTTATGAGTATACATTCTCATTATGTCCTTGATCGGTTGTTATTGTGGAAGGTAGATAGACAACAATAACACATAAGAACAAAGTGTGAGTTGGTTGATGACAGAGTCTCATTAGTCGTGATATGGTGATATCAAACCAAGTACATAGATACATGTTAGGGATCAGTGTATCAGAAAGACCCACTGTGAGACTGACACATGAAAGCTATCATCATGGAAGTCGTAGTGAGCTCTCACTGTGATTGTGGTGTTGTGGTTCTTAGACCTAAAATCACTACACTCATTACATGTCGTTGGGTACACTTTGACATCATCAAACGCTATCCTGAAACATGGGTTATTATAAAGGTGATGATTGGGTGACTTTGACACATGGGGATAGACTGTGAGTGATAGATATGGGATTTGTCCCTCCTTCAAGAGTATGATATCCAAGGCCTCTTGATTAGCGAGACTGAGAAAATTATGGCCATATGCATGTGAGTCAATATGTGATATTGAGCTTACATATATATCTCATGTAGTATTCTCTAGTTCAAGAAACAAGATTGAATAATAATGAGGATGACTGCTTCATGCCTCTAGTTCAATCTGGACATCACTGATAAAGGAACTATACAAACATTATAATACCATACACAAATTGTAGGTTGAAGTTGCCCCCCAATTTTCGATTCACTTGGGTAGCACTTATGTGTGACTAGGCACTGATCATTGCTTGTGATGACATAAGTTGTTATGGACATTCACTGCCAATGTGATATGGGACATATAGGGTCACACACATAGGAACTCATCTAGAAGAGGAGTTTGATCTTGAATGATATTTGGATTCATTGTTAAAGTGTTTAGGTACTCAATTCACACAATAGATCAATCGATTGGCTGACTGAACTGCCAAATGACCATCTCACTGGGTGAGACATTCTTTTGGGAAGCCAAACGGGTGTCTCAAGTGTTGAGACGACTGTTTGAATTGTCAGGCAGATCAAAAATTGAATTGGCTTAGTTCTACCCTATGTACTGACCAATTCAAGTTGTTGAACCGATCGGCTCAACTTAAACTCACTAGAAGTCCATCTGGGAGAGGGAGACGGGCATCTCGCTTGTGTGAGATGGCCTAGTTGGGATGAATTAAGGTTCGAGAGTTTTCCTGAACATGTTTCAATTGCACTTACTTGGGGTGAAAGTAAATTAATGTATGACATTAATTTAGAAACAAATTTGCCAATTCGTATCTGACTGGAAAAGTGTGAAATGATTGTCTATCTTAGAGAGATGACTATCTTGTGTCTCAGACGACCGTCTCGCTGGGCGAGACAACCATTTTAGCACATGCAGGTTGCAAAACTTGTAGAATTATTGCAAAAATTTGAGGTCTTCTGGTCTTTTCAACTCCCACTTTAGTCTTGTATTGGTTGGGGACTGGGAACCCTGACCCTAACCCCTCCTATATAGAGGGGTACTGGGGGCTTCCCAGAACACAACTACAACACAGATAATTGAGAATCAGTTGCTCTAACAATTGTTGTCCTCTCTAGTTGAGGTAGCCACAAGAGCCCAGGAAAGTCCTACTCGACTAGGGAGGGATAGCCAAGGGAGAGAAACAACTAAGGATCATTGTTGTGGGAGAGAAGGTTGGTGAATAGTACACCAACGAGAGGGACAACTCTTTCATGTCTATTCTAGCAGGACAACAAGAGTTCTAGTTGGTATGAGTGGACTACTCTAGAGGCAGGAGTCCTTCGGCTACTGTTAGGATGGAAACATTAGCTCACAATTAGTGGCAAGATCTGAGGAGTCAATATAGCAGTTGTCTGAGTCTATTGTCCATGGAGGAGCATTCAGATGAGTCCAAGTGTAACCAGGAGTTGTACAGCCACCGTCCAAGACGGAGTGTGCATCTCCATTGATGAGGATTGTCATTGGACTTGCTCTAGGACCATGTATATCTTCATGAAATCATGCTTCCCATTACATAGTTATTGACGTGATCTGCTGGTTAATGGTAAATATGTCAGTAAATTTGTTTGTTTCCAATGCCTACATGATATTGTATTTTCTAACACCTACAACTTCCTCTATCCTTTTTATACAAGTTGATCCTAGTTTTTCTAGGGTTTTGTAGTCCCGCAACCCTTTACTTAACCCAACTTTGCATTGATCCCTAATTCTCTAATCTAGACAACCCCATGCAAAATTAATCCTAAAACTCCTATAAAAGCATTCATGTACCTCCAATGAAGTCATTTTCTATGTTACCATGCATCACTTTGGCCTCAATTAACCCCAAGTATGTCATTCCAACTCCATCTATAGACTCTTGTAACCTCGAGATCGGAAAGGTGTTTCTGACCCAGGAAAAGCACAATAATAGCAATAATTTCTCCTACACTCCCAACAAATGTTTGTTACCACTCAATTGGTCACCATCCTCCTTTATCCTGTCTTTCATTGTGTTGGAACAATTTATGTCTTTTGTTTATGATTCCTCACAATTTTGATGTTGTCACCTTCAGTTTTGCCTAATGTACTTGAATTTCAAGTTTGAATTTAGTATTTGGCCTTGAATGAGGGCTTATGGATTCTCATTGTTGTTCCCTCTATGACCGAAGTCTCCAGTAGAGATCTAGTCAATTTATCCATAATTTTCCTTCCTTCTTGATTTTTTGGCATATTGAGGATCCTCCAAACCTCTTCAATTGATTTCCTTACAATTTGCCTTTAGGTTGTGTTTTCTCACCTCATTACAGTTGAGAAGCAAAG
Organism: Alisma plantago-aquatica; assembly: GCA_963693085.1. Classification (NCBI taxonomy): domain Eukaryota; kingdom Viridiplantae; phylum Streptophyta; class Magnoliopsida; order Alismatales; family Alismataceae; genus Alisma; species Alisma plantago-aquatica. The sequence goes on along the minus strand of OY856409.1, from coordinate 1,587,957,148 downwards.
TTGCTTCTGCATTTTGTTCTCTGATGGAATGGGAGGAAACTCGATTTTTGGCCTTGGTTGTGCAATATTGATCTTGTGTTTTTTGGTCATGTCATGAGGTTAATGGCATTTCTTCCTTCGATAATTTATTTATCTATTTTATCAGGCATAATTTCGAATGAACTATACTTATTTGGTTACTCCCAAGATGATACTTTTTAATTATCACTCTTTGTGGTCACTAAACTATATGCAAAGAAAATATCCCATTTGCATTGGCTTTTGAGTTATATAATACAAATAAACCCATTAACACGAATAAATGATAAATAGTTATTTAATTATAAAAAATATGTAAAAATATGTTTTGAAAATAGAGAATGGTTCTATGTCCAATGATGTCAGATTATAACCTAATTCCAATACAATAATCATGTGATTTTTAGGGTCTATGAAACATCATCATAATTTAAGCCCCAATCTCAACCATATTGGGTACAACTATATGAATCCTTCTTTTCCTATCATTATGGGTCATATCATGATCAAGATGTAAGGAGTTCAAAATATCTTTTCATAAGCTCTTCCTAGGTTAATTTATGCTTGCCTCTTTTTTTTTTAATTTTCCTTGACTATATTCCATTGCTTCATACATGCACATTAGTCGATCTGTGTTACATATGCCCATAAATTCTCAATCGTCCCTCCCACAACTTGTCCTCAATGCTAATCACCCCTGCTTCATTCTTAATATAGTAATATCTCAAGTGGTCTTTTCTTGTCTTCCCACATCCATCTCAGGATATGCATTTTGGCCACATTCATCTTATTGAGATCTTATTTCTTCACCACCTAACATTGACTCACATTCAGCATAGCTGGCCTTATAGTTGTTCTATAAATCATTCCTTTAGTCTGGGAGGGTTCTTCTAATGAATGCATATTCGTCCTAGTTTTAATTGCATCTTTAGCTTAGTTCTGCATTCATTACAATCATTTTACTATAGAAACTAGCTTACAATTAGGTTTTCTTGATTTTTTTTGTTAATTTGTAGAATTTGATCCAAATTCCTAGTTTTCATGGAAAGTTTGAGCTTCATATCTCAAGAAACCATGCATGTATGGTGGTCCTATCAATTCTCTAAGAGTTTTTTTACTAGCAATTGACCGTTGATGTAAAAATCTGCATCAACAACTGACGATCTGCCAAGTTCTCTCCTATTGATGGTAGTTTTGCACCAACCTATTGATGATCATTTACTGACAAAATTTTGCACTCGTCTTACAACTGAACCCCAATGCTAACCTACTGATGGAAGTGATCCACTCATCTTATAACGGAGCCCCAACGATCGCCTACTGATGCCCGCCTTCTACAGGAGATCCTACATCAATCAATAGATGGAATCTCTACCTTTTCTTCTGATGGGAGTTCTGCTTCGATAGTTGATGCCTATGTCCATCAATTGAAGAACTCCACCATTGTCAACCTACTGCTCCATCTTCACAGTGATCAATTTTCCATTGTTCAAGATGACACCACCAAGTCTCTTCCCAACAAAAGTCAAGGAGAACCCTTATTTTTGTGTTGACGGTCACTCCCCCAACCTTGAAGATAAGCATTTGAACACCATGGATGTCCCTTATTTGTACTATGATGATGTCTTCCTTACTTTATTTAATGTTAATATTGTTACCTTCTATGATGGGCGGGTCATCCTCTTGCTAGGGTGTGGGGAGTAACCCTGCTACACAATTTTATTCTCTTTACTACATCTTTTGTTGTATGAACCAATGTATGTTTAAAATCAATCATTTTATTCTTGTACTCTTGTTTGATCAGTAGGTTTAGATGTATATCAGATCTCTGGTGTAGATAATTTTGAATCCATGATCTATGATAATTATTGTTTTTTGTTAAACACATGATGAGAACTTCAAATAGGTGATTTCTGAGGCAATATATGTATATTCTCTAACACAACATTGAGCTTACAGTGATATCTATCCAGTTTTAGTCCTAAGCCTCAAATTGTGTATATTCAACTTAGTTTGGTGTAGTGAGAGACTGAATGATAGGTGGTGCTGGTGAAACCCATTCCTCCCTTGTATTTCCATCCATTAATTAATCAATCCTTAATATAGTTTTTGACATTGCAACTTAGTGTAATAAAACAAGAAACCCACTAGGTCTTGTCTGGTTACATTGATAGAATCACTCTTAAAATTTTGTCCTTTAGTTTTGATCCTACACCATACTATGATAGGACTCATTCACATGTGGGTTGGATTAACGTACACTTAGTTAAGGTAAACTCTAGAAATTTTGTCCCAAATGAATTTTCTTATCTGATAAATCACACACCATATTCCATCACATAATACTCCAATTGCACTCCTTCATTTTTACCATCCAACAATGATTATTTGACAAAATTCATTTTGAACATACCCATATTTACAAATAGTAGAACCTAAGGAATCAATTCTAGCACATTTTGGTACATCCATTCCATCTAACTTTCACCCACCATTCCAAGTTCTAGATTGGGTATGTTACATTTCATATACTCAATTTTACTCTATAAATCATAAATCCACTTGATTCCAATGATTTTTCCAAAGTCCATCTTTATCATTCAATCCGCCTTTCATTTCATCTATCAAAACAATATCATCAGATTATAACATGCACCAAGGAATATCATTTGAACAAGCTATGTCAACTCATCCATAATGAGAATAAATAGATATGGGATAAATGTTGATCCTTTACGTAACCCAACTTTGATGGATAGTGTTGGCATCTCTCCTCTAGTAGGCTTCACATTTTTAGTTGAGATAGCATACATGTCTTTAATCAAGTTAGTGTAGTGGATTGGAACACCCTTTTCTCTAAGACCATCCACAACACTTCCTTGGGTATGTGATCATAATCCTTTTTCAAATCAATAAAAATCATATGAAGATCTATTTTTCTCTATATGTACTTCTCCATAATCCTCCTTACCATAAAATTGGAGTTTTTATTTGATCTACGGGAATGAAACCGGATCGATTGTATGATATTTGCATCATAGATCTTAGCCATTATTCGATAATACTCTCCTAAAGAATCATAGTATGACTCATCAACTTAATACCTATGTAGTTTTTGTAGCTCTGAACAACTCCTTTGTTCTTGTAGATAGGGACTACGGTACTATTTCTACACTTATTTAACATTTTATTCATCTTCATAATCTTTTTGGAGAAATTCCTTAACTAAAAAGATCCTCCACCCCCTACTCTTCCACACATTAGTGGGAATAATGTATGATTTGCATGCCTTTCTCATTTTCATCTTTTTGAAAGCATTCTTGACCTCAAATAGTGAAAATCATCATGTATAAGTGATATCTCTTGAATTCATATCACACAAATATCTTACATTATTCACCACATCTCCATTGAAAATCTTATAAAATTGGTTTCTCCTTGGTTCTTGATATTATCATCCTTCACAACAATCTACCATATTCATTCTTGATGCATTACTTAGAATCAAGTATCTTCCTCAACTTCCTCGTATACCAGCCATTATATATATCTATATATGTATGTATGTGTATATATAGGTGATTCATTCATACCCACACAAAAAACTAAGGTTAGTTACTTGTGCATCTATTTTTTTAACCAAAATGCACAAGATTGCAATGATACAGTCAAAATTTTAATGATATAGTTAAATTGTAACATATTACCAACTCTGTAATACAACGTATAAGTTTTACAGTTTGTAATAAATATATTTTCTACTATTTTTGGTGTGACAAAAAAATTCATGTTGTCTTTACAAATTGAGTCTTATTGTTACGAATTTGAATGTCACGCTATAATTTTGTACTTTATGTAAAAAATAGATCCAGGGTAACTGAATTTAGTTACTTGCACAAGAAAAAATATAACCATATATTATACATATTATATATATGCATATATATTTTCCTTTCTCATGTCCAACTTCTTATAAATCTCTTCAAAGTATCTAAAACTTTCCTCTTGGACAATCTTTTGTGCTTCTTTCTTTGATTGATTATATATCTAAAAAAGTTGCATCATATCAAGATCTGAGCAAACTCCTATAAATTTCTCTTTTGAGTTGAATGTCCTTTTGTTCTTCATCATTAAACCACCAATTCCCCTTCTGTGGAGATCCATAACCTTTGGAATCTTCCAAAGCTCTTTGGAAAATTTTGTTATGCACGAGATCATATTATGACACATAGTGTTAACGTCATAGTACAAGTTCCAAATGCCCTCCTTAATGAGTTCTTCATAAAAAGATAATTTCTTTTCTCCTTCAATATTCCACCAAATGATCTTGCTATCTTGGTTTATGTTATGTTTGCCTTTGTTGATCTTCATCTTAATATAAAAAACCTACGGTGAGTTCTTCGTCAGGTTCACTTTACAATCATTGCATACTTTACAATCTTAATCAATTTAACTACAATTGTGCCTATTATTAAAGTAATTTTATGAGAATCTCTTTTCTTTAAATGGGTGTTCTCCAAAATCATATCATATGCAATTAGAAAACATAAAATCCTCTATCCTTCTTCATTCCTATTGTCACATCTAAAACCATAATGAAATCTCTAATATTCAACATCCCTACTCCTCACATGAGCATTCAAATCACTCCCAATAATGTTCTTTTCCCTTTCAGTATTCCTTGCATTAATGCATCCATGTTATCCAAAAAATCCTTCTTAGCCTCAGTGATAAGGCCAACTTGGAGAGGGGATCTAAGCACTTATAATTTCAAAAATCTCGCACCTAAGAACAACCTTGATAGTTATGATTATATCTCCATCCTTATTGTAAGGAGTGGGACCCAAGAGAGGAACCACTCAACTTACTTAATGAATAATAGAAAACCATCCAATGCCTAACTACAAAATAATTTTTTGCAAAGGATGATAAATTAAAATTCAAGTATGTATTGTATCATTCACAATGCTATAGCAGAAAAAAAGTAAAATCTAACTATTACGATATTTATGTCTATATTTTTTCTTCAGCATGGAAGGTTTACATAAAAGAAAACTATATGAAATCAACCATATAGATTAAACCAACCACTTCAATCTACCTCCCAAGAAAGATTAACTACACTTGGATAAATCATAGTCAACTTTGGTTCAAACCTCCTTTCTCTCCACCTAGGGTAGGAATCATACTCCACAAGAGGAGACAAAGTGGGTGTTATCATCATAAAAGTTGGTATGTGCATATTATTAGAGATTGAGCAATTATATGGGAAACATGACAAAAAATATAACAAGGCTTCCCAAAAAAAGTGGAAAGTACCATCCAAGTGGATATCAAAAGAATCAATTTCAATAATATGGAAATAAAAAGATGTACTTGTCATGAATTAAAATAATGTATGTTTCATGAGCACACACACAACAATTAGGGCACATGACCCATCAACAATAATGAATAATCAGCATGCATGTGAGATAAGCATAGTAATAGTGAAATATAATAAAACAATAGGGCTAAAGCACATAACCCTAAACCTGATAGAGCATGGCACATGACCCAACTCCCAAATATAAAGGTGGGCACAAAACCTAGGTATGGAGCACATAACCCAAAAATCAAAGCATATTATAAACCCTAGTACTACTAAATCAACAAGCATGCAATGTAGATGCAAGTAGAAATTTAGTCATGATATTGATTAAATAAGATTGTCCTACTAAAAGTGGAACATCAGATCATAAAAATCCATCATGAGCAGATTAGGGTTTCAGTTTACATATAGAACAACATAGATCAAATCCACATATAGGGTTCAACTAGAGATAGCATGAGCATAATTAAAAATCTTAGATGGCAAAGTGCAATATCAATAGAGAAATGTCAGTATAACTTAATTCAATACAGAGTCTCAAAAGAATTCAAATAGAAATCAAAGGAGATAATTCACATATATCCTTCAATTAGATTAAAAAAGAGAGGAAGTAAAATAATTGTTCAACTTAGACTCAAAGGGAAGAAACATACCTCAAAGATGCTTCTAAAATGTCTGGGTCCAAAATCTAGATCCATATTATGCACTTTCACCTAATAACACATTAGATATATAAGGCATTGATTAAGATGTGTATTATAAATCATAATATATGGACTTTTATTATGAGTTGATTAGGTGATCAAAAATAGATCATTGGATAGAACTTATTTTTCTAATTTTACAATATATTTTTACATATTTTTCCAATGACTAAATAATTAGTTATGAATTATATAAGTACGATGATTTCCTAGTATTTAAATAAAAAATTGAGGCAAAAGATGAAAAAGGCCATGTATCACACATCATTACCTTGATGTGTGACAAGACACATTCTTAAAAGTACTGACTAAAAGTAATATGCAATTGAAATTAAATTAGTAAGCAAAAAGATCAAAAAGTTCATAGTAACTTTATGTGTATTAAATCTGAACAGGGGAAATACATAAAACACGCAACCTTCATCTTCTTTGTTTCAGATAATGAACCATTATGAAATTGAAGATCTTTGTGAAGCTCAATTCAAGTAGAAACTCATGATCTTGAGCCAAAATCCCAACCACAATGTCGCCCAAAGGATCCATAAGAGATGGCGGACTCAAAGACCTCAAAATAAAGTATTCTAGATTCACATCGTTCATCTGTGACCCCCATCACTACTGGCCAAAGCAAGAAGAAAGGAACCTATTGGAAGTCAGCACAAGCAGTAATAGAATGAAGGAAGATGGTATCAGACACCTGACAAAACAAAGATGGAGCTAAGTGAGAAAAAAATGCTATGACCCCAAGTAAAAAGGTCGACATTGAATCTCATATTCAAAAACGACCATAACGATGAAAAAAAAGAGAAAACATTAGATACCTCAAATTGGGCTAAGAGAAGGCTTCTAGAACCTCAAAAGTGGTTGCCCTAGAGTTTTGAATGTTTGGACAATCCCTTGGATACCCCAAGTGGTTTCCAAACTGACAAATTGGATCTCAGAGAATATAGAGGAGGGGCAAGAAGTTCAGGGTAAATGACAACCAGATCATTGCTCGAGATTGATCCTTGTAGGGTTTTTGGAGATCACATGAGGTGTAATATTTATATAAGAACGTTTAAGATGGAGAGGAGTCTTAGTTATGGAAGGAAATAGAGGAAGAGACCACCCTTTCTTGATTTGGGTGATCAGGAGATGAAATCATAGCAGGATTGGGCTTGCTGGGTTCAAAGTTTGAAAGGAATGCAAAGGGAAGGAGACTGGAGGACAAAATCAAGATGAGAGAAAGAGTGAGAGAGAAGGAGGTAGGTAGTCAGTGAACTATAAAGTCTAGGGCCTCCAAGGCGCAAGGAAGAAGAAAGTATGGGAACTACATGATCAAGATCAAACGACTCTTAAAGAACCTAAAAATAGTGAAACATAAAAAGAAACATGACACATGGACTATAGGCACATAGTAGAAATCAATGTGTGACATCTAATCAAGATTGAAACAAAATATTGCACTATAGTCCAATTCATATTGGAATTGCATTTTGATATTAGCTTCTTTTATCAATTATATTAGTAAATGTTATCCAAATGAGTTCAAACTTGACAGCTAGACTAATTAGGACCCAAAGAATCTGTTTTTGAGCTTACATTTAAGTTTTAAGATTCTCGTGTATGAGTTTAATAAAATTAGCATTTAACTCAATTATCTTCATAATTATCATTATTATATATCAAAATTATCCTGAATAATTTTTATTTAGAGTTCTAATGCCCTCAAATTATCACCATCAAGAATATATAACATTATCTTGCATAAAATACATTATCTTACTCAATATATCACTAGGTCAATTAATTTCATCATTAACCCAAATAATGTCACATTAATTACTTCCACTTACATTAAACACCCATCTATTGTCACATTCCATCTATTAGCTATAATGCCCTCCTAAATCATTACTTTATATTTATTCACCTCTGGTAACTAATTATGCACTAGTAAGGCATTAGTTGCATATTAATGTACAATATGGCATGTGCTACATAATTAACGAGCCTATTTACATATTAAGTTATGGTTAGTTAATTAATCCCATTTCATGTGTATTAGGATACAATATGTGATTAGAGACCCTAATGTCACCAGTGTATCATGGAAGTCACCAAGGATGCATATATTAGGGTTGGTCAACTTTGACCTAGGGTTAGGTCAACATGGTTACTAACCATGTGATACCCATCATTATCACATATAGGGTCTAGGGTTAGGTTCCATACATCATTTAATCCTCACATTAGGGTTTATTGGTCCATAACGTGGTCATGATCATATGTATTCACAATTAGGGTTAATATATGGATTACTCATATTATGTGCAATAAATGTTCATTAGGGTACAAACAAGCATATCAGAATGTAATTGTAACCTTGTTTGGTCAATTCCAAAGATTCAAGCACACTAACCCCCTAATCATGGAATTAGGGTTTCTAGTCAGGATAGTCAAAATTCGGTATGTATAGGACTCCCCCCCCTTAAATAGGATTTTTCCCCCAAAATAAGCATATCAATATTCTATCGAGGTACTACCCCTCCACCCCTTAATAGGTTTGATATAATAAGTCAAACAAAACCTAGTGGTAAAATGATGAGTCTAATTGAACCATGCTTATATCTATCACTTTATCACTTACTCTTTGGTATCATCATACATCAAAATATGGATTCTAAGGGTAGTCATTCAAACATGTGTCCTACTTTAAGTATATGCAATTACTGTATGTTCTAGGGTTCTAGGGTAGGTATCTATTAGCTATGTGTACAAGTTTTAATATTTATAAACTTGAACACTGCCTAGTAAGTATACGGGTGCATGTAGGATTATCGAGGTCATCCAAGGAGCAATGCTTTGTTAGGCGCAAGAGTATTAAACTTCAACAATCTTGATCTTTTTAACAAGAGAGGTTTTTTTTAGTTAACTAAGCAATCCAAAGGAAACAAACTAGAACATAAATTACTTGTATTAAGGATCAAATTGGATTGGCAATTCTTGAGAATAAGGTTTCACATGCATATCTTAACATGAAGAACAATGATGATCGACAATGCTATAAATGATACAAGGGAGGTAAAAGTCCTAACTTTGTATACCACTCCCATGGATATACTAAGTTTTGGACTACAAACCTTTTCTCCCCTACACATTCTAGCCACTCCCATGGTTAAGGTAGTGCAACTAAAGTACATATCCTTACTATTATGCATCTCTTACCAGATTTTACAAAGAGCAGAAATCAAACATACAAAGTGGACAACAAAGCATGTAGGAAGAATTAAACACTGATGAACCTTAGAATAGAGAAACAACTAGTATTATATATGAAATTTGTGTTCAATAATGTTATGATATGGGAGTTACTCCCCCATGCCAAAGAAAAAGAGATCTACTCATCCATGGTTGTAGAAAGTAGATACAAGTAGTAGAAAGTAGTGCTAGACATTATAATAGAAGGAAATAAACTCATATGTCCATGGAAGAAGGAAGATATACTTATAACTCCAGTCAAGGAGTCACAAATCCATTCTTACTGTTGGAAAATATCCAGAAAGGTTCACTTCGGAGTGAGAGAAGAGAATGACATAGATCCTTGTTGCAATTGTTGGAGAAGGAGGAAGAAGAAGAAGTTTTCCTCCCAAGAAACCAACTTTTCTCTCCTGGAATACCTCTAACTCCTCCTCGCTCTCCCTTACTTGAGTCCTACTCCAAAAGGTCTGAAATAGTATGTGGTAACTATCCTAAGATGGCTTGGGGTCGTATATATAAGTGTGAGATAGTTAAATTCACATTTGAGTGAAATTTATAGATCACACAGCGTGTTGGATGGCCAACACGACATCTTCAACGCGATAAATAAATTCCGGATCAAGTTCTGGAAAGTTACACGATGTGTCTTTAATAAGACATGATGTGTTGCTGCAAATCTGGGAGTTCTGGGTTCAATTTCTGAACTAGGACATGGGGTGTGTTTAATAAGACATGGGATGTCTTTATCTGTTTCAGCAACATTGACTTTCTTAATATCTAGATGATTAGGGAATGTGTTGATGGATGTTATGATGGTGTTTTCTTCCCATTTTGATGTCAAATTGTTGTACCTAAAAACCAAACCATAGAGCAAGTAAAGATTACAATAAAGTGGAAAATATAGCATAAGAGTGATTCTTGTGTGAAAATGATTTGGAAATGCAACCAAAAGTGGTCCAAAAGATGATATAAAATATGCACATCAAATCCCCCTACGCTTAAACCATTGCTTGTCCTCAAGCAAAAAGAGCATAGATGATGGAATTGTCAAGTTCATGCATAGATCAAATGAAATGAAAGATGTGTATAAGACCAAATCGACCATTTATCAACATGTTTATACTCATAGCCATCAATTCAACTTAAACATGCAAGAAAGAATTTTTTTAGTTTGGCAGGGGTGGTCACAATTAAATGAATCAATCAATTAAATAACACTAAGTAGAATTTGTATGACCATTCTAAACAATTAGTGGATGTGCAACTCAAACTCTCAACTATTACAGATACAAATGATGAAATCATAGTTAAAATTAACAATTTTAGTTGTACTCTCCTTCTTTCCCAAAAATGATATGATAATGGAATACGGGTTCCGGCACTCAACTACTAATGTAGGCTTATGCACACATGGAGTGCCGGTTGGGGTATTTTACCCTCTTTTAAGACATGCCACCTAATCATTGTGTCCAGATCGAACTTGCACTAGGCCAGCATGATATGTGATCAGTTATCCATCTTTTATGGTGTATGAGGGTGTAATAAGTCAAAAGAAATTTTAAAAATTTTCCACAACAAAGGAGAGTCAACTAAATTGCAACATTAGCTAGAATTCATTCATTTGTTTTGAAAATTTTCACTAAAAGAGTGGTTGAAAATGCACTAAGAGGTTGGCAAGGGCATCCCGTATTCTAAATGATGTAGTAAAGTTTATTTACTCGCATTGAAAGCACTACATATTTAAGAAATCAAGGATGTCAAAGATGAATGTTCAAGCTAGAAGCGTAAACCAGAGTTAAGCACATGTTGATGGCCAAAAAGTTTCATTTGATTAAATCATGCCTTTTACAATTTCTACAAATGATATTTCTCACTAAAAGAGGACAATCAGTTAAGTGTAGGATTTCTATCCACATACAAAACATGGGTCTCAAATCAAACCAGATTTTCCACAAGAAGAACAAAAACTAAAAACAACATCTAAGAAAATGATGATAAAAGCAAAATAAATTAAACAGCATTGCACTACCGACTGGTTGCTCTCCCCCTAAGCTTGAAATTTTTAGTGTCCTGACTGCATATAACAAACTCAAGAGGATTGCAACCAGATATCTGTCACGGTGAATGATGAAGATGGAGGTCCATTTCTTTGATTTGAGGTTGTAAATTGTTGCACCATATATCTGCGTCTCTTTGTTAATGTATTATTAATTTGGGACAAAGATATATGCTTATGATTTGCAATAGGAATAGGCTTGTTGACATATGTGTTGTTTGTCCCTTCTTTCACTTCCTCAAAATAACTAGAATTGGAGTCAAAGAGAATGTTCTCATTGCCAAGCCTTGTATCAAAGATGTGTTTCAAGGGGACACTTGGATTGTTTGAAAATGTATGTTTTAGAGCATATGTATATTTCTTCCTTTGAGATTCAACATCATTGCCTATGTTGGAGTTAACAACTTCATATGATATTGTATTTGATGGTGAAGAAGATTCTCCTATAGCAGCTCCACTCTTCAAAGTAACCGACATGAATGTCTCCCTTGAATCTATTTGTGGTTGATCAGGCAAGGAACGGGATGATGCTTTTTTATTGGAAAGAGCTTGTTAAGCAATTTGATTCTCCAACATCCTAGTGTGAGTGGAAATTACATCCACCTTAGAAGAAAGTTGTGAAATAGCATCCTTTAGCAGGTCCCTTTGTTGGTGAAGATCATAATTTTGCTGAAGTTGAGTTGAGACAAAGGTCTCGAGCATGGACACCAAACTTGTCTTGGGCTGAAAACATTGTTATTGCTGCATGAAATTGCATATGACATTGTTGTTGAGCTCCGGTATCTCTTCAATTATGATGGTATTGCAAAACATAAAGAAGGAGTGTGTCCTGCTACTCCACATGCATCACAAATTACTTTAGTGGCTTGATTTTTAAAAATATAGCTTGAAAAAGAAGGTTGGTTTCTCCATTCAAGACTCCAGTGGAAATGATTAATTTCCATGTATTCAATAATGGCATAAGTGTCCCTATATTATTTGCTCATTAAATCACCATTTACAGTAGTATCAATAGACATTCTTTTATTGTAGAATAAACCATTATAGAAAGTTTGCAATATAACCCAATTGCTTAAACCATGGTGTGAACAAAGATATTGAAGGTCATTGAGCCTTCCCCATGTGTCATACAAGGTCTCTCCATTCCTTTGAGAAAGGTTGATGAGTTGACTCCTCAATTGTGCAGTCTTGCTTGGTGGAAAATATTTAGTTAAGAAAATCTTGAGGATTTCCTCCCAACCATCAATGAAGTTTCTTGGTAAAGAATAGAGCCACACCTTGGCTCTGTCTCTCAAAGATAAGGGGAAAAGAAGAAGACAAATTGCATCAGTAGAAACACCATCTATCTTGAAAGTGCTTAGCAACTGCAGAAATTTAGCAATGTGGAGGTTTGGTTCCTCCATTGGTGTCCCTTCAAACCAGTTCTTCTGTATCATTTGTATGATTGTGGGGCTGATAGAAAAATCATTTACCTCAATTTGTGGAATATTGATAGCCCCATTGATGTGTGTAGCAGCTGGAACAATGAAGTCCTTTAGGGGACAATCATCATCCATGATTTGTTCTTCTTATTGAGATGGTGAGGATGGCGGTGAAGACGTTGGTGGTGATGGTTGTGAGTTCTCCAAATTTTATTGACGTTCACTCCTCCTTGCTTTTTGAAGGTTTCTAATAGTGCGATCAATTTTGGGGTCTAGAAATGTGGAAGGTTCAAGACCCCTTTTTGATTTTTGCATATAGCCCTATAAGTAAACAAGGCAAGTGAAGTACAAAACCAAAAATGGAAGATACAAAAATATGATAATGATCATGATCATGGTGGAAAAAAGAAAAAATGGCAGATATGACAGTTGATGGTGTGATCTAGTCTCACTTACTATTCAACACTTCTTACTCGAACAAAAATATAATGATGCTCCTCGACAACAGCGTCAAAAACTTGTTAGCTATGTGCACAAGTTTTAATATTTATAAACTTGAACATAACCCCACAAATATACAGGTTCCTGTAGTATTATTGAGGTCATCAAAGTAGTAAGAGTTCGTTAGGTGCAAGAGTATTAAACTTCAACAATCTAGATCTTTTTAAGAAGAGTGGTTTTGTTTAGTTAACTAAGCAATCAAAAGGAAACAAACTAGAAGATAAATTACTTGTATTAAGGATCAAATAGGATTGGGGATTCTTGGAATAAGGTTTCACATACATATCATAACATGAAGAACATTGATGATCGACAATGCTAGAAATGACACAAGGGAGGTTTGTATCCTACACCGACCTCCCGATAGTGTATAACAGACCTAACTTTATATACCACTCCATTGGATATACTAAGTTTCAAACTACAAACCTTTGCTCCCCGACACATCCCATCCACTCTCATGGTCAAGGTAGTGCAGCTAAAGTACATCTCCTTACTCTTATACATATCTTCCCAGATTATATAAAGAGCATAAATCAAACATACAAAGTGGCCAAAAAAGCATGTAAGAAGAATTAAACATTGATGAATCTTAGAATAGTGAAACAACTAGAATTATACATAAAATTCATGTTCAAAAATATCATGACATGGGAATTACTCCCACATGCCCAAGAACAAGATATCTACTCTTCCATGGTTGTAGAAAGTAGATACAAGTAGTAGAAAGTAGTGTTAGACATCATAATAGAAGGAAATAAACTTGGATGTCCGTTGAAGAAGGAAGATAGACTTATAACTCTGGTCAAGGAGTCACAAATCCATCCTTGCTGCTCAAAACTCTCAAAACAAGCTTCACTTCAGAGTGAGAGAAGAGAACGATAGAGATCCTTGCTACATTATTGGAGAAGAAGGAAGAACAAGAAGTTTTCCTCCCGAGAAACCAACGTTTCCCCCTTGGAATGCCTCCAACTCCTTGTGGCTCTCCCTTACATGAGTCCCGCTCCCAAAGGTCTAAAATTAGTATGTGGTAACTGTCCCAAGACGGCTTGGGTCATATATATAAGTGTGAGACAGTTAAACTTGTATTTGAGTGAAATCTACAGGTCACACAGCGTGTTGGATGGCCAACACAGTGTGTTCAACATGATAAATGAATTTTGGATCGTGTTTTGGAAAGTTATACGACGTGTCTTTAATAAGACACAGTGTGTTGCTGCAAATCTGGGAGTTATGGGTTCAATTTATGGACTGGGACATGGGGTGTATTTAATAAGACACGACATGCCTTTATTAAGACATGGGATGTTTTTAATAAGACACAGGGTGTCTTATCCGTTTCAGTAACATTGATTTTCTAAATGTCTAGATGATTAGGGAATATGTTGATGGTTGTTATGACAGTGTTTTCTCCCCATTTTGATGCCAAATTGTTGTACCTACAAACCAAACCATAGAGCAAGTATAGATAATAATAAAGAGGAAAACATAGCATGATAGAGTGATTATTGGGTGAAATGATTTGGAAATGCAACCAAAAGTGGTCCAAAAGATGATATAAAATACACACATCAGTATCTCATCTAGAGAGTGTTACATAAGGTGAGTCTCCATAAGGAACTTATGGGAGAGGTAAAACTAAAAGTAGATAAAGATTTATATAGTCAGATTAAGTAATTGTATTGGCTCTGATGCATACTTATAAGGAGTGGGACCCGAGAAGGGAACCACTCGACTTACTTGAGGATATACTAGAAAACCATCCAATGCCAAACTAGATAATATTTTTTTGCAAGGATGATAAAGTACAATTCAAGTACGTATTATGTCACTCACTAAAAATGTAGTAGCAAAAGATAAAAATCTAACTATTATAATATTTATGTCTATCTCTATTCTTCACCATTAATGGTGTACATAAAAGAAAATTATAGGAAATTAGTCGTAGAGGGTAAACCACTTCAATCTACCTCTCAAGAAAGACTAGCTACACCTGGATAAGTCTTGGTCAACTTTGGTCTACACCTCCTTGCTCTCCATATAGGAATTGGAAGCATACTCCATAAGAGAAGACAAATTGTATGTTTTAAGTATAAATGTTGGTATGTGCATATTATAGAGATCGAGCATTTATATGGAAAAAAGGACAATAAATATAACAAGGCTTACCAAACAAAGAGGAAAGTATCATTAAGTGGATATCAAAAGAAAACATTTGATACAATGAAAATAAATAGATGTACTTGTCATGAATTAAAATAAATTATGCCTCAAGAGCACGCAGAGAGCAATTAGGGCACGTGACCCATCAACAATAATGAATAATCAGCATACATGTGAGATAAGCATAGCTGTTATAACATGGTTTTTCACATGTATTGACATAATTGAAATGCAGTTATTTGAATAATAAGGATATATTGGAAATTTGGTGTGCTATGTTTTAGAAGTATGGATTTCTTATGCAAATCTTCCTTTTTCAATGGTCTTCGTGGTTTTTACTGAATTCAATAGTCCAAAAATAAATATGGGGAAAAGGGAAGAAAGAAAATCCAATATTAAGTCAACTACAAAAGGTAATGGGTAATTAGTAATGTACATGTGATATTATGAAGAATTATCTAGAAAGTGGTGTTGAAGGACACTAATGGTTTGGTTTCATTTTCACATGGTTCCTAATGAGAAAAGTAATCAAAATAAGAAATATGGAAAAGGTAGAAAGAGAAAGAATTGATTTGATGCCTTAAATAATGAGATACAGAGGGAGACTTGGATACTAAGAGAAACACATTTTAAGTTGAGTATTTTGGTCTCAAATCTTGCCCACATCTAGATAAAAGTATTTAAGGCTTTCCATTAAAATTTGGGATTAAAAAGATAAAAGGAGAGAGATATGTGGATTTTTCTAGAAATCCTAAAGTGAATGTATTATGGGAAATATACATTAAATGTCACAAATTGATTGGAAATAAAATTAAACCTTTACTTTTTTTGTGGCATGACATCCACTGGATCGGGATCTGATGATGACTAAGTCATTGTCAACCTCATGCAAAGCAGACTAGTCAGAGCAATATTATGACTTTTTCCATTTCTATCATCTCCCTCATCAAGGTCAAGCAATCATAGAAATTTGTCCTTTGGATTGGTGAGATCAATGATATCCTACCTACCCTAGATTTTTCCTAACTTGGATAACTCTAGAAAAATTTCCCATATCACTGACGTGATGAGAACTGACCCATCGGCCCCAAGGCTATATAAAGGCATGTGCATCCAATACAATATCACCATTGCACTCGCAAGGTTCTACACGATATTAGACTCGTTTCCTTGTCCTCAATCTAGATCATAATCAGAGACCCCTTCTTGTCGTTTCATCAACTCTAATCAACACCGAAGCAGTTGAAACCACCAGTGAGGTAGTGGAGGCATGGCGAAGGTCTTGGTCTCTTAGTTGATCATTGAGGAGGATTGGTTCTCAGAATTAAATGGAAAGTTGACCACGTACCCACATGAGAGAAGGATTAGAGGTTGAAGATAACCTCTGGGGATTTTACCCCTTTACCATTGACTTCTCTTCACTATAGGTAAGGACTCTTTGGTCATTTCCCCTTTTTTCACCCTGTCTAAGTGTGTGTCCATGCGAGCGAGCCGAGACAAGTTGGAGCAAGCTCATTGGATCAGCCAAGTCGAGTTGGCAAAGTTGGGACTCGGGCTCATCGCCTAGGTGGTAAGTTCTCATTGGCCAGAATCAATCAAATTTTGTAAAATCATAGAAATTCATATGAAGATCCAATGAATATAACTGATACATGAAGGTTGATAAAAAAAATGCAAGTAATGAAATAAAAATAGTTCTACAATTCTAGAAGTGACTAAATTTTCTATCTTTAATGTTTTAAATGTATAAAAACCCTAACTAGTTGGCTTTAATGATCATACCATTTTAAATTACTTAAATGGATAAAGTTGGGTCTTTTTGAATAAAAATGACATTTTTGGCTTAATTTGTGAATAAGAATGCATTTAATGATAAAATTAGGGTTCGTAAATCAAAAAGGCATTAATAGTGATAATTAGGGTTTGGGAATCCAAAACCCTAATGAAACCCTAAGTTAACCCCAAAATCGTAACTTGGAATTCATGTCAGTCTTAATGTTAGATTTTGAATAAAATAGTAATACTTGGGAGTTATTTATTAATTTCATGGTGGTTGCCTCCATCTAAAATTGCACTTTTTCATGGGCTCTGAGTTACATTTGGTAAAGGTATGTGGTAATTCCTATGACTACTCAATTTAAACGATTTATGTGGTTTTCTGAGGTTTCCTGTATTGATTGAAAATAGACTATTGTTTGTTTATTTAATTTCTACAATCTTTAAAGCCTCTATGTGTATCACAATATATAAGTATAACTTGATCAACTATCTCTAGTGGATATAAGTGATACATGTGGGATGTATGAAATCTAATTATGGTCATGAATCATTAAGCCAAGATAGGATGATGATCAATAAGACCAAGTCAGGATAGGAGTGTCATTATGAGGTGACGTCAGGATAGGATGGCCACTTTAGGCTTAGCCGGGAAAGGAAAGCCATAATAAACCAAGACCAAGAATGGGAAGTTATGAGAAGTCCACTGTAGGGACTAAACCCTAAAGCGAGGGTACCCCACATGATTACTCCAGAGAGGGAGTGTAGGAAAGATATTAAGTTGAGAAGTTAGAAAGAAAATGCATGTTCAATTTTGTAATCATATTTTTTGCTCTGGTCGAATATGTTATTACACTTAGATGTAAATATTTTGTTTCTCCTGCATACCAATATAACTTGTTATACTTAAAATTCTTTTGTTTCATGTCATTTTAGGTTAAAATATTGTTATTCTACAAAATGGACATCTTGAGAAGAAGGCACAAAAAAGAAAGATATCTAAAAAATCAAGGAGGATTTAGTTAGATAATTTTATTTCCAATTGCAAACAATAGTTTTCCTATTCATGTAACTCCTCTGTGGATAGTTTATTTTCATAATTGTCAAACTATTATCCTTTGAATAAAATTTAATGATTATTCTTGGTTAATTTTTAAACCATAAAAATAGTATTATGGACCCCGTGCTCCCGACTCCCCCTACTCTGCGTGACAAGGTGATGGAGAAGGTGAAGTCTCCGATTTGCCAACATCTGTGGGGAAATGCATGGAGAAGAGAAGGAACCAGATCTGAACGGATCTCAAATGCCTATCTGGAGAGAACTCTAGATCCAGACTGGTTTCCTACCAAATGGGAGAATATCAAGCCAAACTAAAGTGGGAGAGGCTCACATCTGAAGAAGCTAGATGTATTGTTAAGTGAAGGAAAAATCATCTATCTGAAGGAGGTAGCAGTGGAGAACGTGGATCAGTGGAGTAAATGTCTAATGGGATATGTTATAGACTTCTTTCCTAATATCCCCACCCTAGCTAGTCACTTTGATGGAATCTGGAATACTTAGAGTCTCTTTGAAATCTTCAATCAAGGTGAAGGCTTCTTTCTAGTCAGATTCTCAGAACAATCGAATTTGGACAATGGAAGATTGGTACGTCAAGAATAAACCAGTTATTCTGGAGAAATGGAAGATTGGTGATAAACAATCGAAAGCTATTCTTGTGGAAGTATCAGTTTGGGTCAGAATCAAAAAACTACCATTAGAACTGTGGGATGATAGAATTTTCGAGAGAATTGGATCGTTTCTAGGGGTCCCGTTAAGGCCGGATGAACAAACAGTGAACCTCAATAGCATTGAATATGCTCAAATCCAAGTTCTTATGAGTAAGGATGTAGATTATCCAAACCATATTATGCTATCTAGTGATCAAGGTGATGAATATATTATCGAGCTGGAGTATGATTAGATCCCATACAGATGTGAGAGTTGTGGATACCTAGGGCATGATAATTGTAAATTGAAACTAACTCAGAACTGTCAATCGTATGGGAAGAAGACTTCAAACTGACAGGGGCCTTCAAGATGGTATGGGAAGTCAAAAAGACTAAGGAAGTCATTAATATCGACAAAACTGTCCTCGAAGATAACGATGATGATCTCTAGTATGTGGTTGAAGAGATAGAAGATGAGGATGAAATTCTCAAAATCAAAGCAAAAAATCATGAGGAAGATGAGGAGGTTGTTGAAGACCTGGAGTTATCCAAAGTTGATAATGAAGGGTTTGAGTAGGAAGTATATGAAGCCAATGTAGGTACATCATTGGTGGTGAATACTGGACCTTCTACTCCAATACCTATCCATGTTGTTTCTAGTAAAACTCCTGATAGTGACATGAGTTCGTAGGAATCATCAAGTTCGGTTCAGAATGCTCCTAAAGGCAAACATCAGAAAGAACCTCCTAAATGTCAAGTGAAACTAAATGTAGGAGTATACTATAGGATTGAAGAGTCGGGCTTTTCACCCATTCCAGGGGAACTTCAAATGTCGACTAGCAATATTGAGGCTGACAGTCCAATAGCCGGCGTGATCAAATGAACTCTTCTCTCTCAATCTCTTCTTGGAACGTCAGGGGGATTAGTAATAAAATCATGAGTGTCCAGGAAGAGATTTGTAGAGTAGAAACTGATGTGTTTGTTCTAATTGAAATGAAGTTGAGGAAGAACAGAATTGACAAAGTGATGTGTAGATATTTCGGTGATTACAGGTGGATTTCTAATATTAATTATCATTCTCTTGGCAGAATAGTCAGTCTTTGGAAGGATGATTGTTGTAGGATCACTCAGCTAGCTGAAAGTGATCAAACCATTAATACGTTGATTGTTAAAGACAACTTGAATATTCTTTTCACGGCAGTGTATGGGCACAATGATGATCCTGACAGAACTAGCCTTTGGAAAAGCTTGGAGACTTATTCACAAGGCAACCAGATCGTGTGGGTTATTGATGGAGTTTCAAATGGTGTTTGAAAAAATGAGGAGAAGATTGGTATGGCAAGTCAAAAAGACTAAGGAAGTCATTAATGTCAACAAAACTGTCCTGGAAGATAACGATGATGATCTCCAGTATGTGGTTGAAGAGATAGAAGATGTGGAAGAAATTCTCAGAATCAAAGCAAAAAGTCATGAGGAAGATGAGGAGGTTGCTGAAGACCTGGAGTTATCCAAAGTTGTTAATGAAGGGTTCGAGCAGGAAGTATATGACGCCAATGTAGGTAAATCATTGGTGGTGAATACTGGACCTTCTACTCCCATACCTATCCCTATTATTTCTAGTAAAACTCCTAATAGTGACATGAGTTTACAGGCATGATCAAGTTCAGTTCAGAATTCTCCTAAAGGCAAACATCAGAAAGAACCTCCTAAATGTCAAGTGAAACTAAATGTAGGAGTATACCACAGGATTGAAGAGTCGAGCTTTTCACCCATTCTAGGGGAACTTCAATTGTCGACTAGGATTACTGAGGCTGACAGTCCAACAGTCGGTGTGATCAAAGTAACTCTTCTCTCTCAATCTCTTCTTGGAACGTCAGGGGGATTAGTAACAAAATCTTAAGTGTCCAGGAAGAGAATTGTAGAGTAGACATTGATGTGTTTGTTCTGATTGAAATGAAGTTGAGGAAGAATAGAATTGACAAAGTGATGAGTAGATATTTCAATGATTACAAGTGGATTTCTAATAGTAATTATCATTCTCTGGAAGGATGATTGTTGTAGGATCGCTCAGCTAGTTGAAAGTGATCAAACCATTAATACATTGATTGTTAAAGACAACTTGAATATTCTTTTCATGGCAGTGTATCGGTACAATGATGATCCTGACAGAACTAGCCTTTGGAAAGGATTGGAGACTTATTCACAAGGCAACTAGATCATGTGGGTTATTGCTGGAGATTTTAATGTTGTTTGCAAAAATGAGGAGAAGATTGGGTTAAGGCCTCTGACTAAAAGATCCATGGATGAATTTAATGATTTTGTTCTAGATAATGGTATGTATGAACTGGAGTTGATAGGGACATACTTCACTTGGGACAACCATCAAGATGACGATGATTTTATCACCTCGAAATTTGATAAAATTATGTACAATGAGGAATTTCAGAATAGTTTTTGTTTGTTTCATGGAGAATGCATATCCAACACTATTAGTGACCATAGGAAAATTTTGATGGTTATTGGTGATGTCAAGAAGAAAGTTACTCCTTTTAGATTTATCAACAAATGGATGGAACACAATGACTTTAACATCATCCTAAAAGAAGCCTGGGAGTCGGATATCAAAGGTTTTTCTATGTTCAAACTGTATAGAAAACTTGAGATTTTGAAAGGCAAGATCAAATTATGGAATAAATCAGTCTTTGGCAACATTAGTGGCAATGTAGCTAATGCAAAGGATAAGGCCTTGAGAGCCCATATTCAGGAAGACATGAACCCTATGGACTCTGTGCTCAGGAAAACTGCCATTGAACTCAGAAAAGAATCTAGGAGATTTGCTATTACTGAAGAAGCATTCATCAGGAAAAAATCTAGGGTTCAATGGCTAAAGGATGGGAACCAGAACACCAAGTTTTTCTATTCATCCTTAAGAACTAGTAGAAATAGAAACATGGTCCATTTCTTAAATATTGATGGGCAAAATCATAGAGATATCAATTCTATCAATAATCATGTATCTTCTTTCTATGGAAATCTCTTTTGTAGGAAGGACAAAGGCAATGTTTGGGAGGGTGAATGGACTGGTCCTTGAGTTACCAGTAACCAAAACTATTCTATTACTAAGATGGTAACAAGGAAGGAGATTGAAGATATTATCAAAAACTTAAATGAAGATAAAAGTCATGGCCCTGATGGTTTCAATGGCTACTTTTATAAACATGCATGGAACATTATTGGTGATGATGTAGTGGATGTGGTTATGGAATTCTTTTCAAATGGAAGACTTCTCAAGGAGGCCAACACAACTTATATCACTCTTCTCCCTAAATGCAATGATTCTTCTTTGATCTCAAATTGGCATCCTATAGCTCTTTGTAGCACTTTCTACAAGATCATATCTAAGGTGTTGGCTAATAGACTTCAAACTATTCTTCCAAGCATCATTGATAATAACCAGTGTGCTTTTATGAAAGGAAGATCCATCAAAGTTCCCATCCTGGTCTCTAATGAAATCATGAGTGACTTTAAGAAGAATAGTAATTACATGTGCATTCAAGCCGATATATCCAAAGCATATGACTCGGTTAGTTGGAAGTTCTTATATTCTATCCTTCATAAGATGGGCTTTGTTGGCAAGTGGATTAGATGGATAGAGGTGATTTTCAATACTACCTCGTATCAAGTTCAAGTCAATGGGGAACCCACTCCTCCTATTTTTCCTACTAACGATGTCAGGCAGGGGGATCATATTGCCCCATACCATTTTGTTATTGTAATGTAGGGGTTATCTGAGCTGATTAAGGCTAGGTGTTCTGAAAATGCTATTCACCCTCTTCATGCTTTGAAAAGCCATTATTGTTCTCATCTCATTTTTGTTGACGATCTTATGATTTTTTCAAAAGCAGATCCTATGAATGCTAGCAATATCAAAATTCTTTTTGAAAAATTTGGATCCATGTCTAGCCTTCACATCTACAAAGGAAAAATCTCCATTATCTTGAGTAGGAGAAGCAATGATCTGGATATTTCTCATATTCTAGAGATGCTTATTGGTGAGATGGAAGACTCTAAATACTTGTGCCTACCTCTATTTGCATGTAAATTAAATAAAAAACATTGTGTGAAGCTCATTGATAGAATCAATAAGAATCTTGAATCTTATAAAAGCAAATGCATATCCCTCACTAGTAGATTGGAGTTAGTAAAATCAACATTGTCTACTGTTCACCTTTATTGGGTCTTTTCATTTCCTATCCCCAGTTCTACTTTAGAGGAAATTGATAAATTATGTAGGTTATATCCCTGGATGATTGGAGCCTTTCTGAAAGATAGTGTGGATACAAATCTGATTGTTAGAGTTGGTATCACTAGTGACTCAAAACTAAGCACGATTATTAAGAATAGGGCCTGGCATATTCATCATTCTAGATGCTCTAATGACCTTTTGAATATTCTGGAAAATATCAAGATCATGGATACTAACGATGATACTTTTCTATTTGAAAACCAAGAAAGAGTCAAGTTAAACTTTATCCGGGACACTATCAGAACTAAAGGGAATGATAATGATATTTTTAGGTGAATTTAGAAGTCTAAGTGTCACATGAATGCAAAAGTTCACACTTGGAAAGTTGTACACAATAAAATTCCTACATCTGACTATGCTAGAAGGAGAGGCATTACTATTGTGTCCATATGCTTTTTGTGTATGAGTGACTTTGAAAATACTGTTCATTTTTGCTTTGAATGCAAGTTTGTTAAGGAGATTTGGGACATGGAAATTACTCAGAACACTATTGATTTGAATCCTAAAAATTGGGATGATATGATCAAGTTTAAGAGCCATAAGGAGTCTATTCTTATTCTTTTTGTGCTATATCATATTTGGTTGGAAAGGAATAGAAGAGTGCATGATAACACTTATCTTAATGTTGTTGGTCTTTGGAAGATGATCATTAATGGTTACAATATCCTATGTTAGGTTGTTCTCTGGGTTGATGGATCCTTATGTGAAGAAGAGGTTCTTTGGTGGTTTCATTCTTCTTCTTGTTCTCAGTGAAGGCTTAGATATGTGTGCTTATGGCTCCACTAGTTTTTTAGAAGTAGATGTTTACCTGAGGTCAAGCCCAGGTTTGTTGGAAGTAGGTTCTAGTTGTTGAGACCAAGTTATTGGTTCTGGCTGATGGTCATTAGTTTGCTCATTGTTTGGTTTCTTTGTGGTCTCCCTGATGATATTTGATCTGGATTCTGTGTGTGGGGAGAAGGATAATAATTGGATGTTCATTCTCTCTACTGTATATGGTGTGTGGATGATGATCTGGTGATGGTTGAACCCCCCGGAGTGCTGAAGCTTCCCTCTCCCATGCTTGTTTTTGTGTTTCTTTTACTGATTATGAGAGGATCTATTTTCTAGTTTCTGAGAGTTCAATGATGATTGAGTCCCCTCTTCTGGGTGTTAGTGTTCCCCTCTCTCTACTGATAAGGAGTTCTGGACATTCTTCCTTTGTAAGATTGGTGACTGTTGAGTTCCCTTTTGGGTGATGATGGCACCCTCTCCCCATGTCTTGGATCCTCTATTTGGCTGATGATGGTCGTGTCCTCTATTTTAGCTTGAAAGCATGTTTTTATTGGATTGCTTCCATGACAAACACAAATTCAAGTTCGTTTTGTCATATGAGCAGACTGGTGAAATTTGAGTTTCCTAGTAGGATGTCGAAGTCCCCTCTTAGGCTTCTCTTATATTACTTTGTTTGGTTAAGTATCGAGGTGATAGGTCGAGTCCCCTTCCTTATTAATTGGGTTGGGTTGACCTCCTTCTCCCTTGATCATGGTGCATGGTTATTGTTTGCATCGGTTCATTCTTTTA
Source organism: Alisma plantago-aquatica (assembly GCA_963693085.1). Lineage (NCBI taxonomy): Eukaryota > Viridiplantae > Streptophyta > Magnoliopsida > Alismatales > Alismataceae > Alisma > Alisma plantago-aquatica. Next base: position 1,587,932,325 of record OY856409.1, on the reverse strand, counting down.
GTTTGGTGTTGTACCCAGACCGCAGCTTAGGCTGGGTGTTTTCTGGGGATTTGAAAGATATGCTCTGTAGTTTTACCTTAGATTTGAGATCTTATCTTGATATATCCTATGCTTTTTGGTTAAGTATTGAGGTATAGGTCGAGTCCCCTTCCTTATCAATTGGGATGGGATGACCTCCCTAATCCATGATCCTAATGCATGTCTCTTAATCGCATAGGTCAGTCTTGGTTGGACTTGAGTGTTAATTGAAGATTTTTTCTGAGGAGAGCTATGCTTCTGAGATTCTGAGTTGTAGATTCTAGTTTTGTGGCCATGTGATAGCTGGAGGCTCTCTGATCTTCACGGTACCTGGTTCTGGCTGGTTGCATCCTAGTTTTTTCTACTCCTTGGAGCTTTGGAGTGGTCTCTTCCTACTTTTCTCCTCTACTTCTGGTCTGATGAGATCCTCTAGTTAAAGTGTGCCCTATTCCTACCTTGATCTGGCTCTGTTTCTTTGGTACGAAGTGCTTTAGAGCCCTTTTGAGCATAGTGGATGATGATAGTAGAGGGTTCCTTTTATTTCTACTTAGCATCCATTCTTTGATTCTTTGTACAGTCTTCTTTCCAATTATCTCCTTGGAGGTATACGCATTGTACAGACACTATACAAAAATGAAAAAAAACAACATGTGTTTTTGACTGACCAAAAATAAATTGTTAAACCATCGATCATGTATTACGGTAATGGCCCTTTCCCTCTCGGTCCACCTTAATTGGGGATAACATGGGGAGGGGTTGTGACATTTGGTATTAGAGCATGGTTTACCATTTAATCTTTAATAGTTATTAAATTTTAAGAATTCTATAGAGCCCAAGGGAATTATTAGAGTACTTCTAGAGACAGTGGTGTCTAGAAGGGACCATAATACGGGGGCTGGAAAAACTTTTCTCCACACCACTAGTCGGCTTACAAGGACTCCCAGACCTGTGCATCCTGTCTGGACAAAGTAATAGGATTTTACTTGAAATAAAATACCTCTAGGATTTCTTCTCATCTAATTTCATCCCTTCTCTACCCCTTTCTTCACTCACCAAAACCCTAGGAACCTATAATTTCTTCCTCTACCCCTTCTGAGAACTAGGATCATAAATATTAGGGATTGAGGCATCCTCTGTCAGATAATAAAACACTCATAAATAAGATGTCATGGACATTATTTAATGATGCTTTAAAGGTCTTAAATATGGAACAGAGTTTATAAAGTGAGCTTATGTGAAATAGAATGGCCCGTGTTAAGGACATTGTCATCCATGATGCCACTCCTAGGGAATACCCCAGACAGAGACCCTCCTGCAAGAAGAGACTCTCCTTAGAGAAGAAGAGGAGGTCCATGGAGGGTGAGTCCTCCAAGAAGCATAAAAGGGAAGGTGAGACCTCTGTTGAAAAAGGTCTTGAGCACGAGGCAGTCCCCTTTGACATGTTGAACCCTGAAGATGGTCCTAAATCTGAAGGTGAGCTTATGAAGGAAGACAACCTTGACCATGATATGGGATCCACACTGACAGTCGAGCAAGTAGTTGTTCATACCTCCAATGCACTCTAGCTAGCAGAAGAAGCTCACGAGGCTATTAGTGCCCTTGCACTCCATGACATTACCAAAAATGAGAATGGTGAACATCTACATGTCCACCCTCATCTTGGAGCCACCATCCTAGACTTCAACAAGCTAAATATAGAAAATTTATGGGGCGAAGACAAAATGGAGGTAGTTGGTAAGGAGTATGTCTGGCTTCTTGCCATGGAAAATAGCTTTGGCATTCGGGATGTATAGGCAAACAGAATGGTTCTCTTTGCCACCCACCTTCTTGAAGGATCATCTAAGATATGGTGGGAAAATCATATAATGGACCGAGATCTGAACGAGGAACATATGGCCTAGGTAGACTTTCATACTATCTTCTCTACAAGATTCATACCTACCTCTTCCAAGAAAGAGAAGGAAAAGCAATTCACATTCCTCTATCAAGGTAACATGACCGTGGAAGGCGTTTCTCAAAAATTCCACCTCCTAGAGAGGTTTGGATATATGTTTACTGAAGAACAGTGGGTGGAACATTTTTTGGAGCTGATGAAACCTCACATGATGGTGAGTAGACCTGCAAACTTCACTAAGGCCCTCAACTTCGCTCTATACATGGAGAAGACAATTGTGCATGCACAGAACCCACCTAAAGAATATTTAGGGTTCACTTAATGCACTTCTACCCCAAGGAATGAAAACATAAGAGGCTAAGGTTGTGAAAATGGTAAGGGAAGGTATGGATGAAAGGGAAAGCTCTGCCATGAAGACCGCAATCACATCTAACACGCCTGTAGGAAGAAGCACCCTAGAAAATGTTGATCTGAGAAGCGGGTGTGTTTTCACTTTCAGCAAGAGGGACATCTCATATCCAATTTCCCCCTTCCCAGGCCTCAAGGCATGGGCCCAATGGTGGCCAACCACTAGCAACAGCACCCCAGGGATGAGCACTACATGTAGGATAGTGGATGCAGGCCCGGGTCTTCACCATTGATAATGAAGAAGCTCATGCTAATGCCAACCGGATTATAGAAGGTAACTATACCTAGTTATTCATTTTCTATCCTATTACCATGAAGTGCACAGTTTGACCGTCATAAATATGATGTAGGAATGCTTGATATAATGGGCCACAATGTTAAATCTTTGTTTAACTCTGGTTCTACTAATACTTATATTTCGAGAAATCTTACAAATGTGCTTTGTTTGGACATCAAGGATTTAGGACATGTCTTAGAAGTCACTAACCGTAGTGGTCAAATATTTTCATCCCTCTTAAAGACAATGGTCATACCTATTAATTATATGAACAATGAACTCCCTACTAGTTTTATCTAGCTTGATATGAACAATTTTGATGTCATTTTAGGAAAAAAAAATTGGCTTTATAACTACAGTGCAAAAATAGACTATAGGGAAAAGAAAATAAAAAAGAGACTATGTCATTCACCATTTACCCTTAGAGGTAGGAAGGATGCCACCACTAGCTTGTATGTGTCATCTATGCAGAATGAATGGTAGCCAAGGGTTGTCTAGTGTTCCTAGTTATAGTTACCGATCCAGAGCCAAAGGTGTAGCCCTTAGAGGAAATAGAGGTAGTCAGCGACTATGTTGATGTGTTCCTGAACAGGCATACCTCTAGAGAAATAAGTGGACTTCTCGATAGATCTAGCCCCCGGGAAAAACCCAATCTCTAGGACACCTTATAGGATGGCTCCCGCCGAGTTGCTTGAGTTGAAAAAGCAACTGCAGGAACTGTTAGACAAGGGCTTCATCTGGCCCAGCACATACCCCTGGGAGCACTAGTCCTCTTTTTCAATAAAAAGGAAGGATCACTCTGCATGTGCATAGAATATAGAATTAGAAATCATGCTACCATTAAGAACAAGTATCCTCTACTCCATATAGATGACATGTTTGACCAACTCAAAACTGTCGGAGTCTTTTCAAAGATTGACCTGAGATTTGGTTACCACCAGTTCCGAACTAAGAGTGAGGATATCCCAAAAACCACTTTTTGAACCCGCTATGGCCACTATGAGTTTTTTATTATTCCTTTCAAGTTATCCAATGCTCCAAGTGTGTTCATGAACCTCATGAATAGTCTGTTTCATCCCTTCCTTGATATCTTTGTCATAGTGTTCATAGATGACATCTTGATTTACTCTGATGACCTAGAACGACAAGTGAACACCTAGCTAAGGAACTTGATATCCTAAGAAAGTAGAAATTTTATGGGAAAATCTCAAAGTAAGAGTTTTGGATAGATTGAGTGATGTTCCTTGAGCACATTATATCTGGAGGAACCATTTTGGTAGACCCTGCCAAGGTAGCAGCCATTTGAGCATAGCCAACCGTAAAGAACGCATCTGAGATTCACATCTTCCTAGGATTGGTTGGATACTACCAGTAATTCATCAAGGATTTTTCGAACGCTTATTTGCCCTTAACCAAGCTTATTCGAAAGGATGAGAAGTTTTTTTGCTCCAAGCTATGTGAGGCATGCTTCCAGGAGTTGAAGGAAAAGCTTACCTCCACCCCTGTCTTGACCATACCCTTGGGTAATGAAGGTTTTATCATCTTGACTGATGCATCAAAGATGGGCTTAGGATGTGTGCTAGAGAAGAATAAGCATGTGGTTGCCTTTGCTTCCAGATAGCTCAAGCCCAATGAGTTGAATTATCTAACCCACAATCCAGAACTTGCAGCTCTTGTCTATGCCTTGAAGATTTTGCAATGTTATCTGTATGGGGCTACATTTGACATCCTCACCGACCATAAGAGCCTGAAGTATCTATTGGCACAGAAGGACTGGAACTTGTGACAAAGATGTTGGATGGAATATTGAAAAGATTTTTATTACACCATATCCTACCATCTTGGCAAGGCCAATGTTGTTACCAATGCCCTCGCTAGAAAACATCTCAGTTGTGTAGTAGGTTTGGTCAACTAGTGGAAGAGACTAGAAGACTTTGCTCGATGGGCACCACAGTCATTGGCAGATAGGATTCGTCTTGCCAATATCCAAATCAAGCATGGTTTACTGACCGAGCTTGTAGAAGCTTAGTTAGCCAGGACAGAGTTAGAAAAGATGGAAGGATTTGATGGAAAAGCCTCAAAAACACCTATCAGTGGGTGCAGATGGTGGAATCTGATATGAAAATCATATTTGGGTTCCTAAGGATTCACCCTTAAAGACTCGTATCTTGAAAGAGGCTCATGGGTCAAAGTATACGGTACACCCCAGCACCACCAAGATGTTTAAGGACCTATAGGATACTTTTGGTGTTTAGGAATGAAGAGAGACATAGCTTCTTATGTAGCTAGTTGTCTCATGTGCTAGATGTTGTGTTGAGCACCAATGACCCGATGGGTTACTACAATCGATTGAGATTCTTGAGTGGAAATGGGACCAGATCACCACAAATTTTGTGGTGGGTCTTCCTAAGACAAAGAAAGGTTATGATGCAATATGGGTTGTCGTGGACCACCTAAAAAATTTAGTGCACTTCCTTTCCCTAAAGGTCATTGTGAAGGTGTCAGACCTAGCTGAGATTTACATTAGAGAGATAGTTTGCCTAGATGGTGTTCTGAGTTATATAATTTCTGACTGTGACCCTAAGTTCAAAGTTATGGAATCAATCTCAAGAGGAACTCGGTATGATGTTAAAATTCATCATAGCTTATCATCCCCAGACTGATGGATAGTTAGAAAGAATGATTCAAACCTTAGAGGATCTATTGAGAGCATGTGTGCTCAATTGGGGTGGATCACAAGAGAAATACCCACCCTTAGTTGAGCTTGCCTATAATAACAGCTACCAAGCCAATATCGGAATGCCTCCATATTAAGCTCTATACGGGAGGTCATGCCCATCATTGCTTCATTGGGATGATGTCAGTGAGAGGACCTTGTTGAGGTCAGATGAACTACAATTGTATGCTGACAAGGTCGCCTTGATCAAGAAGAGGTTGAAGAGAGCCCATGATCAGCAGAACATTGATGCAAAACAGACAGATTTGCACTTATTATAGGTGACCATGTGTTTCTAAAAATATGGACCCTCTGAGCTATAGCTAAGAACAAAGGAAAATTGAGTCCCCAATACACGGTTGTGTTTGATATCTTGGAATGGATTGATGAGGTCACTTATTGTTTATCTCTACTGTCACAGTATAGCATGATGCATGATGTGTTCCATGTGTCAAATCTAAAGCTCTATGTGAAAGATCCTAGCCATGTGTTTAACATTGAGCCTATTGAACTCAAAGGGAGGTTGGCATACCCTGAGTCATCTGTGAGGATATTGGATACCAAGGTGAAATAGCTCAGAAATAAGAAGATAGAGATTGTAAAGGTTATACAGAAGCACCATGGCGAGGATGAAGCCACATGGGAGCTAAAGAAGGACATGGAAAAGTCTCATCCTAGTCTGTTTGTATGATTAGTAGAATTTTTAGGACAAATTTTCCTATAAGAGTAAAAAAGATGTTATAACATGGTTTTCACATTTATTTATATAATTGAAATGCAATTATTTGAATAATAAGGATTTATTGAAAAATTTTGTGCTTTTCTTTAGAAGTATGGATTTCTTTTGCAAATCTTCCTTTATAATGGTCTTCGTGGTTTTTACTAACTTCAATAGTCCAATAATATATATGGGGAAAAAGGAAGAAAGAAAATCCAATATTAAGTGAATTACAAAAGGTAATGGGTAATTAATAATGTATCTGTGGGATTATGAAGATTTCTCTACAAAATTGGGGTTGAATGCCACTAATGGTTTGGTTTCATTTTCACATGGTTCTTAATGAGAAAAGTAATCAAACTACAAAATATGGAAAATGTAGAAAGAGAAAAGAATTGGTTTGATGCTTTAAATAATGAGATAAAGAGGGAGACTTAGAGACTAAGAAAAACACCTTTAAGTTGAGTATTTTGGTCTCAAATCTTGCCCATATCTAGATAAAAGTATTTAAGGCTTTTTTTATTTTGGATTAATAGGATAAAAGGAGAGAGAGATATGATTTTTCTAGAAATCCTAAAGTGAATGGATTATGGAAAATATACATTAAATGTCAAAAATTGATTGGAAATAGAATTAACCCTTTACTTTTTGCGGGGCATGACTGTCATGCGAAACAGGCAAGTTAGAATAGTAAATCGACTTTTTCCATTGTTCTTCCCTCCCTCATCAATGATCGAGCAATATTGGAAAGTTGTCCATTAGATTCATGAGATCAATGCAAACCTACCTACCCTAGCTTTTGCCTAACTTAGAGAACTCTAGAAGAATTTCCAAATCACCAATGTGATGAGAACTGACTCGTCGACCCCGGGGCTATATAAAGGCATGTGCATCCAATGTGACATCACCATTGGACTCACAAGGCTCTGTGTGATCTTAGAGTCATTTCCCTGGCCTAATTTCTTCTCGAACACCCCCTTCATGTCTAATCCTCTATGTATCATTTTCAAAGACCCCTTCTTATTGTTCCATCAACTCCAACCAACACTGGAGCAATTGAAACCATCACTTCATGGAGGCGTGATGAAGGTCTAGGTAGCTTAGTTGATCATTAAGGGGGCTTGGATATTGGAGTCAATCGGTGAGTTGACCACCTGCTCACGTGAGAGGAGTAGAGGTTAATGATAACCTTTGGGGATTTTACCCCTTTACCCCCGACTTCTCTTCAGTACATGTAAGGACTCTTTGGTCCTTTTCCCTTCTTTTTGCCCTATCTAAGCATGTGTTCATGCAAGCGAGCCGAGTTGAGCTGGCACAAGCTCATTGGATGGCCCTGTCAAGTTGGCAAGGTTGGGATCTAGGCTCATCGCCTAGGTGGTGGGTTCTAATTGGCCAGAATCAATTAAATTTTGTTAAAATCGTAGAAATGCATAGGATGGTCCAATGAAAAAAATGTGAGGAATGCAATAAAAATAGTTCCAAGACCTGATTCTATCTCAAACTCTAAAAGTGCCTAAAGTTTCTATCTTTAATTTTTTAATATATAAAAACCTAATGTCTTGGCTTTAATGATCATACCATGTTTAAATGACTCAAATAAATAAAGTTGGGTCTTTTCGATGTAAAGGACATCTTTGGCTTAATTTGTGAATAAGAATGCATCTAATGGGAAATCAAGGTTAGTAAATCAAAAAGGCAATAAAAGTGTTAATTAGGGTTTGGAAAGACAAAACCCTAAGTTGACCCTAAAACCCTAACTTGGAACCCAAGTCAGTCTTAATGTTAGATTTTGAATAAAATAGTAATACTTGTATGATATGCATTAATTTCAGGATAATTGCCTTCTTAATCTCAAATTGCACTTTTTTCTTGGGAATTGAGTTACATCTGGGAAAGATATGTGGTTACATCTATGACTACTCGACTTTGACAATTTTTGTGGTTTTTTGAGGTTTCCCGCATTGATTGCAAACAGACTAGTGGTTGTTTATTTGATTCCTCTAATCTTTAAATCCTCTATGAGTATCACATTGCAAACAGACTAGTGGTTGTTTATTTGATTCCTCTAATCTTTAAATCCTCTATGAGTATCACATTACATTAGTATAACTTGCACAACTATCTATAGTGGATCTAAGTGATACATGTGGTATGTATGAAATGTCACTATAGTGACGAATGATCCAGTCAGGATAGGATTATCATCAATAAGACCAAGCCCAGATAGGGTGGTCATTACAAGTTGTGATTTGATGGACAATGTGAGGCTTAGCCAGGAAAGGAAAGTCATAAGAAACTGAGCCCAGGAATGGGAGGTTATGAGAAGTCCAATGCAGGGACTAAACCCTAAAGAGAGGGTACCCCACATGAGTACTCTAGAGAGGGAGTGTACCAAAAAGATTAAGTTGAGAAGTAAGAAATAAAATGCAAGTTCAATTTTATAATCATATTTGTTGCTATGGATGAATATTTTGTTACACCTAGATGTAAATATTTTGTTTCCCTCGTATACCAAAATAACTTGTTATATTGATCGTTGTTTTGTTTCATGGCATTTTAGGTTAAATTGTTTTTATTCTGCAAAATGGACATCCTTAGAAGAAGGCATAAAAGGAAAGATATATAAAGAAACAATGGAAGATTTATTTAGATAGTGTTTATTTCCAATTGCAAACAATAGTTTCCATGTTCATGCAACTCCTTAATGGAGACTTTATCTTTCATAATGTATCAAACTCTTTTCCTTTGAATAAAATTTAATTATTGTTCTTCATTAATTGCTAAATCATCAATCATGTATTATGGTACTGGCCCTTTCCCTCTCAGTCCACCTTAATCAAAGATAATAGGGGAAGGGTGTCGTTACAATAGCACTAGTGAAATATAATAAAAAATTGGTTGATAAAGCACATAACCGTAAACCTGATAGAGCATTCCACATGACAAAACTCCCAAAGATATAAAGGTGGGAATAAAACCCCAGTATGGGGTACATAACCTCCATCTCAAAACATGATAGGTACATAACTCAAAAATCAAATCATACTATAAAACTCTAATACTATTGAATCAACAAGCATGCTATGTAGAGGCAAGTAAAATTTGGTCATGGTATTGATTAAATAGTCAAAGTAAAAGTGGAACGTTAGATCAAAAAAACCATCATGAGCAAATCAGGTTTCAGTTTACAAATAACACAATATGGATCAAATCCACTTATTTTTCAACTGGAGATAGCATGAACAAGATTACAAATCTTAGATTCCAAAGTGAAATAGCAATAGAGAAGTGTCAATATATAACTAATTTCGATATCATGGACTCAAAAGAGTTCAAATAGATCTCAAAGGAGAGATTTCATATATATTGTTCAATTAGGTCAAAAGAGAGAGAAAATCAAACAATTTCTCAACTTTGACTCAGAGGACGCAACAAACCTCAAAGATGCTTGTGAAAGGTTTGGGTCCAAACCATAGATCCAAATTATGCACTTTTACTTATTACACATTAGGTATATAAAACACTAATTAAGGTGTGTATTGTAAATCCTAATATATTGAATTCTAATAGGAGTTTATTTAGGTGATGAAAACTACAGCATGGGATAGAACTTATTCTTTTGATTTTAAAACATAATTATTCATATTTTTCTTGATTAAATAATTAGTTATGAATTATATAAATATAATATTTTACGGGTATTCAAATCAAAAAATCAAGGAAAAAGATGAAAAAAGATGCAGCCTCACGCGTCATTACCTTGATGTGTGGTAGGGCACATTTTTAAAAGTATTGGCTCAAAGTAACCCACGACTGAAATCAAATTAGTAAGCAAAAAAATCAAAAAGTCCATAGTAGAGTTACACATATTACATCTTAACAAGGGAAATTTCATAAAATGTCCAACCTTCATCTTCTCTGGTTCACCCCATGAACCATTGTGAAATGACATAGCATTATGAGGCTCAAATCTAAGGAAAAACTCATGATCATGAGCCAAAAATTCAACCACAACGCCGCCCAAAGGATCCATAAGAGATGATAGACTCAAAGACCTTACAATTAAGTACCCTAAATTCACAATCCTTTATATTTGACGTCCATCACTATTGGACAGAGAAAGAAGGAAGGAACCTATGGAAAGATAGTGTGAGAAGAAAAGAAACAAAGGAAGATGGTATCAAACACCCGACAACACCAACATGGAGCTAAAGCGTGAAAAACCATTGTGACCCAAAGTAAAAAGGTCGACATTGAATCTTAGATTCAAAAACCACCATAATAATTAAAAAGGGGAAACACTAGATACCTAAAATTTGGCCAAGAGAAGGCTTCTAGAGCTTTGAATTCGGTCGCCTTGGAGTTTTGGATGTCTGGATGATTCCTTAGAGACACCCAAGTTGTTGCCAAACTGGATCTCAGGGAAGACGGGGGAGGGGGAAGAAGTTTAGGGCAATCAACGACCCAATCATTGCTTGAGATCGATCATGTAGAGTTTGCATAGATCATAGAGGTGTCATATATATGAGAACCCTTGAGATGATGGAGTCTTGGTTATGGTAGGAAGCAAGGGATGAGACCACCCCTTTCTCGATTGGGTGATGGGGAGATGAAATGCCAATGAACTTGGACTCACCAAGTTCTGAATTACAAAAGGAATGAGGAGGGAAGGAGGTCAGAGGATGAAATCAAGATGGGAGAGAGAGTGTGAGGGAGAAGGATGTTGGGAGTCAGTGCACTATAGAGTCTAGGGTCTCTAGGGTGCAAGGAATAAGAAAGGATGGGAACTGCACAATCAAGATTAAATGACTCACGAAGAGCCATAAGTGAAACATAGTGTGCCGCATGGACTATATGTGCGGAGTGGAAATCAACACATGACATCAAATTGAGATTTAAAATAAACATTGGACTATGGTCCAATTCAAATTGGGATTGCATATCTTGATATTTGCTTGTTTTATTCAATTGAATTTGTAAATGCTATCTAAGTGAGTTCAAACTTGACACCTAGACTAATTAGGACGGGATGATTATGATTTTGAGATTATATTTAAGTTTTATGATTATATTGTATGCATTTTAGTATAATTAGGGTTTAACTCCATTATCTCCCAAATTATTATTATATCAACAGTATCCTCAATTTTCAAATTTAGAGTTCTAATGCCCTCAAATTATCACCATCGTGATTATATTATATAATCTTATACAAAATACATCGTATATCATTAAGTCAATTACTTTAATCATTGACCCAAATAATGGCACATTAATTACTTCCACTTACATTAAACATCATTTATTGTCACATTATATTTATTACACACATTAATGCCCTCATGAATCAACATTTATATTTATGCACCTCTGGGGACTATTTATGCATTTGTAAGATAGTAGTTGCATATCAAGGTATGAAATGGCATGTGTTGCATAATCAATGAGCCTATTTACATATTAAGCCATGTTAGATAATTAATCCCATTTCATGTGTATTTAGATACATTATGTGATTAGAAACCCTAATGTCACTAATGCATCATGAAAGTCATCAAGGATGTATATATTAAGGTTAGTCAAGTTCAACCTAGAGTTAGATCAACATGGTTACTAACCCTCTGATGCCCATCATTATCACATCCATGGTCTAGGGTTAGGTTCTATACATCATCTCATCCTCACATTAGGGTTTATTGGTTCATAACATGGTCATGATCAAATGTTCCATAATTAGGGATAATATCTTAGTTACTCATATTATGCTCATTAAATGTTCACTGGGTACAAACAAGCATGTCAGGGTATAACTCACCTCATTTGGTCAATTCTAAAGATCCAAGCACACTAACCTCCATGAAATTAGGGTTTCTAGAGTCGAGATAGAAAAATCTCAGTAGGTTATAATTGTGATCTTTACAACATCATCCTCAAACAAATTATCGACAGTAATGTCTGCACAATTTTAAGTTTTTCAATACCTATATACTAAAATTTGACCCTATTTCTCCAATCTCTCTACATCGTTCCCATGTTCAATTGGTTTCCTACAAAAAATCTATGTTGACTTTTAATCTAATCTTGGTATCCACTATCTTAAAATATTTTTTGATCAAATATTCAATGTTCCAAGATCCCGCTCTGAGCCTTTTTTGTTGAAGTTGCTTCTTTACATGCATCCATAAAAATGTTTCACTTATATATATATATATATAGATATATATATATATATATATATAGAGAGAGAGAGAGAGAGAGAGTCAGGCTAGAATACACTTGAGTGTATAGATCACGCCGTACACCCCAATGGTGTTTCCCTATCTAGACCATGTTTTTCCAAAATCTAATCCATTGATCTTCATGGTTACAATAATAATAGGTCACATACAAAATTTGAACTCATTTGGATGAGTTTAAGTCACTCATCCAAGGACAACAAAATCGACGCACAAAACTAATTTGAAATACATAATTTTTTCCTCCTTTAGATGCATGACCTATAAGTGACCAAATGAGCTAAAATTTATTATATAGTATGTTCTTATGATAATTAAGAAGATCAGCGGTTTATATTTTTCAAAAATTTATTGTATCTTCATAAATGATTGAGGTGTACGGTGCCTCCGGTACACTTGAGTGTACACTAGCCTGACTATATATATATATATATATATATATATATCACTACATTCGGGTAATGATTCAGAGAGACTAGATTTTTTACCCACATTCATCTAAGATGTGGAAACCCTTGCTACCCTTAACACAACTGATTGTGGTGCATCAGAACGCCTTGCATATTTGTCACTACACTTGGGTGCCCATGCAGCATATCGTTAGGTAGGGATGTTCCAACAAAATTCTTATAATGCTCCATGTCATAAAAATAGTCACAAGTTTTTATGGTTGGATGTCAATCTGCCACAAACCCTCTTCCTTTACATGGGCTTGTGACTGGATACATTTGCACTAGATTTATGAAGGGTTTGTCAATATACAAATAAATTAACCCTAATTTATATTACTGTTACTAGGTTGCTTGAGACTCTTATATGAAACTAGGGATTTAATTTGAATCTTTGTAGGCCAGACCTCATGTATGTTGCATTATTTGATTCATAATTGGATAATTCCCTAATTTCCTCTCTCTAGATCTATTTGATGGCTTGAAACACTAATACTTTAAATGGGGCATGATACCCTAAATAGATTCACAATTGTGTCTATTTTGAAAAATCACATTTTAAAGATCCATTTTTATTTATTTTCTCTCTCATCAAGCACTAGAATTGTTGGATCTTTATTATGAGTCCTTAAACCCAACTTGATAACATGGATGTTATCACCCCTCACATATGAATCGATCTTGCTTATGTTATTATTATGCATCATGTGGTGGCTTGCTTGCATTAATTGTTATGTGTCTTTTGTGTGGGTGTGATAAATTCCACTTATAATTATGCAAAGGCAATACTTCTTGTTAATGAATCTAAAAAGAGCAAATGTTTATCCTATCTTGATCAGAGCATATGTGTATCATTTCCTCTCACCCCATATTATAGAGTACATGCACATAGTTTCCTAAATACCCCTTATTATAGAGATGGCGTGTATATTGTCTTGCTCACCCATGTTTTTGGTAGATGATTCCCTACCTACAAGTTTTATATTCTTCTAGTATCGTAACATGTATAACACATTGATGCTTTGCTAATGTTTGTTATGGAAGCAATTGGTAAGTTTCATTATGAACTATTAATGATGTCTCATCTTTTGATTAGTCTATTCTTGTGATATTTTATTTTGACATCATGTTGGAATGATTTCATATATCTCTTTGATTTGGATCCATGATACATTACTTGTTATTTATCTTAATCATTTCCCAACTCCCTATTATATGCACATGTCAGCTTTAGCAGGCATCTTCAAATTTTCTTATTTTGTGGGGTTTTCTTCCAAACCCTTGGGTAAAAAGGAATTTATAAGGGTGACTAAGTTGACAAAAACATGCACATGTATATCTAATGTTCCATACAAGATTAAGTTGAAGTAGCTGGATTTTATCATATACATTCAGGACTACATTTATATCTTTTACCTCGTGTATTCAACTATGCGGGTGTACATGTAGGACTCTGGTTGACTAGTCTCTCTCTCTCTATCTCTCTCTCTCTCTCACTATATATATATATATATATATATATGTATGTATGTATATGTATGTATGTATATCGGGCTCATCTTTAATACTCGTGTGGGTAGCTACCCACCCCCTATTTTGGTTACTTTTTTTAAGTTTCTTACTTTCAACATGTACAGGGTTACTTTACCTTGCAAACTATTACTTTTCATGCATAGATAGTTCCATTTGCAACAACAGATTTCAAAATACAATTACATATATATTTCCTGTGTATTCTGCCCAATTTTACATTTTTAGTCATATACTTACTTTGTTATCAACATAGTTACTTTTTGGTCCTTCTAGATACTTTGTTTGCCATATGGTTACATTCGGGATTAACGGGTAACGAAAATCCAGGCTACCCGCACGGGTATTCAACGAACACCCATATATATATATATATATATATATATATATATATATATATATATATATATATATATATATATATATATATATATATATATATATATATATATATATATATATATATATATATATATATATATGGGCGTTCATTCATTGCCCACGTGGGTAGCCTAGATTTTCGCTACCCGACAGCCAAAAAAGTAACTCTCCTGGTCAAAAAAGTAACTCCTTTGTCAAAAAAATAACTATGGTGATAAGAAAGTAACTACACAAATAAAAGAGTAACTCTGTACAAAATATATAGTAGATATATATAAGGACGGTTTTTTTGGTTTTGGTGGGGCAAGTGATATTATTTTTGGATGAAATTTTTTGGGGAGCTAGGCAAAATGGTCCTCTGCAATTGTGAAAAAAAATTGAAAAAAGGTGGTCGGAAGGGTGGGCGGGTAGCTACCCACGCGGGCAACAAATATGGGCCCTATATATATATAGACATACATATATATATTAATATATATACGGATAATCATCGAGTGAGAAACATGCTACAGTGAGAGCATGAGAGGCATTTAAATGACTATAAACCTATAACTTGTTTTTAATATTTAACATTATGGATGAGAAGAAAATAATTTCATTTACCTTCACAGAAAAATAATTGCAATTGAATATTTTTTACATGTCCATATGTACAACATACATAATTTACATCCAACGATCAACCTAAAACTCAATATTGAGCATCGAAAAGTATTCTCTTATTATGCATGCAATACAAGTCCTATGATGGTGAAACTTTGTAGGAAGGTATACAATAAGGTGTATTTTTAATCAATAGGGTTGGAGAATGAGACACTGATCATTATGCAAATGATTCAAATGCCTCTCATGCTCTCACTAAGATATGTTTCTCACTAGATAATTGTCCTATGTATATACATACATACATATATATATATATATAGAGAGAGAGAGAGAGAGAGTCATGATGGAATACATTTGAGTTTTAGGATATACTCAAGTCATGTTCCATCATGCAACATATATTTTGTAAATGTAAACTGTTGATCTTCTTAGATATGTTATGAACATAATATACATATAATTTGAGGCCATTCAGACAATTATAGGTCATGCATCTATATGATATAAAATTATACAATTCAAATTAGCTTTATATGTCAGTTTTTAGGTCATAAAATACTGACTTAAAAGAACCCAAATGACCTCAAACTTTTTATGTATCTTGTATTTAGTATAAAAATGAATATCAATGGTTTGGATTTGCCAAAAAAATGGTCTAGATATGTGAATTCCACTTGAGTGTATAGTGCGATTTGTACACTTGAATGTATTCTGGCCTGACTCTCTCTCTCTCTCTTTCTCTCTCTCTCTCTCTCTCTCTCTCTCTCTCTCTCTCTCTCTCTATATATATATATATATATATATATATATATATATATATATATATACTGACTTAGAAGAACCCAAATGACCTCAAACTTTTTATGTATCTTGTATTTAGTATAAAAATGAATATCAATGGTTTGGATTTGCCAAAAAAATGGTCTAGATATGTGAATTCCACTTGAGTGTATAGTGTGATTTGTACACTTGAGTGTATTCTGGCCTGACTCTCTCTCTCTCTGTACATATATATGTATGTATATATATATATATATATATATATATATATATATATATATATAGAGAGAGAGAGAGAGAGTCAGGCTAGAGTGCACCCTAGTGTACAAATCACACCTTACACCCGAGTGGTGTTTACATATCGAGACTATTTTTTTCCAAAATCTTAACTATTGGTATTCATTGTTATACTAAGTGTAGAACACATGCAAAATTTGAGTTTATTTGAAAGCTTATAATCACTCATCCAAGGACAACAAAATTTACATATAAAAGTAATTTCAATGCATCATTTTTATTGTCTTCAGATGCATGACTTATAAGTGTCCAAACAAGATCAAACTTTATATGGAGCATATGCATAAAATATCTAAGAAGATCAATGGTTTGGCTTTTAGGATAATTATTTTATAATGGAAAATTATTGATGTGTATAGCGTCTTTGGTATACTTGAGTGTAATCCATCTTAACTCTCTCTCTCTCTCTCTCTCTCTCTCTATATATATATATATATATATATATATATATATATATATATAGGGGATGTATTTGTTACCCAGCTGGATAATTGTTCTTATAATTTAAGTGTTCTAGTTACAAATTTTGCTTCTAGTTACAGTTCAGGGTGGAGATTCTTTTTTAGCAATGTCATTTTTACTATTTTCACAGAAAAAAATGCAAAATTGATGCTGCTTTTACAAAACGAGTTTTTGTATTACAAATTCATTCATCTCGTTACAATTTGGTATCTTCCTATTAATAAACTAGATCCACGGGTAACTAAACTTAGTTACCTGACTCGGGCAACAAATATATGACAATATATATAGCTAAAAGAATTATGTATATGAGTACATGTAGCTTAGATGTACCCATCTTCATTTGTGGTGATTGTAAACTTCTACTTAACAAACAATCCAACCTTATTGATGTGAGGTATACCCCTTAGATAATATGTGTACCAAAAACCACCACGATCTAAAATTGATAGATTGTCCAAAGAAAGAATATGTGTATTTTCTAATCAGCGGTAAGTTGCAAAAATTGTATAAATAGTTGCATGATATACTATTATAGCTCATGATTTGTATGAGATATGATTATAGATTTTTATGCATGTCTAAACCATATTATGTTGAATTAATCCATACGGTTGGAATTTATGAACATACTCCACATGTTCCATTTTTGTGGTTGGTACACTTAAGTTACATATATATATGTTAGGAAGTGTGTACCGGCCTTTATGTACACACACACAGATATATATATATATATATATATATATATATATATATATATATATATATATATATATGGGCATTCATTCAATACCCACGTGGGTAACCTGGAGTTCGCTACCCGGCAGCCAAAAAAGTAACTCTTCTGGTCAGAAAAGTAATCATGATATCAAAAAAGTAACTATTATGATAAAAAAAAGTAACTATGCGACTAAAAAAGTAAATCCGTGAAAAATACACAACAGATATGTATATAACCGTGTTTTTGAATCTACTGTTGCAAACCTAACTATCTATGCATGAAACTTTACAGTTTGCAAGGTAAAGTAACCCTCTACATGACAAAAGTAAGAAACTAAAAAAAAGTAACCAAAATAGGAGGCGGCGGGGGTATTAAAGATAGACCAAATATATATATATATATGGGGAGTGATCTAGTGCGGACTGCAGACGGTGCGGACCGCCGAGTGCGTCCCACTTCTCAGTTCCCCCATAAGCGAATTTTGCTTTATTAACCCTATCACTCTGTTGTTCGGCGTGTCTCGTGCGTCCCTAGTTCAGAAGGTCACCGCCGACAGCACATAACAGATCCATACCCAACAAATTGGGAGGAAGTATGGGCAGAAGCAAGTGAAGCCCAAGAGCTATTACAACTACAAGTGCACAAGAGCGTAAGTTGCCCCACGAAGAATAAGGTGGAGAGATTGGTAGTTGATGGATGGGTCACTGAGATTATTACAATGGATCGCATAGCCACTCAAAGTCTAAATCGACAATGCGTAACAGTTCCTGGTCTAATGATGGGTGTTATTCTTCCTTTGCCTACCGTAGCACCAACAAGTGTCGTCTGTTGACCAGCAGGTTATCATCTGGTGCCCCAATCTGGAACCCCACAGTTGTACATTGACGTTGACATCCTTGACAACCGGCACCATTGGAGGAAGTGCACCACCGCGGGATGCCCAGTCCAGAAGTTCGTGGAGTGTGGGTGCCCTAAACCATGATGTCCCCACCACGAGAGGCAGCAGAACAGCCTGACAGTTTCAGCAGGAGGAATCAATATTTTGTCGGCAGTGACGGTGCCCCTATAGGGAGGAGGAATCGATGTTCCGTCGTAGGTGCAACCTAGATGTACCACAGTAGTAATGTCTATTGCCACAGCAGTTTCTAGTCGGCTATGTGGATGCTATAGTAGAAACATGAAGGGGAGGCGGACAACAACACTCTCAGTAGTAGCGGCCACTTCTCCTCTGCTACGTACGGTATTAACGTACTGCCGGGACAATAGTGCCTTCATCCAGAAGCTACTGTTGGTGAAACAGAATTTCCCAAAAGCTAAAGAGGATTCCAGGTACGATGCCTTCCTTGATTCATTTTGACCATTCCAGTGTCATACTAGTTGTTTGAGCATAAATAGCTGGAAGTACTACCAAAAAACAGGGTATAGGTGACATCCAAGTATGTAAAGTATTAGAGAATAGGTGACATGGCTACCCATCACCAATAAAATGAATGTCACCTATTAGGAGTGGCCTTTGTACTATGTAACATATATGAATGTACGTCACCTATTGGTAGATTTCATATTCTAAAATTTGATAATGGGTGACATCACAGAACATCACCCATGTTCAAACAACGTACAGAAACAATACAAATAATTCACTAAAATCATGATCAGATTATAACTTATAGTAACTTTCTTAAAGAACATGGAAGTGCAAGAACATACACGACAAGTCTGAAAGTTAATTTTTATTGATATTGCCAAGTAGTTGATTACACAGGGGTGGATATGGGCCTTTCCCCTTGACATATTTACATAATAATATCTCTCCTTTCAGCTGACTACCTTATTGCGAGCCTTCTTAGCTATGAAGGTTGCGGTGAGTAATTTCCAATGGCGCTCAAAAAATTAATCATCAATGTTTGCTTTCACTAATGCTCAGCAGGAACGTGCATCTTTCTCATAGCTCAATTCGATTATCGTTGGGTGGTGGTACGTGTTCTTGATAATCGTACCTTGCCATCTTCAATAGTGTTTTTGTTTGTTGCTGGTAAGTAAGTTGGCATGTTGGTGGAAGAATTGCAGCCATTGGAATGTTTGGTGTGTATCATATTGTGTTTCTTGATGAAGTAGCACAAAATGGAAAATACCAAATACAATATTATACTACCAAGAGAAGTTCAGTTAGAACCTTCAATACGTCGTTTTAACTAAAGAAGTACAATTAAGCCCTCAATACACTATTTTCATTATAGACGTACAGATACAATGATTTGTTAATATTTAAGTACAACAGATATCAAGTTGCACTGCCTTTGTGGCAGAGCCCTCAAACGACATCGTTTGGCGCTGCGTCGCCAGGTCTGGCGGTGGCACTGCCTTCGTGGTAGAGCCTTTAGTTCTGGGGTCCTCGACTTGCAGAGGGTAGCTCCCCCGTCATCACCGTTGGATGCTCCTGGATGTTGGGTGGTTGAGGTGATTTGGCGCTTACCTGGAGTAAGTAAGGTGACCCCTGCTGCTGTGTAATGAAGTACTCGTAAGGTGCCCAGAGATATCCCTGTGTGCAAACAGGGGGTTTGGGTCATGCCGAGGTCCTCTTCTAGAGGGGGTTTCTCTTCAGCTAGGAAGAGACTGGTTGAGCTCTATCCTCATCCAGTCCGGTTCTCTGATCATGGAGCTGGGCACCTCTGTGCAAGCAGTAGGCTAGCCTCGGGTGGGTTGGTTTCAAGGCGGGTGGAAGGTTTCTTCTTCTTCTTCTCTTTGGGCTTACCTGCTGTTATGTGTAGGAACACCTTCAAGGTGTTTGATGGATTGTTGATTTAGTCACTCAGCTCTGCTTGGCTGCGTGAATCTAGATCTGTGTTAGTCAAGCAGGAGAAGTTGTAGGCCTGGTAGGGCTAATTTGTGAGGTTGAAGTGAAAAGGGAGTCCTGCTTCTTGGCGCAATGCCACACTTTGTGGGTGCGGATACTGTAAGCTGGTGTTGTAGCAAGCGAGGAGGTCTATCATCGAGCTTACTTCTTGCAAATTCCCTGTTAGAAATTTACATCGCCCCTTACTTGTCACACAGTTAGACTGTGAATGTTTCTGGTATGGAGGATCTGTTTTGGGTGTGCTCTTTATGGGTCCTTGTGACAACATGCTAAGAAAGCGGGATACTCAAAGGCTAGACCCAAGCAGGGTGGCTGGAGGTAGCCTATGTCAAGCTGTGGTTATTTTTTGTGGGTATGATGAATGTATGTAATCATGGTTTGTAATAGCCTTTCTTCTGGTAGGAGTGTTAGGGTCTAGCCATTTCAGTTTGTTTGCTTTTCTTAGCTTCCTAGCTCTATTCAGGATTCTTTATCCCCCTGCATGGGGATAATGGCTTTTAGCTATGGTTGATTAACTCTGTCAGATGTAATGGGGTACTTAGTGCCCAAAGTTTTGGTAATACTAGCAACACGCATTTTTGACCGACCAAAAAAAAGATATCAAGTTACACCAAGCAGTGTACATTACCGTTAAGGATAAAATTGATAGTTTAAGTTTGATTGTCTCTGTAAGTGTTTGTAGAACCACAATATTCAATAAAATATTCAAAAGTAAACAGCAAGGAAAGCAATAAAAGAAAATTGCGATTGTAATTGGCTTTCAAGAGTTGAAACGAACTTAACTTTAGTTCCCACTATTATTTATACTACTTATATAGCCTTTGATTCTATATCTCAAATTAATAAGAAGCATATGCAATTTCCGTCAAGCCTAACTATCCATCTCTCCATACAGTCCCAGTAAGAACATTGAGGGGTGGTTTGGGTGTTGTAATTTGGGGCGGTATTGTAGTTTAGGCCCCGTCTGGTTGGGCTGCCAATGAAGACGTGCAGTTGCAACTAAGCTGTGTTTTCATTTCCAATCATTTGGTTGCTTGCGGTATCATCACATGGTGCGGGAACAAACTGCAAATGAGTTTTTAGCTGTATAGAAAATTGGGGGTACGAACCGCAAGGAAAAAGGGCACGGTTCCAGTTCTGATTCCGTCAAAGTCTCTTTCACCCTTCTGTTGTAGGACAGCATACCTTCATTTTCTGTGTAATACTGTTTGCTGGGAATGTATTTTTTGGATAGTGCCTTATTCACAAATGATTACAGCCTTCAAGTATCTCTTACCAAACGTTAATCAAATAAACGAGTTGAGTGACAGCTTCATCCAACCAAATGATTGGTATTTAGTTTCAAAATGTGTTTTGCGATTCCTATTTTAAAATTCACATGTTGTGTTCCAACTGCGAACAACCAAATAGGCCCTTATTTAAGTATTTGAACTACTGCATTTACAAAGTTGTCATTTGTCCAGATACATGGTATTTGTCAATTTTGGCAGTTGAAATGTGGTATTTCCCCCCCTCACATTCCATGGACTTCCTAAAATACGCCAATATTGGTGAACTTTGCAATCACCGGAACAAGGGTTCCGTCCCCGATCGCCCCCGACTCCCGATCCCCCTCTTATCTTCTCCCTGGCTATCTCCTCCCACATGCCATGTCGCTCCTCCTTCTGCCGTTAACCGCAACCGCAACTCCTCCTCCCTATCATCGCCGTTCCTCCTCGGCGCCCACCCCTCTCGGGTTTGCTAGGATTTTATTAGCTTCTTCGCCTTCCCCCTCGTCTCTTTTCCCCATCACTCCTCCTTACTGATGATGTTCCTAGTTGCTCATGCTCACGGTTGAAATCTCTCGCGTGGGTCGTCGTGCTCGCTGGGTGATACACACCAAACCAGCAATATAGAGCAGACCACCTCTGCGCATCTGACAACAGTGCAGCACCGGGGCAGGGCTGGCGAATAGACGTACTCTAACAATTGTCAGGAGGGTAGTGGCCTGTAGGCCAGTGTAGTCACGTCTTGTGCGTGAGCCGTGTCACCCAAGTAATGGGGCACTATGTTAAATAGGGACCTTAATGAATAAATGTGATTATCGTTTTGCCTGAATTGAATGCTCGACTCCTTCCTTGCCCTGCGCAAGACCCGGTTCAGCTGGGAGATCTCTCCCCCACGTGACGTCGGTGCCACCCAGCCCGTCCTTCTCCTCCTCATCCACCTCTCATCGGTACCAAGTTGGTATTAGGGCAGGCCAAACCACTCACCCCGCAAATCTGTCCCACCCCCCACCCAGCGACACCATGAGTAACTCAGAGCAGCAGTGGCATGAGCTTCGAGAACTGTCCATGCGACATATGCAGATCCTCGAAGCTCACGAGTCGGCCTTCGAACTCATCCACAAAGAACTCAAGAACCTGAGTCTCAAGGTGGATGGCCGAGGACGAATCCGCGAGAGAGAAGACGATGACCGCACCCACCGCCGTCGTCAGTCTCAAGAATCACTGACCAAAAAGAGACACAGCAAGCCGTGGAAGTTTAAATTCACCACATATGATGGAACAACCCCACCTAACAATTGGCTGATTCTCTGTGAATACCAATTTGACATGGGGGACATCACAGACGACGATGACAAAATCAAAACAGCCACTCTGCACCTGCGCGAAGCTGCCTTGGAGTGGTTCGCCGTCTACAGGAAATCAATGGGCAAGCCTTCCTGGGGGGATTTCGTGGATGACATCATTGTCCGCTTCGATGAACCAGCCAAACCAAATCATCGAGCGAAGCTGGCACGGTTCCATTAAATGGGATCTGTCACAGAGTACCAGCGGCAATTCGATTTGCTGGCAAGCCGCTGCACAGGAGTGCGGGAGAAACACTTTTCGGAATACTTTTTTGAAGGACTACGAGAGGACATCAAAATCCTTCTGGAAGTACAGGGAGTCGACACTTCCTTAGCACGCCACGAGATCGCTCGGCATGCTCGTCGGGTGGAGGGCCTGCAACGAATGGACAAAAACAACAAGTATGCACCCTCATCTTCAAGAGGACCAAAAGCGACGGCACCCATCCAACGCCTGTCGCAAGCAGAAGAAGCGGAGAGATGAGCAAAGGGGCTCTGCTTCAGATGCAATGAGAAGTACTTCAGAGGACACAAGTGCACGAACCCAGTCCTATTCATCATCGACTCCGAGTGGGAAGATGACGATGGCACCCCAGAAGACACAACACCACCCACCAATCCACCCCCGCCAGAACCTCCATCCCCAACACATACCCAACCAGCTCAGGAATCCTCCAACAACCCATCCATGTCGGCAATGGCCCTCACCGGAGCAACTGGGAACTAGACAATTAAACTATGGGGAACAATTGCAAACCAGCAGATGCTCATCCTCTTAGACTCAGGTAGTTCACGCAACTTCATCGACCCCAAGGCCCTTCCCCCACAGGTGCTCAATAGCATGACTTCAAGACGAGGTAGAGTCTAGGTAGCCATAGAAGGATTCGTGTAATTCTCAGGCGCAATCCACAATCTCAGTGTACAAATGTAGGTATACTCCGGCGAGGCGAACTTCTTACTATTACCGATCGGAGCATATGACGTCGTCGTGAGAGTAGAATGGTTGGAGAGGTACGACCCATCCATGTGGCACTTCAAGGAAAACCAAGTGTCCTTCCCACAAGCTTCACCGCCATTCATGCTAATAGGATTAGACACTCTGTAGGTGCAAATGATCTCTGAGGGGATCTCGACCCAATTCCTGAATGCGGAAAGAGACATGTTGTTCCTAACTTCAATGGCGGAGGATGACAAACAGCACCAGACACAAGATGAAGCCATAACAGCATTGCAACGCGAATTCACCAAGGTGTTCGACGATATTTCCCAATTACCACAGGTGAGATCTCATGACCACCACATCAGGCTCATTGACAAAACACAAGCCGTGGTCAGTGCACAGTATAGATACCCGCACTTCCAGAAGATAGAACTAGAGAAGCAGGTTCAAGACTTGCTAGACCAGGGTCTCATACAACCCAGCACCAGCCCGTTCTCATCGTTGGCACTCCTGGTCAAGAAGGTCGATGGCAGCTGGAGACTATGCGTGGACTACCGCTCCCTCAATGCCAATACTATCAAGGACTGTTTCCCAATTCCAGTCATTGATGAACTCCTCGACGAGCTCCACGGAGCATTGATCTTCTCCAAATTGGATCTTCGGTCGGGATACCACCAGATCCTAGTCCACCCACCAGACCGCCATAAGACGGCATTCACTACACATTCAGGACATTACGAATACCTTGTTATGACTTTTGGCATCTCCAATTCCCCATCCACCTTCCAAAACCTCATGAATGACATCTTCCGCCCAATCCTCTGAAAATTCATCCTCGTTTTCTTTGATGACATTTTGGTTTACAGTAAATACAGGGACGATCATCTTTGACATCTGCGGCAGGTCCTGCACACTCTTCAGGCGGCCCAGCTCCATGCCAAACCATCAAAATGCATCTTCGTTGTGACACAGGTCAGCTACCTGGGGCACATCGTGTCGGCGGAAGGAGTGGCATCCGATCCAGAGAAGCTCTGTGCCATTGCTACCTGGCCGTCTCCCAAGTCCCTCAAGGCATTGTGAGGATTCCTCAGCCTCGCCGGCTATTATCGCAAATTCGTCCAGGGGTACGTGGCACTCACAGCCCCCTTGACACAACTGCTAAAGAAGGACGCCTTCGCATGGACACCAGCAGCGGCCCAGGTGTTCGAAGACACCAAGCGAGCACTACAACAACCACCAGTCCTAGCCCTGCCGAACTACAACCAACCCTTCATCATTGAGTGTGACGCGTTGGGAAGGGAAATCGGAGGAGTCATGATGCAAAACGACCACCCAATTGCATACTTCAGCACACGACTGTCAGAGGCACAAGCAGCAAGCTCAACCTACGACAAGGATCTTATCGCGCTCACCACGGCGGTGGTCAAGTGGCGGAAGTACCTGATGGGGACCAGCTTTGTGGTGCACATAGACCACCACAGTCTCAAGTTCCTCCTCGAGCAGAAACTACACACCCCATCACAACAGAAATGGTTGGTTAAGCTATTGGGATTCGACTTCAAGATAGAATACAAGATAGGGAGCATGAATCGTGCAGCAGACGCTCTGTCCTGGCGTGATGAGGACCAGCTACTCGTGATGACGCAATTACAACCAGATTGGATATCAATCATCAAACGGGAAGCACAGTCATTGGAGGATCTCAAGCAACTTCACCAAGATGTACAACTGGGGAAGCTGGATCCCAGTCGTTACAAAGTCGAACAAGGAGTCTTGTTCTTCAAAGGGCAAATATACATGAGCCCTCAATCAGAGCTGCTCGCGGGCATCCTAAATGACAACCATAGTAGCGCACTGGGAGGACACGCAGGCTATGACAAAACGTATCAGCGGATCAGGAAGGACTACTATTGGCCTCAGATGAGAAGTGCAATCCGCAACTTCATCAAAGAATGTGACATTTGTCAGCGGAACAAGGCAACCAACCCCACACCGGTCGGCCTTCTCCAACCCCTGCCGATCCCAGTAGCATTTTGGGAAGATCTATCAATGGACTTCATAGAAGGATTGCCGCCGATAAAAGGGCAATCAGTAGTTTATGTGGTCGTGGATCGCTTATCAAAATACGCACACTTCCTACTACACCACCACCCATACACAGCCACCTTTGTAGCTCGAGTCTTCATCGACAACGTCGTCAAACTCCACGGCATCCCCAAATCCATAGTATGCGACCAGGATCCGACCTTTCAGTCCACCTTCTTCAAAGAGCTCTTCCGCAATCTGGGAACCCAGCTCAAGTTCTCGACGGCGTACCACCCACAAATGGATGGGCAAACAGAAGTGATCAATATAACACTATAAATGTATCTTCAATGCTTCTGCTCGAGCTGCCCGAAGGAATGGACTCACTGGATTCCATGGGCAGAATACAATTACAACTCCAACTGGCACTCATCGACTAAATTCACCCCCTTCGAAATTGTTTATGGGCGACCACCGCCATCTTTGTTACAATACATCCAGGGCACATCCAAATCGTAGGAGGTGGATGATCTTCTTCGCACTAGGACAATCCAGCTACAACAGCTCAAAACCAATCTCCAACAAGCACAAAGTCGCATGAAGCAGCAAGCTTATAAGCACTGATCGGACCGCAGCTTTGAAGTGAATGACTGGGCTTACCTTCGCCTCCAACATCACTGACAGACATCTGTTGCACATAGGCCAAAAAACAAGCTCACACCTCGCTTCTTCGGCCCCTTTCAAGTTATTGAGAGAGTAGGCAAGGTCGCATACCGCCTCAAGCTATCGGATCAATCTCGTATTCACCCAGTGTTTCATGCGAGCCAGTTGAAAGCCAAAATGGGCAAGCACACCGCCGACACACCAGTAGAGTTTCCCATCTTCTGGACACCAATGCCTGGAGCTGACAAATTCCCAGAACGTGTTCTTTAGCGCCGAATGGTTAAACGCGATCGGGCAGCAGCAACTGAGGTGCTCGTCGCCTGGGTCAACCAGCCAGTAACAGAGGCAACATGGGTGCCATATGAGGAGCTCCGCCGCCAGTACCCCACCTGGAGAGACCACAGGGATGCGGCAGAAATCTTGAGGGAGGGAGTTGATACACGCCAGACCAACAATACAAAGGAGACCACCTCTGCGCATCTGACAATAGCGCAGCACCGGGGCAGGGCTGGCGAATAGACGTACTCTAACAATTGTTAGGAGGGTAGTGGCATGTAGGCCAGTGTAGTCACGCCTTGTGCGTGAGCCATGTCACCCAAGTAATGAGGCACTATGTTAAATAGGGACCTTAATGAATGAATTTGATTATCGTTTTGCCTGAATTGAATGCTCGATTCCTTCCTTGCCCTACGCAAGACCTGGTTCAGCCGGGAGATCTCGCCCCCACGGGACGTCGGCGCCGCCCAGCCTGTCCTTCTCCTCCTCATCCACCTCTCACCGGTACCACTGGGTTCACAGAGCTTACGGATCGATGGTGATGCTTGGTTGTTCACGGCGATTTCACGACGG
Source organism: Alisma plantago-aquatica (assembly GCA_963693085.1). Lineage (NCBI taxonomy): Eukaryota > Viridiplantae > Streptophyta > Magnoliopsida > Alismatales > Alismataceae > Alisma > Alisma plantago-aquatica. Next base: position 1,587,904,884 of record OY856409.1, on the reverse strand, counting down.
CGCATCTTCTTCTTCTCAGTTAAGCAGGTGATTTTTCTACCCCTATACCTTGTCTTTCTTCCTCCCTCTTCATCATTCTCGGACACGCCTAAATGTTTCCCTACACTATGTTTTCTTATTCTTCCCCTTTTTGCTTCTCGCTTAGGACCCTCTTCGCCTCTGTGATTCTCGGGACCCAAATGGCTCTCATTCATACGTATATCACCTAAGCTGTCAGTTTTGCTTTATGCCAACGTACTCTGCCCTCCCGTCGTTTGTCCGGACCGTCGACCCACCCTACTTATGCTGCAACTGTGAGCACATCGCTTTACAGGTATTGTGTACGTATCATCAACTTTGCAATAGCTCATTAGTCTAAGATCATAGGCGTCCATGTGTCTGCTTCACACTTTGGGTAGTCCTAACTTACTGTAATCATAATAGCGATTTCCAGGTTAAATAATCTTACCAGTTTATGGTTTGTACGGTGCTTCTAGGTAGGGGCTAATATGGCCAGATGTGCATTGCTTGAACTGCCTAGTGCATTTTTTTGATTAACGCAATGTTGTGCATCGATTGAATTATATGTTGTTAATAAAAACTTGAATTTGCTCCCTTTTGTGGTAGCGAGCTGCTTGCTTTTGTCTATACATTGCTTGAATTATATATTGCTAACACTAATCGAAGTTGGTCTAGTGTGGATTAAACTGAATCTGCTCCCTTTTGTTGAGAATGCGTTAGGAAATCCTGTAGTTGAGTAAACAAAACTAAAACCACGTTGTTATATTGGTAATGACAATTTGACGAGTTTTTTATAGTTTTTTGTGGATTGGTACTGGGTTGTAGTAGAGAGGAGAGTGGCTCTGATTTGTGATGCTTGTGATGAGGAGGTTGAGTGAGGGTGGGTGCTGCCAGGTGGTACTGGAGTGAGAATGGTATGTTCTTTGTAAATGTTGTTTGGGTCTGTCATATGTGTAGGTTATCACCACTTCTCTTTATGTATGGATCAGTGACTGCCTAGCAGTACCAGCTAGCTAGGCCACTTAACCCAAACTTGAATTGCACAAGAAGTAACATTGGGTTAAATATAGGCTACTTATGTATATTGTTTACTTGCTGAAGGGAGTTGTGGATTGGTTGGGTAATTATTTGGTGTTTAGGTTATGATTGGGTGTTGGCTGCAGGTGGTGGATGGCGGTGATGTTGGCTTGTGGTGATGAATGGTGTTATTGGACGAGTTGTTGGTGGAGGCATAAGAAGAGGATGGATGGAGCAGAAATAGGTGGTTGGGTTACTGCTGGTTGTTCAGTTTTGCATTTGAATGTGTAGGTGTTAATGGAATGTGCAGGTGAATTTGTAGCTCATGTGTGTTTGTATTTGACAGGGGTTTGGGAGGGAGAGGGGGTGGTTTTTGATGATGAGGAAGCAGCAGCTTGCTACTTGCTGCTGATGTGGAAGCAACTTGTAACTTGTTGCTGATGTGGAAGCAGTTTGTTGTGTGTTGGGCGGATTGGGTGATGGGTAGACTGGATTGGGTGGGTGACATATATAATCTGCTGGTTAAGTTTTGACATATATAATCTGCTGGTTGTTAAGTTTTGACATATATAGTATAGTATGTATATTTTGGTCTGATTTTGTTTTGTTTGCTTTCAGAAGACTATCTGCTTGTTAAGTTTTGACTTATAATTTGCTGGTTGTTAAGTTTTGACATGTATAATTTGTATATTTTGGCTTGATTTTGTCTTTCTTTCAGGAAGATCATATGCTTGTGTGCTCCTGATTGTTTGTGCCATTTCACAGCAGTAGTTATCAACCTGATCTTGTAGGGAGCGGGTCACACATTCAAGCATGTAGTAGTGTGATCTTGTAGGCAGTGGTTGTTTTATCTCATTTTGTATGTGACTGAGACATGTGCTTTTATGTTGGAATTTTTGACTTGTGCTTTATATATTGAATTTTTTGATGTGGTCACAAATATTCAAGCATGTAGTGTGCTTCATGTTGGAATTTTTTATTTGTGAAATGGTAAATGATGATCATGGGTTCTTGCTCACTTGTTAAATTTGATTGCACATAAGCATGTATCAAATGTGGATGATTTGTATGTGATGTACCCATATAAGTTATGTAAATGATATGTTTGTATACTTTTTTTAAGTTGGTTGCACATCAACATGTGATGAATATGGATGGTTTGTATGCATGTATCTGTATAAATTAGTATGTAAATGATATGTTTGTATGTTTTGTTAAATTCACACCAGTAGAAAATATGATTATGGATGCCTCTTGCCATGTATCTCTATAAAAAAGTATGCAAATGATGTGTATGTATTGTTTTTTGTATGTATACCATGTATATGTACTATCTTGGCACCACGGTTATATGTTGTGTATGCCATGTAGCTGGTTAAATATGTAATTATCAAAAAGAATAAAAATGCAGCATTTCAAATACACATTTACCAAACAACGTAATTAAGAATCGCAATATTCATAATTACTGCATTTTTTAATCAACATTTGTCCAAACAATGTAATTAAGAATCATGGTATTTGTTTGTTAGGTAATCAGAATCCCGAATTTTTTAATTACTGCAGTAGTGACAAATGGGCCACCCAAATGGCCCCTGAAAGGATTGATAAGAACAAGGATTTATGAAGGAGGAGAAGGTTGTGAAAGAATGTCTCAGTTGTTGGGGTGCTTGCAGTTCCCACAAGGGATTCCAAGAGGGAAGAAACATATGGAGCCACAAACCATCGACTCAGACTGCCCCCATAATTATACAAAGAAAGAAAATACCATAGGTTAAACGTTTTTAGTAGAACATTATAGAAAGGAATAACACCAAGGACTATAAACTTCAAATCAAAGACTACTGACTGCATAAAATCATTTGCCTTGTTAGAGAGGAGGAACTAATACCAAACATGATTTGTTGACAAAGTGAAATTGGTAGACATGGGGATCCACAAGAAGATTTGTAACAAGGGCAATATACTTCTTCCTGAGATGCACCAGCTACACTGAACTAACTGGGGAGTTTATAAGCTAATGGAAAAAATCTCAATGACAAACAACTAGTTGTAGGTGAAAATTCAAGATCTACACTCACCCATTCAACAGAGATGTTTAGCAATGACAATAGGAACCTCAAACTTCTTTTTTTAGATTCCCAAAAGAGGCAACCACCACCACCAACGCAACCCTTCAATGTGTACGGGACAACGTCATTGTCTTTTACGCACTAGAAAGCAACCCCACCATTGGATGTAGTCGTGAAGTACAAGCTTCTCCCAGATTGTAGCTGACACTCACCATCACCAAACAAACACAACTGGTATAGGATTGCCTACACATATACCTTCCACTATCCCTTATCATGTAGCCATTTGCAATTTTCAGGCAAAAAGTGTGAAGATGAATTTTCCTGACCCATCAAAGTAGTTGTGGGATTTAGTTCATGACAACCACAAGTGACAAACAACATATTCTCCTACATGTACATTGCTACACAAGGTTTCCATCGTAAAGATCATGGGATTCAAGCATGTCACACCCACATGGGATGGTCTCAACCTATATAAGAATGCCTCCTAAGCATGTAGTGAAAATCTAGAATGATACATAGACAACACCTACTAACAGTTGGACTGGAGAACCTTGATTAGATCATAGATGATGTTCTCTATCATTTACCCAGACGTATGCCATTATCATACACTTAATGCTAGGCACCGGATAATAATAAAGTGAAAAACTTCTCTCCAACTATGCATGAAGAACAACTAGAAGAGACATTTCTTTCTCGTGAGACTACCATGTCCCATGTTGGATCAAAGCAGACATTATACAAATTACTATGGCTGATGTATAAGGAGGAGAAGTCTAATGATAGAATAGAAAATAACATCACAGGATGTCACTGCACAATATACTTCTCCACCTCTACGTCAAACATCATATATTGATAGGAAATAATGGTAAACAAACATGGTTAGACCTATCAAATGGGTGGATGGGTTGGGTTTGGGTTGGGTCATTGTGGGTGTGGGTCTGGCGGGTGCGGGTCAAAAAGATACACTTCTAAATGGGTGGAAGGAAAGCACACCCAAACCCGACCCAACGGGTTGCGGGTTGTCCGCGGATGCCCATATAAAATGTGTACAATCAACAATAAGTTACCAGTTACTTTCTTTAACACTAAAAACATCTTTAACACTAAAAACAACATTTGAAACCGTTGTAACTATTGTTTTTATGTCAAGTATAGTGAAAAAGAACCAACCAATTACTATGTTTGACGTCAAACTATTTGATTAGTTTTTGATATATGAAAAAGTAGCAGCTAGTTGTATGTTGATATAAATTAGAAAAATCAATGTAGTTTTCATAGATAAATATCACAAGAAAAATACATAATTTTGTCATGTAACATTAGGCATTCCTAATACTACAAGTACTTGTTATTGTCTATTGCAAACATAAAATAAAGAGAATACAATTGTTGTTGGTAAAGGTAAAGAATTAACTTGTATAAAACAAGTAACATCTTTTAATAGGTGTATGTGTATATTATGTATATGAATATATTTGCTTCAATTAACTGGGTCACCTGCGGATCACCCGTGAAACCCGCTTAATAAATGGGTGGGTATGGGTTTTTGTGATTTTCAGTGGGTGGCAAATTTTACCACCCAAACTCAACTTAAACGGGTCGACCCATGGACACCCGCGGATTTTGACCCAGTCTGACAGGTCTAAACATGGTACTGTACATTTGTTTTGATTAACCACCAAATATCCACTTGTTACAAGTAAAAGAGAGGTGCTTGAAGGTCTTCTAAGCCAATGATCTAGGGATGTCAAATGTTCCATATTCAAACATGTCGAACCTCCTTTCCTTGATGAAAAATACAAAAAATAAGTACATGTGAATGAATGATCCTAGAATACAATTGACACAAATAATTACGTGTAACAAAAATTAGTTCAAGTAAAAAAAGATCTTAAAAACCCATAGCCCCCACTAGTTGGTTCAAGAAACAAATAGAGAAACACTAAGTATAATTAAGCTATCCATCAAAGATATATGCTAGATAAAGAAAAGAAATTAGGAAAGTTTAGACATCACAAAAGTAAACATTTTTGTATAATAAACAAATAGTGGGCACTATTTGAGATATTTGATACATTTTCACATATTTTTGATCTATATAACCAATCACCACAAAAGACGCCATTGTAAAAGAACAAAACAACATTGTAGCTAAGCTATACAAACAAAGAATGGTACACGATAATTAGAATATCAATATTGATTTATTCATGTGACACCATTGAATTAAAAAATCAAATTTGGAGGGGTAGAAATGTATATCACCTGGTATATCTTAGAATGTATATGATTGACAACCAAGTCTGATTTGCAACTTCATTTGAATGACTAGCATACCAAAAGGAAAGGACCAATTGTGTTGGCATTTTCATGGTATGATAATTCTTACAAAATAATTTATCATCCACAAAATCCAATTCTGCTGCAGCTAGAGAAGGATTTCTATAGTGGTAGTGGGAACATCAAGAATATATTTCTTTTGTCGGCCATGTTGGCTCATGCTTCATCCTTTCTTATATAAGAAAAGAATCTTGCAAAAAAAGAGATAAAAATAAAGGAACTGTCAATGGGTATTCTTAGAATGACCTACCATAAACCTCAACTTCTAGAGAAATACAACAACTACTAATTCAAGCACTTCATCATTATGAAACATCAAAAAAATAAATAAGAATCAACCAACTAGCCTAAGTTGACTCAAGCAAGAACAAGGAAGTTCCACCAAAAAGAAACATTTTATTTATTCAGCAAAAAAGGTATTAGAAGCTAATAGAAGAGAACACAAGATACACCAATGTCAGAAATTTCGAATTCTAACATAACTAGCCCTTCTGTTGTGTCTTCTTGCAATAACCTTTTATCACACTCCTCCAAAAAAGACAAGGAATTCTTGAGGGGCTTTCACATGACTACATAGGTTGATCTATGGTCAGCTTCTTTCAACATCAGGACTAGAGAACACGCAATTGTTATCATTACTTAACAACAAGTGATCAAGGGCTTTGTTACTTGTCAAAATAATTTAATGGACTAGGGGTATTGTATACATTATCAAATATACCCTAAATATTTTTATGTGGGATGAGGAACACATTCTTCATTTGGTTAATGTCGGATAAGAAAAATCATCTATGTTGGAGTCATGCCCAACAAAGAAACATGAGTATCTAATGAGGTTGCCCAAAATATAGTGTTGTTCTGCTCCTTATCGTGGAAAAGAAAGATCTAGTTTTATATCATTTTATTCATGTGCAAATAATAACTACAAAAGGGAGTGGGTTTGGTCAATGTGGCATATTTGTTACTTCACCTTGTGTGTGAAATCTTGAGATTGGTTTGAGGGGTGCCCTCCTACCGTCCTGTGTTTCACTTCCACCACATATTTTCATTGCAGCGGATGATGTATTATTCTTTTGAAGATATGATCCTACCCATCGCCACCTCCGATATGCATCTAGGCTGCAAGAGACTAATTTGAACCCAAAAAGTCTTTTCGCAGGGACCATTCATCATCTCTGTCAATCAAGGGCACATCAGCACCGAGAGGCATTTCATCAAGCATGTGGTCTTCATCGGAACCACCACAAGGTAACAAAGAAACAAATAGACTAGAGTATATAGAAATAGAAGGAAAAGGAAGGATTGGAGGTGAAGCAAAGAACAAAGAGAATCGTGATATCTTACATGGCGATGTACCACCAGCGGCGGTTTCCAGTTCCTAGGGCGACGACGGTTTCTTATTCTGAGGATGAAGAAGGAATGATGTCTTGCACCAAGGAGCATCGCCCCTTCCATGGGCACCATCGGTGATCTACACTTGCGGTTTGCCAGTAAGAAACTGGTTTGGGGTTTTTCTCCAGGTGGCGCAACCCGCGTGTGGGAAGGTAGGTGGCGAGAGGGGATGCACAAAGTGGGGGTTGAGAGCGTGTGAGTCGGAATAACATGGAAGCATGGGATTGACCGATTGTGGGGAAAATGGGTTACTTGAAAATTTATGCATCTGGAACTTATTTTCATGATATTATGTTCAGATCCCTATAACCTATGACTAAAAGGATTGGAAACCATTTTTCCAACTATTTCAAATTTTAAAATCGGATTGGTTACAAGCCAAACAACCACTTCAAATAGGATTGTCAAAGTCCTATCTCAAATAGTTAATTCTACATGGTTTGACATCAAAACAAGTTATTGCAGAATGATGACCTTTAGAAGGCCATTTTCCCTACAAATTTCACTAGCTTGAACAATTGCTTATATTTCAGCTTCCACCATTGAGTGAGCAGTGAAGGGGAGGCTAAACCCTAGCTGGCACCAGCATCTAGCCACATAAAGTGGCATACAACTTACATGTGTGGAGGCAAACTCCTTCTTGTATATTCATAGTTTAGGACACCTTATTTAGGGACAATAAACATGTTTGACTCGGGGGAGATGAGGGTCGTGCTAGTGGAAGGCAGTGAGCCCCTAGGGCATCTATGCATGCGCCCAAGTAGCAGCGGTGGTGCGTGGAGCGCTTCCACAGGGGTCTCCTCTGTCATCTTGAGGAGCAATGAGGAGGGCGAGCGCGGCCTCTTAGGCCTCTTCTATGTTGTTTGGACTTCTGTGAGGGTGCTTTACGGTGCTGCTTCATCTTAGCATTAGGAGCATACCAATAGGAGAGGCTAACGGCAATGGCATGCCAACAAGAGGGGTTGAGGGCATTGACTGCAAACCAGGCATATTTGGTGGTTCCATGGGCATAGTTGATCCTTACTTTCCCCCTTCCCCTCATTGCGGAGTTCAGAACTCGGCTGAGGGAAGCACAAGCAACATGGGATAGGAGTGTGCCCTGGCGGCATCTCTTGTTGGTGTAATGGGGCGGGTGATAATAGCTTCAACGGCGGACCCGACTCCTCTCCCCATTCTCTCGGTTGTGATGGTGACCTTGAATCTGGTAGAAAGGGGTGAGCTTGGATCTGGAGTTGGTTGTTGTCGTGGTTTGGGCTATATGGATGGGGTGGAAAGTCAAAAAGGCTTGTGTCTCCTTGTTTCTCTGATTGGTTGGATTTGGTATCAGATAAGGAGAGGGAGAGGTTGTTAAGGGTGGGTGATGCTCGTAGGGTGTTTGAGGTTATGCCTCAAGCATATGGTCATTTTGATCAGTGTGGATGTGGGGATTCAGGTGGTTTGTTGGGGGGTGGGACACCGACTGCTTTGAGGGTTTCTCTAAGGGTTTCTTTTGGGTCGGGTCTCTTTGTGTATCCCTTTTGATGGTGATCTTGGGGGTTGTACCATGCTCGGTGCCCAAAGATGATGGAGGTGTGACAGAGAGCCAAATTGTGTTCTCTGAGTTGCACACTTCCACATCTAGGTGAGCTATTAGTTTCCTAACTGGGCCATCGTCGTGTCTCTAGTAATGCATATTTTAGGCACCTAAGGATGGGACAGCGGTGGCACCAATTCTTGGGTGCACTGGTATGTTTCCAGTGTCATGCTCCGGGACACTTGGCTCGCAATTTGAAGGCTAGGTGGCAGGTCTGGAGATGCCCCCCTCTCCTCTGGACCAGTGTTTTTGCTGCCTTCAACGTGGACACTTGAGACGATGGTGTTCATCCCTGCTAACTTGCTTTCGCGTCATATGGTGAGGGAATGTCCGATTAGCAAATCATATGAACATGTTCTTGTTAGGAAATTGTACGCAGATATACGCAGTAGAAACAAAAATTTTATTTGCACGTTTCCCAAAAACCACTGCAACTCTCACAGTGATGATGATGATTGTGATTCTTAGACCTAAAATCATTGTACTCATCACATGTCGTTGGGTACACTTTGACATCATCAAACGCAGACCTGAAATATGGATTGTTATAAAGGTGATGATTGGGTGACTTTGACATATGAGGTTTTGACTGTGAGTGACAGATATGGGATTTGTCCCTCCCGAGGGAGTATGATGTCCATGGCCACTTGATAAGTGAGAATGAGAAAAGCATGCATGTGTGTGAGTCAATATGTGATTTTGATGGCACACTTATCTCAGACAGTCTACTTTGGATCAAGAAAATGAATAAACGTTGAAAGGATGACAACTCCATGCCTTGAGTTCATTCAGGATATTAGTGACAAAGGAATTATACATTCACTGTAACACCAATCATGGATTGTAGGATTGAAAGTTGTTCTCCAACTTTTCTTTTCACTTGGGTAGCACTGATGTGCCACTAGGCACCGCTCTTTGCTTGTGGTGTCATAAGCTGTTATGGACATTGACTTCCAATGTGAAATGGGACCTATAGGGTCACACACAAAGGATTTAACTTGGAAGAGGAGTTTATCCATGAATGATGTTTGGATTTATTACTAAAGGTGTTTAGGAACTCAATCAAACATTCAATCAATAGACTTGACTCAGAATCATCAAGTTCAAGTGTTGGACTAACTAAATTGAGTGTCAGATTGATTGAGAACTGCATTGACTGTTTTCTGCACAACTTGGACCACCAACCGACTGGTTTACTGGGTGAACCAATCGGCTCATGGTCAGTGAGATGACTGGTTCACTTGGTGAACCGATCGATTTGGCAGGACCAAATGAGAAGGTTTGGGAAAGTTCGGGTTGGTGAGAAAAAGATTTTCATTTCACATGTACAATTCGATTGGGAAAAGAACTAATATTTAGATTGGTAGGAAATGAAAAGAGGAAAGTCAATTAGAGGTTGATCAGGAATGTGAACTGACTGGTTCAATTGGTGAACCGATCGACTCAACTCCCAACTGACCGTTTCATTTGTGAAATGATCGGTTCGCCTGTCGTAGTGCAATCAATTTTTTGAAATTTTGGACCCTTCTACTCCCGCACAGATTGAGAACCCTGACCATGCCCTCTACTATAAACAGAGGAGTGCAGGGGGCTTCTCAAAGTACAACACAATAGTTCTCTGAATGCTAGTGCTCTGCAAAGTTGTTGTCCTCTCTGGTTGTGGAACCAGGAGAGCCCGAGCAAGTGCCACCCGTGAAGGAGGAGGCACAGTGAGGGAAAGACAATTGCATGATGACAATTGGTGGTGGGAGAGCGTATCAGTGACTAGTACGCTGACAGAAGGAGATGACTCCTTCCATTATCCTGTAGGATAGGATGACTGGTGATCCCGGTGGTCCGTGTGGACTAGCTGTAGGGGCGAGAGACTTCTGCCACTCAGGAGGACAGTTGTCAATCTATAGTCCGAGTAGAGACCATGAGCTGCACAGACACCGTCCAAGACTAGGTGGTTGAAGACTGCACTAGTTGTGTGGTTTTTTCGCTGAGCAAGCCTCAGGACCAAGTACACCTCGCTAAAACCATCCTTCCTATTTCATAGTCGTTGATGAGATCCATGGTGATAGTTTTATGGGTAGAGAATTTTTTTTGTTTCCGCTGCCTTCTCCCTCTCCCTAAAACCTTACACAACCAACTTCGTTCCAACCAGCTTGACATAACATATGCTCGTCTCAACACTTGAGAAGGTCATTTGGCACCCCAAATGCCTATCTCAACACTTGAGACGGCCGTCTGGCACTCCAGACGATCGTCTCAATGCTTGAGGTGGTCGTTTGGTAGTGTAGTCAGCTCTTTGTGCGTGAATTGATTGCCTAAACACTTTAGTAATCATTCCAATCAACCTGACACTCCAATCAGTCAGCTCAACACTTGAACTTGATATATCTAAGTCCACTCAGTTGATCCATTGTTTAATTGAATATATAAAGACCTTTAGTATTCAATCTAAACATCATTCATGAATATAGTCCTTTAATCCAAGTGTATCATATGTGTGTGACCCTATAAGTCCAGAAATACATTAGAGTGAATGTCCATAACAACTTATGACATCACAAGCAAAGAGTGGTGCATAGTCGCACATCAAGGGGCCCTAGATATCGATCTCAGATAGGAGGGACAACACTCGATGTCCTTGTGTGTCACCAGAGGTACCTTCAACCTGAACTCCTATGGGTCACCTCCAGAGCTGACATGAATCCATCTAGCAATTCAGAAGCATGTCAATAAGTTAAATACACATTGATATGCTATAATTCAATGTATGCATTAGCTATACACTAAACAAACAATTCAAACTTGTTTTACTAAATAGATGTAAGTCTAAAATATATCTGAGAAGCCTAAAACTTGATAAAAAGGATGACAAACAAATCACGGCTCGGTTGACTCGTCAAGTGCAAAACTTCTTCTCATGACAAAATAGAAAGTAAAACTATGTTATTCCATATTACATTGTAACACTGGCTTGTAGAACATGCGACATTCGATTACACTTACAATATCCCTTCTCCAATTACACTTAGAATAACTTAGTATGACTCAAAGTAGCAATTTTTCTCACATGTCACCTTTACAAATTGTCAAATAAATGTATTTGTATATCTCCATAAAAATGTATTTGGGAGGAGTCATGGCCCATATCATGATAGTGTCTTCCCACTGCAAGTCCATTGAAATGCATTTATGAGGAGTTGTGGCCCATATCAAATATTGTCCTTTTTTCATCGAGTCCTTGAAAATTCATTTGTGAGGAACCAAAGCCCATTTCATTAGAATGGACTCTCACATCAAGTCCCACAAAATGCTTTTTTTGGTGAGCCAGGGCCCATAGCATAGCAGTGTCCTCTCACAAAAAGTCCACAAAAATACTTCTGAGAGGAGCTAGTACCCCTATCATGACAGTGTCCTCTCATAATAAGTTCCTAAAAATGCTTTGATAGTGTCTTGGAAAGACAAAGAAATTGGAATTTCAATTGTGGTACCCGCTTGTGGGTCTTCTCTAGCTGCACTTGTAGCTCTTGCTTGTTGGAATGGTAGCTTTCACATGTGGTTCTTGCAACACTTGCTTATAGAGTTTGGATGCCAAACAAACAGGCATTGGGTGTTGGGTGGCGGAACTGGAATGGATACAAGAACAGGAGAGCGGCGGCTAGAATGGGGAGATAATAAAGTGGCTAGGGTTTGCAGAGTGTATTTTATAGGGAACCATTTTGGTCAGGGTTCTTTATTCAAGGATAAGCCTTAGCCCCTGGTTCAAGATGCAGATTACCAAGTCTGGACCTGGTTAGTCTATGTTAGTCGATATATCCAGATTAGTTTATCTGAAGTCGATCTTGTTTTTAGTTGGCAACCCAATCCCATTGAAAGTACTCATTAAATTGGACTAGCCTCATAACTTGTGTTTTTCAATCTAGCATATAAAACAAAATAACACAAAAGACATAGCTAAATCCAGATTGGGTTTTCAAAATCCTTATGTTAGCAGGACTGACTTGGTCTGGATTAGAGGATTACATAATCCAAAATGGACCCCATCAGTCCAGTTTTTGCCAAACAGAACAAGACTGGATCCTGATTGGGTTAGTCGGGATTAGTGCCTACGTGGCACAAAAAGATAGTGCCCAGTCCGATTTGATCCCGAACCAAACAACACCTTAGGGAATAACAAAATATGGTCAGGGTTTTAATCCTTGACTATTTATCCTTGACCTATATTTAATTTTGTTGTAGTGCACTTTTTAGCCACCCACTTGTTGCAAACGTGCAACTAAGATTTAATTAAGTGACTTCTAATGCCTCTCAAAAAGTATATTATCAACTAGTGCATCTACAATACTTAGTAGGAAACTATGCCTCATATCTAGTTATGATTGTTGTTGGGTGGTGATATATGGTCTTGTTGTAAATGTTTCTGCACAATCTTGGATGTTGGTTGTAAGTTTTTGATGTCTCTATACAATCTTGGATGTTGGTTGCAGTTTGCTACTGACAAGAACATCCTCACGTGTCGATGGAAGAAAAATCATTAGAACATTTGCCACTTTTCCACTATGTAATATAGTTGTGTTTCTTGATGATGTAGCACAATTCAAATATAGAAATTAGAAGGATTCTGCATACAATCCTACAAAGTAGAAGTACAGAGCAAAACACTTCAATTCAGTTGCTAATCAATAATCGTTTACAAATAAAAGTGGGAAATTGCTTGATGCCAAAATTTTAGGTGTCATTGATTTCAAATATAATAGAGGCCATTTAAGTTTCTACACATATACCAAATATAATCTCCAGCCTATTAAGATAACCTTACCCTACAAATGTAGTTTGCTTGATCCACAAACAAATGTAGAGGGACAGAACAAGTTCCTTAAATCAATGATAGGAAAGGGGCATCAAGAATATGCTACAAAGTAAGGAGTATACAAAAAAAATATCAAAATAAGCAGATAACCATATTATCATGTAGAGGAGAATATGAACCAAAAATACCAGATCTGACTTGCAAACAATATCTCTCAACTTCTCTTAAGAGTAAAAATATCACATGTACGTCAAGAAACAACAGAAAAGGAGGAGCATATTAGGCAATCGGGATAGGACGCACTGGGAAAAAGAAGAAATCAGACTCCATGGTTGATTGGGTTCAAAATTTGATGTAGTCCTGGCTTCTCATATCTAGAGGGAAAATTATTATTTCAGGGTGGGGAAGAGGTGAAAAGAGGAAAAGAGGATGCCAAGTCAGTATTGGGCATGTGAGGCAAGAGTAGGAGGGAAAGAGGATGCCAAGTTGAATCCATCAATGATCTGATGGTCTTAATTTTGACTAAGTGTCTCAAAGATATGATGGTATTGCTTTTGGTAAAAATCTTCAACGATCTGATGGTCATATTTTTGTCTAAGTGTTCTAAAAATTCGATGGTCTTGGATTTGTCTAAGTACATCAACCATCCGATGGGATTTCTAAGTATATGAACTGATGTTTTTGATGATGGCATGTTGAAAGCATGATGATGACATGTTGAATTCTCTATAGTGTAATAAATGATAATGATGCACTTAATAGAGTAGTGTTATGTGAGCATTAATGGCTTTTGGGTATGCTTGAGCCATAGTGTGAATGTTTAATCCTCTTCATAAGTGATAAGGATTAATATCATGTGATGGTGTGATAAAGAGTATATTCTCATGGGTAGCAATGAACTAGTAGCTTGTGATGTTGTAATGAGAAATATATCTCATAAGTATTATATCTTCTGGAGTTATTATATCGCCAGCTATTTTCTAGAAATGAGTTAGGGTTTGTATGTCAGACTTGGTTGATGCAGCCTTCACTCAATTGGCACTAATTATTCAAGTGAAATCCTAATCATGTAGTTTCCTATGTTGTAGAACCATTCTAGTATTGACACAAGAGAAATGAAAGTTTTGGCCAAAACAAGAGCCAACAACCCATATCATGATAGTGTCCTTTCACAACATGTCCCTTCAAATGCATTTTGGAGGTGTCAGGGTCCATTTCAAGACAAATTTTATCTCACATCAAGTCCCTAAAAATGCATTTGGGAGGTGTCACGATCAATATCTCACAACAAAACATCACGACAGTCTCGGCGATGCACGTCGTGACCGCGATAAAATGTGATACAACAACATTAAAGCAAGGTGTCATGACTAGTGTTAGACATAAGCTTCGCAACCAACCCACAACATAACGGCGTGACCCACCTTCATAGCACAACATCGCGACCACATCAAACACAGTGTTGCAGCCAGACCAAAATGAAGTGTCACATCCACAAGCACAACGAACCATCACGACTGAAACAAGGACAACCATCACAACTAAAATAACACCAGCTATCTCGACCTCAAACGCACATGGTGCACATCTTTCTCTACCCAAAACACAAGAGAAACAAAAGTCTTGACCAAAACAAGACCCAACAACCCATATCATGATAGTGTCCTTTCACAACATGTCCCTTCAAATGCATTTGGGAGGTGTCAGGGCCCATTTCAAGACAAATGTTATATCACATCAAGTCCCTACAAATGCATTTGGGAGGTGTCATGGCACATATGGTGATAATTTCATCTCATAGTAAGTCCTTAAAATGCATTTGAAGGTGTCATGTCCCATATCATGACAATGTCCTCTCACAACAAGACCACAAAAATGCATTTGGGAGGTGTCAGGGCCCATATCATGACAAATGTTATCTCACATCAAGTCCCTAAAAATACAATTGGGAGGTGCCACAACCCATATCATGATAGTGTTCTTTCACAACATGTCCCTTCAAATAAATTTGGGAGGTGTCAGGGCCCATTTCAAGACAAATGTTATCTCACATCAAGTCCCTAAAAATGCATTTGGGAGGTGCCACAACCGATATCTCACAACAAAACATCATGATTGTCTCCACAATGCACGTCGTGACCGCAATAGAATGTGATACAACAACGTTAAAGCAAGGTGTCATGACCAGTGTTACATAAAGGCTTCGCAAACAACCCACACTACAACGTTGTGACCCACCCTCACAGCACAACGTCCTGACTGCATCAAACACAGTATCACGACCAAATCAAAATGAAGTGTCATGTCTAGAAGCAGATCGGACCATCACGACTGAAACAAGGTCAACCATGACAAACAAAACAACACCAACCGTCTCGACCTCAAACCCACATGGTGCACATATTTCTCAACCCAAAACATAAGAGAAACGACAGTCTTGACCAAAACAAGACCCAACAACCCATATCATAATAGTGTCCTTTCACAACATGTCCCTTCAAATGCATTTGGGAAGTGTCAGGACCCATTTCAAAACAAATTTTATCTCACGTCAAGTCCCTAAAATGCATTTGGGAGGTGCCACGACCCATATCTCACAACGCAACATTGTGACTGTCTCCACAACGCACGTTGTGACTGCAATAGAACGTGATACAATAACATTAAAGTAAGGCGTCACGACTGGTGTTACACATAGGCTTCGCGACCAACCCGCAACACAACGTCGCGACCCATCCTCACAGCACAACCTCATGACTGCATCAAACACAGTGTCGTGACTAGACAAAAATGAAGTGTCACATCCACAAGAAGAACAAACCATCACGACTGAAACAAGGCCAACCATCACAACCAAAACAACACCAACTGTCTCGACCTCAAACCCACATGATGCACATCTTTCTCGACCCAAAACACAAGAGAATCATCAATCTTGACCAAAACAAGACCCAACAACCCATATCATGATAGTGTCCTTTCACAACATGTCCCTTCAAATACATTTGGGAGGTGTCAGGGCCCATTTCAAAACAAATGTTATCTCACATCAAGTCCCTAAAAATGTATTTGGGAGGTTTCGTGGCACATATGATGATAATGTCATCTCACGGTAAGTCCTTAAAAATGCATTTGGAAGGTGTTAGGTCCCATATCATGACAACGTCCTCTCACAACAAGGCCATGAAAATGCATTTGGGAGATGTCAGGGACCATATCATGACGAATGTTATCTCACATCAAATCCCTAAAAATGCAATTGGGAGGTGCCACGACCCATACCGTGATAGTGTTCTTTCACAACATGTCCCTTCAAATGCATTAAGAAGGATACATGGCCCATATATTGGCAGTGTCCTCTCATAATAAGTCAATAAAAATGCATTTTGGTGAAGTTTGGACCCATATCATGACAATATCCCCTCATGCCAAGTCCTTAAAAATACATTTGGGAGGTGCCATCACACATATGATGACAATATCATCTCACAGTAAGTCCTTGAAAATGCATTTGGGTGGTGTCATGTCCCATATCATGACAACGTCCTCTCATAACAAGTCCATCAAAATGCATTTGAGAGGTGTTAGGGCGCATATCATGACAAATGTTATCTCACATCAAGTCCCTAAAAATGCATTTGGGAGGTTCAACGACCCATATCGTGATAGTTTTCTTTCACAACATGTCCCTTCAAATGCATTAAGAAGGGTACATGGCCCATATATTGTCAGTGTCCTCTCATAATAAGTCCTTGAAATTGCATTTCGGTGAAGTTTGGCCCATATCATGACAATGCCCTCTCATGCTAAGTCCTTAAAAATACATTTGAGAGGTCCCATAGAACATATGATGACAATGTCATCTCATAGTAAGTCCTTAAAAATGCATTTGGGTGGTGTCATGTCCCATATCATGACAACGCCCTCTCATAACAAGTCCATCAAAATGCATTTGGGAGGTGTCAGGGCTCATATCATGACAAATGTTATCTCACATCAAGTCCCTAAAAATGCATTTGGGAGGTGCCACGATCCATATCGTGATGGTGTTCTTTCACAACATGTCCCTTCAAATGCATTAAGAAGGATACATGGCCCATATATTGCCAGTGTCCTTTCATAATAAGTCCTTGAAAATGCATTTCGGTGAAGTTTGGGCCCATATCATGACAATGTCCTCTCACGCCAAGTCCTTCAAAATACAATTGAGAGGTGCCATGGCGCATGTGATGACAATGTCATCTCACAGTAAGTTCTTAAAAATGTATTTGGGAGGTTTTAGGTCCCATATCATGACAACGTCCTCTCACAACAAGTCCATTAAAATGAATTTGGAAGGTTTTAGGGTCCATATCATGACAAATGTTATCTCACATCAACTCCCAAAAATGCAATTGGGAGGTTCCATGACCCAGATCATGATAATGTCATTTCACAACATGTCCCTACAAATTCATTAAGGAGGAGCCAGAGCCCATATATTGACAACGTCCTCTCATAATAAGTCCCTAAAAATGCATTTCAGTGAAGTTTGGGCCCATATCATGACAACATTCTCTCACGCCAAGTCCTTGAAAATACACTAGGAAGGTGCCATTGAGCATATGATCACAATGTCATCTCACAGTAAGTCCTTAAAAATGCATTTGGGAGGTGTTAGGTCCCATATCACGATAATGTCCTCTCACAACAAGTCTATGAAAATACATTTGGGAGGTGTCATGGCCCATATAATGACAACATCCTCTCATAACAAGTTAATCCAAATGTATTTGGGAGGTGTCAGGGCCCATATCATAGCAAATGTTATCTCACATCAAGTCCTTAAAAATGCATTTGGGAGGTGCCACGACCCATATGATGATAGTGTCATTTCACAACATGTCCTTTGAAATGCTTTAAGGAGGAGACATTGCCCATATATTAACAGTTTCCTCTCATAATAAGCCCCTAAAAATGCATTTGGGTGAAGTTTGAGCCCATATCATGACAATCTCCTCTCACGCCAAGTCCTTGAAAATACATTCAGGAGGTTCCATGGCACATATGATGGCAATGTCATCTCAAAGTAAGTCCTTAAAAATACATTTGAGAGGTGTCAGGTCTCATATCATGAGAATGTCCTCTTACAATAAGCCCATGAAAATGTATTTGAGAGGTGTCAGGGCCCATATCAGACAAATGTTATCTCACAACGCGTCCCTTAAAATGCATTTGGGAGGTGCCATGACCCATATCATCATAGTGTCCTTTCACAACACGTCCCTTCAAATGTACTAAGGAGGTGTCAGGGCCCATATATTGAAAATGTCCATAAATGCATAAGGAGCCATGGCCCATATCATGACAATATCATCTCACAATATGTCCCTTGAAATGCATTTGTGAGGATCTTGGGCCCATATCATGACAGCATCATCTCACAACAAGGCCCTTGACATGCATTTGTGAGGATCTTGGGCCCATATCCTGATAGTGGTCTCTCACAACAAGCCCTTAAAACTGCATTTGTGAGTATCCAGGCCCATATCATGAGAATCCTATCAGGAAAGTCTCCCAAAATGCATATGTGAGGAGCTACGACCCATAACATGACAATGTCCTCTGAGACAAGTCTATTAAAATGCTTCAAGGAGGGGCTAGGGCATGTTTTACACTACTACAGAACCTACCTTTAGTGTCGGTTATTTAAAGCCTTTGGTGTCGGTTTCTAAGCGACACCTATGTGGGCGACACTAAAAGTCCACCCATTAGGCGTCGGTTCCAAAACCGACGCCCAAACTCATCGCGCGCCACCGGAAGTGCGCCATCAGGGGACAATAGGCATCGGTTATTAGATACATGGCCCATATATTGTCAGTGTCCTCTCATAATAAGTCCTTGAAATTGCATTTCGGTGAAGTTTGGCCCCATATCATGACAATGCCCTCTCATGCCAAGTCCTTAAAAATACATTTGAGAGGTCCCATCGCACATATGATGACAATGTCATCTCATAGTAAGTCCTTAAAAATGCATTTGGGTGGTGTCATGTCCCATATCATGACAGCGCCCTCTCATAACAAGTCCATCAAAATGCATTTGGGAGGTGTCAGGGCTCATATCATGACAAATGTTATCTCACATCAAGTCCCTAAAAATGCATTTGGGAGGTGCCACGATCCATATCGTGATGGTGTTCTTTCATAACATGTCCCTTCAAATGCATTAAGAAGGATACATGGCCCATATATTGTCAGTGTTCTTTCATAATAAGTCCTTGAAAATGCATTTCGGTGAAGTTTGGGCCCATATCATGACAATGTCCTCTCACGCCAAGTCCTTCAAAATACAATTGGGAGGTGCCATGGCGCATGTGATGACAATGTCATCTCACAGTAAGTTCTTAAAAATGTATTTGGGAGGTTTTAGGTCCCATATCATGACAACGTCCTCTCACAACAAGTCCATTAAAATGAATTTGGAAGGTGTCAGGGTCCATATCATGACAAATGTTATCTCACATCAACTCCCAAAAATGCAATTGGGAGGTTCCATGACCCAGATCATGATAATGTCATTTCACAACATGTCCCTACAAATTCATTAAGGAGGAGCCTGAGCCCATATATTGACAACGTCCTCTCATAATAAGTCCCTAAAAATGCATTTCAGTGAAGTTTGGGCCCATATCATGACAACATTCTCTCACGCCAAGTCCTTGAAAATACACTAGGAAGGTACCATTGAGCATATGATCACAATGTCATCTCACAGTAAGTCCTTAAAAATGCATTTGGGAGGTGTTAGGTCCCATATCCCGATAATGTCCTCTCACAACAAGTCTATGAAAATACATTTGGGAGGTGTCAGGGCCCATATAATGACAACATCCTCTCATAACAAGTTAATCCAAATGTATTTGGGAGGTGTCAAGGCCCATATCATAGCAAATGTTATCTCACATCAAGTCCTTAAAAATGCATTTGGGAGGTGCCACGACCCATATGATGATAGTGTCCTTTCACAACATGTCCTTTGAAATGCTTTAAGGAGGAGACACTGCCCATATAGTAACAGTTTCCTCTCATAATAAGCCCCTAAAAATGCATTTGGGTGAAGTTTGGGCCCATATCATGACAATCTCCTCTCACGCCAAGTCCTTGAAAATACATTCAGGAGGTTCCATGGCACATATGATGGCAATGTCATCTCAAAGTAAGTCCTTAAAAATACATTTGAGAGGTGTCAGGTCTCATATCATGAGAATGTCCTCTTACAATAAGCCCATGAAAATGTATTTGAGAGGTGTCAAGGCCCATATCAGACAAATGTTATCTCACAACACGTCCCTTAAAATGCATTTGGGAGGTGCCACAACCCATATCATCATAGTGTCCTTTCACAACACGTCCCTTCAAATGTACTAAGGAGGTGTCAGGGCCCATATATTGAAAATGTCCATAAATGCATAAGGAGTCATGGCCCATATCATGACAATATCATCTCACAATATGTCCCTTGAAATGCATTTGTGAGGATCTTGGGCCCATATCATGACAGCATCATCTCACAACAAGGCCCTTGACATGCATTTGTGAGGATCTTGGGCCCATATCCTGATAGTGGTCTCTCACAACAAGTCCTTGAAACTGCATTTGTGAGTATCCAGGCCCATATCATGAGAATCCTATCAGGAAAGTCTCCCAAAATGCATATGCGAGGAGCTACGACCCATAACATGATAATGTCCTCTGAGACAAGTCTATTAAAATGCTTCAAGGAGGGGCTAGGGCCTATTTTACACTACTACAGAACCTATCTTTAGTGTCGGTTATTTAAAGCCTTTGGTGTCGATTTCTAAGCGACACCTATGTGGGCGACACTAAAAGTCCACCCATTAGGCGTCAGTTCCAAAACCGACGCACAAACTCTTCGTGCGCCACCGGAAGCGCGCCATCAGGGGACAATAGGCATCGGTTATTAGATAAGAAACCGACGCCCAAAATTTTCGCGCCACAGAAAGGGCGTCATCTTGGCCACTATCAGTGTTGGTTATTTACAAATAACCGATGCCATATATTAGGAAATAGACGTCGGTTATTTGTAAAAAAACCGACACTATAACATTATGTGTCGGTTTTTTACAAATAACCGACGCCCAAACCCGCGCCATCTTGGCCACGACCGTGTTGTCCAGCACGGCCGTGTTGTTAAGGAAATAGACGTCGGTTTATTGTAGGAAAACCGACACTATATCATTATGTGTCGGTTATTTACAAATAACCGACGCCTATTGTTTTTTTCTGTCAGTCTGCAGACCTGCTGTGGCTGGTCGCAGGATGAGAAACCTGTTCAGTTCAGTTATGAACTGCAGGTTTTACGACATCCATTGATATCAGCCGACAACAGGCCGCAAACTTGCAAAATTAACAATAAAAGAGTTCCATTCATTCACACATTTATAAACATTCACACATGCTAGCAATCTGTAGTTCCATTCATTCACATTCACACATGTAGAAACATTCATATAGCAACAAACACTTTCATTCATTTTCACTCAGACACATGTAGAAACATCCAGAAATGTAGAAACATTCACACATATATTATAATTCAGAAATTCATTTACAAAGTATCATTGTTTAGTCATTATTCGCTATCAGGATCCCAATTATATTTTAAAGCCCCCACTAATTGTATGGATGTTGCCCATTGTTCGATTACTTCATTTAATTCTCCCATCGTATAGGGAGCATTAACATTTGGTAAGTCCTTTCCTGTAATGGGGTCAGCTTTAAACACCTATAAAGAGAATGATGTATATATATAATTAATGAGCTATAAATAAGATTGATATATTTCGATCATATTATCTAACGAGACTATATAATACCTGAGCAATACATTCGATATCCAGTGCAGCATGTTTGATAATCATGTGCATATATCACATGACATAGTATCCACATGCCCATTCGTTGTCTTGTGTAGCACACTATAAATTCAAACATACAAAATATTAACAAATACAACTAATTAAGCATTGTTCACATAAATAATATATACATATATTGCAGTCGGGAACTTACTTTCACATTCTTCCAAATTATTGGCTGGTTCTTTTTCGTGGGGACCTTTCCTCCAGCCTTTTTGTACTCCTCAAAACCCCTACATGTTAATGTAACACAGAACATTGCAATTAAATAGTAATGTAATAACATATGTTAACGGATATGTGATGCGATGATTTTGAGTCGCATTTATAGACCGATTTCATATGTGTTTTGTGCCTTAATTACTCATTTTCATGGATATTATTGCATAATTCACTTTATTTGGTCTTTGCCATCATTTTATATCAAATCCCCTTTGTTTCACTATTTTAAGCATTATTGATCATCTTATCATAAATCGTGTGGATTTACTTGGTCTTGTTGTGCAATTTCAGGAAGAACAAGTATCTGCTTCCGTCGATACCATCGACGGATGTCGATACCATCGACCAAGCCACAGGTTGTCAGCCGAGAAGAGCAATACAGAGTCGATACCATCGACACCTATGTCGATGGCATCGAGATGTCTCCAGGCTGCTGGCGAGGATGAAGTCGATACCATCGACGCAAGTCGATGCCATCGACTCAAGGAGAGCTACAGCGTCGCTAAACGACAACAACCGACGCTAAAGGAGTCGATACCATCGACACCCAAGTCGATGGTATCGAGATCATGACAGGCGCTCAGAATAAAAGAAAGGAAAACTGCCGCTAATCCGCTGTGTCGATACCATCGACTCGTGTCGATGGTATCGACGCCGGCAGATATGCGTTGGATTTGTTTTGATTTCGATCGGACGGCTGTTGTTATTTGACGACCTAATTAGGGACTTATACCTAATGACGGCCGCCCAGACGTGATCATCATCTCATTTTGGATTGCACGAGTGCCGAGGAGGAGAGAAAGGAGAACGGAGGCCGAGAAGCTCACTCCGGGTGATTCGGACGCTGCCGAAGACAATTTCCACCACCGACAGGCGGGGAAAGCTTGTGTTCTACGCCAAGGATCCACCGGTTCTTCTCCATTCAGGGGTTTTCCCATTTATTTCACGTTTTTCTTATGAATTCCCCAATTTCTACCATGTATTCGTGTAAGATGAACATGAGAGGCTAAAACCCTCAATCTTTAGGACCGGGAGTAGCCCGGGGATACATTGTATGATGATTTTATATTGATAATTCATATTTTTTCTCTCATATCCGTGGTATAGATTCATTTTCTCTATTGCTATTGTTATGTTTGATCACCATAATAATAAATTAATGCCCTTAATTACTTCGACAGAAGGATTAACGGTTGAAAAGAGACGAATTCTACATTAATTAATAAAACCCTTGACAAAGGAGTTGTAAAATTAATGGTGGGAACTGAGAGACCGTTTATAATGCACTTAGTTTAGGGGAATGATTACTACGACGGTGGAATCAACCTAAATCTAAGTAGTGAATTACACCACGACAGTGGGTAATTCTCATTTCAGGCCACTACCCGGATAGAGAGAGAAGTGTGAGGAATTATATGAAATCTAATACAATGTTGACCTGCGGTGAAACCGCCATCCTAAAGATATCTCTTTAAATTGATTAAATTAACCTTTAATCGATTGTTTTCTTTGGTTGATTTTTGTTTTTTTTTTAATTTGAACAACAAAACCCTACTTTGTTAATCGGTCTAGCTGATTGCGATTAGTTAGTAAAAGTCTCCAATAATTCACGTATCCCTGAGTTCGACTCGGGCCTCACAAGGCCTATATTACTCGACGCGTATACTTGCGTTTAAGCGCGTAGTAAAATACACGTCAAGTTTTTGGCGCCGTTGCCGGGGATACGGCGAATTATTGGCACTTTGAGTGCTAAGAGCGGCCATTCTAGGCCACATTTTTTTTATTAATTTTAAAACAATTTCAAAAATTCCCTTATTTCTCTATAATTGTGTTGACTCGTTCAAAGCATTGTACTGAACCCCTATTTCCATATTTCAGGTGCTTTGCATGGTGCACACACGTAGTCGAGACTACGTGAATCGCACACCTGAGGTTCCATCTGCGGGACCAGAGGACGAGGACTACTACGAGGAGGAACACTTAAGTGATATAAATTCTGAATCTGAGCAAGAACAAGAAGAAGAAATGGCTGAAGAACAGACAATATGGGAGAAGATCAAGGCGTCTTCTTCCTCAGCATCAAAAGGGCCTATAAAGAAAAAGGGGTTGGACATTCCAACTTACAAGATCGATCCAGCATTGATTAACCTAGTTAAATCAAACGCATTTCACGGACTGAAAAATGAAGATCCAGTGGCACACATTAGTCAGTTTGTTGAAAATTGCGATATGGTGAAGATTGATCGATTTCCACAGGATGTGCTTTACCTCAAGTTATTCCCCAGTTCCTTGGCGGGAGTAGCAAGAGAGTGGCTCCACAACCTCGACGACGAGTTTGTAGAATCATGGGATCACATGGTAGAGGTTTTCTTCGAGAGGTTCTTCCCTCCTGAGAAGACCAATGATATGATTAGGAAGATTCATAATTTCACCCAACAGGCGGGTGAAACTTATTCTGAGACTTGGGAGCGATTCCAGGTCATGTTGAGGAGATGTCCACACCATGGATTGGACAAGGAGACCCAAGTGAAGATCTTCTACTTTGCTCTCTCCGAGCATGATAGAAGTAATCTTGATTCAGCCGGATCTGGTTTCTTTCTAAATAACACGGATACCAGATGTTGGGAAATATTGAAGAACATGGCTAGGAAACAGTCATGGGGTGACAGAGGTGCCGTGGAACATGTCAAAGCTGCCGGTGAATCCAGAATAGTTAGGGAGCTGAACGACAAGCTAGATCTCCTAGCCAAGAAGCTGCTAACTAGGGAAGATGCATCTGAGGATGAGGAAGCCCAAGTAAAGTTCATGCAACAACAGGGCTATAGAAACAATGACTATTCATGGAGAAAAGATAAAAAGTTTTCATGGAAGGATCCAAATAATTTTCTGCAGGATCCAGATGCTAAGCCACAGCAGAAAGCCGAGGACAAGAACATTGAATTGCTAAGTCAAATGGTCCAGCAAAACCAAGAGATGATGGCCATGTTTGGAAAACAACTGCAATCTCAAGGTGATATTCTAACCAAATTTGGGCAGACACTGCAAAGCCATGGAGCGCAAATGCGAGCATTGGAGACCACTGTGGCACAGATTTCGAGTGAAGTGGCGGCCATCAAGCACGCCAATCAACAGAAACCAGCAGAGAATGCAAATGTGGGCCAAGCGCACCATCAGGTCAAGTACATGTCTGTGGTGAGCAATGAGGAGAAATCTCAGGCGCAAGAAGCTGTAGAAGAAAGAAAAATGACGTTCAATGTGAATGCAACACCGGCGATACCGTATCCACGCACTTACTATAGGTTGTCGGGCGGAAACCATTTCTTCAGAAAATCAGAGAGAGTTGTGAGTATGGTATCTCCGTCTAGGCAAGAGGAGCAGGTGCAGGTTGTTTGTGCACATGTGGAGACATCTGAGGCGAGAGAGGAACCACAACAAGCTGCTACTATTGATGATGTCTCACCAAAGCCCACGTCCGAGGGAATAATTGAAGCAAGTTTAGGAGAGGTACCCCTGAAAAGCTCTTATGTGCCACCTCACAGGCGTGTTGATGCAGCTGATGTTTCAGATCTGGTCAATTCTAAGTCAAAGAAGGAGCATCATCACTTTAAGAAATTCTTGGAGATATTCCAGAAACTCCACATCAATATTCCATTGGTGGAGATGATTGAGAAAGTGCCCGCTTATGGGAGGTTCATTAAGGAGATCATCAATAAGAAGAGGCGGATAAAAGAAGATGAAATTTATTGGATGAATGAGACGGTGAGCTCGATGATTCATGGGAGTTCACCAAAGAAGAAAAAAGACCCAGGAGGTTTTTACATTCCATGCTCAATAGGTGGTCAACATTTCCCTAAAGCGCAATGTGATTCCGGCGCTAGCATAAATCTCATGCCTTTGGCTACTTTTCATAAGCTAGGGTTAAAAGAGATCAAGAAGTTGGCTGCGACAATTGAATTGGCAGATGGGTCTACAGTGAGACCCTATGGAGTATGTGAAGATGTGCTAGTCAAAGTTGACAGATTCATATATCCGGTGGACTTTGTCGTCATGGATATGCCACCACTCCAAAGCTGCGAAATTCTCCTAGGAAGACCGTTTCAAGCAACGGCAGATGTTGTTACTGCGTTAGGGAGAGGTACTCTATCTTTGGGCATTGGAGGAGATCGTGTTGAATTCAAATTACCGCATGATCCTCTAAGTGCTGTCCCCAAGGTGAAAAGATGATGATTGTCACACCGTCTAGCCTAAGACGCTAAAGAAGGGCGCTTGTTGGGAGGCAACCCAACCATTGGTACATTAGGATAGTTTAATGTTAGGTGTAGTTTGCTTTTATTTTGTTTACTTTTTAGTTTAAAAATGATACCTTGATCCGTTTGTTAAATGTGCAGGAACAGGCAGGGTCGATACCATCGACACATCAATCGATGGTATCGACATGGGTTCAGGTTGACACCAGCAGAAATCGCACTGCGTCGATACCATCGACGGCCCCGTCGATGGCATCGACATGGTCACAGGCAGGTCGCAATAAAAGTGTCGATGGTATCGACACCCCAGTCGATACCATCGAGATCTCTGGAGATATTCAGACGAATTTTGCTCAGTCAACTCGATACCATCGACGGCCTCGTCGATGGTATCGACATCATCACAGGTTGAATGCAATAAACGGAGGTGTCGCAATAAAAGCAAGTCGATACCATCGACACCAGTCGATGGCATCGACGGAATACCATCGACACCAGTCGATGGCATCGACGGACATGTCACCGATCCGCATGAAGACATCGATGACGATCGCAACAGCCACGTCAGCGATCCGGGTGTTGCGTCGATACCATCGACTTCTGTCGATGGTATCGACCCGTCAGCGATTCGGGTTTCTCGATCCAGCAAACGTCAGCCGTCGATACCAGCGACAGATGCGGCTACCCGCGAGACGTGTCGATACCATCGACCCGCGTCGATGGTATCGACGGGTCAACAGGGGCGCCGATCAAGTCTATTTAAGGGGACTTGCAACGTCATATGACATCACACCCTCAGAGCAAGTATCTCCCATTGCGTCGAGCACTCCCCCGAGCCCTCTACACCTGCGGAGAAGCGTCATCGAGCGAAGATCTTCATCGAGCAGAGAATTTCTCTCCATCTTCACCGAGCTCTTTTCTCCCAATCTCATTCTTCTCGCAATCATGGTGCATACGGGCGGAGCATCTTCATCAAGTGCGCACCCCAGGGAGATCGAGGAGTTTGTTCCTCCTCCAACCGCTTCCATCTCTCGTCCACGCCTCATTCATGCCAACATGGATGTAAGGAAGGTATACGAGGGGATAATGAAGCGGAAGTTCGAGGCCACCCGGTATGTGGACCGGGGAATGATCAGGGAGCTGGGCTTCGAGGCCGACTTGGCCTATGTGTTGGCCGGGCAAGCGCGGCACACCAATCGCTTCTATGAGATGGACTGTCATGTGGATGGGCAGCCGTTTTTCGGCGAATGGCCCACATACAAGGAACTGGTGGCCGAGTTCATGGCGTCTCTTGATATCTGTGTCGTACCAAATGACGTGGTACCATCGGACCAGACGTGGATCCAGGGAAGGGTGTCCTTTCGACTCTTCAACAACAATTACAACATCACGTTGAAGCAGTTCAACGACATCTTCAACTGGAACCACAGCCGCCACGATCACCGACGCCCCGACGCCCGCACCGACTACGACAAAATCTTCGGCGAGCTAGTTACAGTGCCGGCAGGGAAGACCGTGAGCTACCACAATGCCGCGGTAGCGGATTTTGAGCACCCGTTCGTCCGGGTCCTGCACAGGATGTTGAGCTTGACTTTCTTCGCTCAGAGCGATCTTGCTTTGAGCAAGTTTCAGGAGAGTGACCTGTTCTTTCTCTATGCACTCCTGAAACATCAAGAGTGCAACTGGGGAGCATTCTGGTTACAGCGCGTCATGGCGGTGAAGCGGAGCACAAGGAAGGCTCCAATACACTTTGGTGGTCTTGTCACCAAGTTGGCGCTTTACTTGGGGCTGAACTTTCAGTCCATGACTCCGATTTCTACGCGGAGTAGGGTGAACGTGCAACACTTGCACCGTTCAAACCTCATTCTTTTCCGGGACGGGTTGGCGTACGCTCATTGCCACGTCAACCAAGCTTACCAGGAGGCATCCCTGCCGGACGACGTCTTCCACATCGAGGGCAAGCAGCATTTCCGATGGCCCATCATAGCCATCGAGTCCTCCGAAGAAGAAGGCGGAGGTGAAGACCAAGAAGGCGAGGCCGAGGAGGACAAGGAGGCTTTCACACCTCTTCGAGCACGCGTGGCACCACGGAAGCGTCCTAGGATGCACCCGGGTGCATCTTCATCATCTCAGCCCCCGCCGCCATCACCACAGCAAGAGCAGACAGCTGCGGATCCCTACTCCATGCAAGGGATGTACACCATGCTGCAGGACATACAGAAGACTCAGCTGCAGCACATGGGTTTGTATACCGGCATCCATGAGACAACGGGCCGGTTGCTTGATAATCAACGGGCTATGTTCGAGAACGAGCGGCTCATCCTCGCCAATCAAGAGAAAATGCACAACCGGTTGCAGCGGATAGAGACGCAGCAGGAGCCCTTCTTTGACCACTACTGGAGTCGAGACTACTTTGGAGGTTATCCACAGCCTCCGCCGAGGACCCAATATGATCCAAGCTTCCAGGGGGAGTACCCATCTTGGGATCCTACGGCACCACAATACCCACCACCGCCTCCGCAAGATTGATCAGGGTATCACTGTTCCACCCTTAAGTTGGTTTTTGACTATGAGGCCATAGTCGGATTCAAGCTTAGGGGGGTGGCTGGAACAGCTCTATCTTTTATCTTTTCTTTAGTTGTTTTTAGTTTCTGCTTTGTTATTTGTTTTTGCAATTTTAAGTTTTTATTTAGGATCCACATCTATCTAGTGTAATTGTGGATGTCGTAAAAATTGTCATCTTGTTGTTTTCATGGGGAAATTAAGGGAATTTAAAATTTTTCTGTGTCATTTGGATAGCTTTACTTGGTTGTCCTTGGGGAACTTGTTCTATGAAAATGATTGATTATGTCAACTTTGAAGCAATATGTCATACTCACACCCCCATTGACTCATGACAAGTGGATAGTAACGGTTGTTTGAGCCTAACCTAATCAAATGGTAATGAGACCTTAATCAGATGTAAGAGAAAGAACCCTTTAAACTACTACACATGTCAGTAAGGAGGGACACATAATTTTCTTTTAAGGTTCAGTCACTTAATCTTGTGATCATTCCACCCCATTTTCTATAATCCACCCAAGAATTGGAAGTAAAGTGCAGTTTCAATTTCTTTTGAGTGCATAGCATGTAGATAGGGTTTGCATTCCTATTTTCATAATTTTGCATACAACGAAAAAATTTACGATGATACATGCACATTACCTTTAGGTGCATGTCATGTAGTTGCACTCATACTTTCATGATTTTCATGCATAAGTACACCATGTATCTCAGTTGACCTGAAAAGTGATCTAAATTGTTCCATACCCTCGCATTAGTACAAAGATTTCCAATCATGAAGACAATAGCCTAACACATGTATCTCTAAGCAATTATGGATATGTGGGCTAAGAGGAAAAGAAAAAAATCTGAAAAAAATATTTGAAAAAAAAAGAATTTAGAAGGAAATGGAATAAGAGGGAGAAAGGAATGATATCACTTGTATAACAGAGGAATTGAGTACATGATGTGGCGTGAGTAGATTTCTATCTCATTTTGAGGTAGAAGGTTAGTGCATGCATCATTCCACCCACTTTTAGGCAGTAGGGCATTCTTAATGTGCATTTGCATCATTTAGGGCATTTTGTTATATGCATACTGAAACTGTGTAATACTTCCATATTCTCCCATGAACCACCCATTCCATCCACCCGTTGCTCGAATTGGTAGGCCACCGTGATTTTCTCCTCACTCATGATTATAAGGAGGACTGCTTCCATGTAGATGGTAGTTAGGGCGAGCAATGTAGTTTAGGCGATCACAAGATGCACCATGGCTGAATCGGCGAACTTTATTATGTTAACTGCCCTATGTGATAGTGTTCATCGGTTTGAAGGATAATTTCTTTTATTGATGGTTATTGTCGCCTATAGGGTAATTACTGTTCTGTGATTAGGGTAGGCTGGTTTGAGAACGTCGAGTGGGAGTCATTTGTGATGTGGGTTGGTATTTTGATTGTTAGTTGACATTCGCAATTCTATTCTAAGGATTAGTTGCTCGAGGGCGAACAATGTTTAAGCTTAGGGGAGTTTGATGCGATGATTTTGAGTTGCATTTATAGACCGATTTCATATGTGTTTTGTGCCTTAATTACTCATTTTCATGGATATTATTGCATAATTCACTTTATTTGGTCTTTGCCATCATTTTATATCAAATCCCCTTTGTTTCACTATTTTAAGCATTATTGATCATCTTATCATAAATCGTGTGGATTTACTTGGTCTTGTTGTGCAATTTCAGGAAGAACAAGTATCTGCTTCCGTCGATACCATCGACGGATGTCGATACCATCGACCAAGCCACAGGTTGTCAGCCGAGAAGAGCAATACAGAGTCGATACCATCGACACCTATGTCGATGGCATCGAGATGTCTCCAGGCTGCTGGCGAGGATGAAGTCGATACCATCGACGCAAGTCGATGCCATCGACTCAAGGAGAGCTACAACGTCGCTAAACGACAACAACCGACGCTAAAGGAGTCGATACCATCGACACCCAAGTCGATGGTATCGAGATCATGACAGGCGCTCAGAATAAAAGAAAGGAAAGCTGCCGCTAATCCGCTGTGTCGATACCATCGACTCGCGTCGATGGTATCGACGCCGGCAGATATGCGTTGGATTTGTTTTGATTTCGATCGGACGGCTGTTGTTATTTGACGACCTAATTAGGGACTTATACCTAATGACGGCCGCCCAGACGTGATCATCATCTCATTTTGGATTGCACGAGTGCCGAGGAGGAGAGAAAGGAGAACGGAGGCCGAGAAGCTCACTCCGGGTGATTCGGACGCTGCCGAAGACAATTTCCACCACCGACAGGCGGGGAAAGCTTGTGTTCTACGCCAAGGATCCACCGGTTCTTCTCCGTTCAGGGGTTTTCCCATTTATTTCACGTTTTTCTTATGAATTCCCCAATTTCTACCATGTATTCGTGTAAGATGAACATGAGAGGCTAAAACCCTCAATCTTTAGGACCGGGAGTAGCCCGGGGATACATTGTATGATGATTTTATATTGATAATTCATATTTTTTCTCTCATATCCGTGGTATAGATTCGTTTTCTCTATTGCTATTGTTATGTTTGATCACCATAATAATAAATTAATGCCCTTAATTACTTTGACAGAAGGATTAACGGTTGAAAAGAGACGAATTCTACATTAATTAATAAAACCCTTGACAAAGGAGTTGTAAAATTAATGGTGGGAACTGAGAGACCGTTTATAATGCACTTAGTTTAGGGGAATGATTACTACGACGGTGGAATCAACCTAAATCTAAGTAGTGAATTACACCACGACAGTGGGTAATTCTCATTTCAGGCCACTACCCGGATAGAGAGAGAAGTGTGAGGAATTATATGAAATCTAATACAATGTTGACCTGCGGTGAAACCGCCATCCTAAAGATATCTCTTTAAATTGATTAAATTAACCTTTAATCGATTGTTTTCTTTGGTTGATTTTTGTTTTTTTTTTAATTTGAACAACAAAACCCTACTTTGTTAATCGGTCTAGCTGATTGCGATTAGTTAGTAAAAGTCTCCAATAATTCACGTATCCTTGAGTTCGACTCGGGCCTCACAAGGCCTATATTACTCGACGCGTATACTTGTGTTTAAGCGTGTAGTAAAATACACGTCAATATGAAAAATGAAATATTTCTCACCGAAATATTGCCATTTTCATTATGTGTCCAAATCTTGTATTCAATTTACCCCCCTTAGGATCTAGATAATACACAGTGAACGTCTCGGGGGCAATAACCAATAACTCCCAATGCCTACCCCTAGAGGAAAAAAAGTTAAAAATTAATAACTCAAAATCCACAATAAAATGTAATTTTCTTAAGTCCAAATTATAATAAGCAAAGTAAACTTACTCTACATTGAATGGAGCCATTATCACCGTCTTCTTTTTTACAGCAAAAATTGAAAAAGCCTCACAGCAGTATTGTTGAACTGATGTAGGGTCTTTAGCTACTAGACTAATCAAGGATGGAATCAAAAACCCTACATGTTCGAATCCAAAATCTGCACATATGTTGTCTAAGTAGCTGCAAAATATGTATTAATTATGCATGCATTAATAAATAAGAAACCAGATCACCAGATCATACACAAGGTATATGGATGTATAAAGAATATCTCACCTTATCCATAGCTCTATCACAGATGTATTTAGCCAATCATATCGAAACAACTCCAAAATATCTTGTATAAATAATTTTGTTTCGTATGACTGACCTGTAGAATCTGAATCAAAAGAAACAATTATAGGGGAGTTTATATCATGTTCCCCTAACCATACTGCCATACCCCTACAGTTAGGACCTAACGGGACAGGTAGGTCCTGTGGAACCCAACTAGGTAATGCAAGAGGTGGAGGTGGAGGCCTAGATGTTGTGGGTGTCTTCTTTTTAACCTGTATATATATATATAATTTCTAATCAACTGCCAGCATATACACACACTAACAATTGAACGTAATGTAAATTTACCGCACCTTTTTAGTAAAGAAGACATACGCTTTTTCCCACAATATCACTCCGCCTACTGCCTCACTAAGCGTTTCACAATCAGGGTGGGCATATGGCAGTGGAAGATCCATCCACTGGGGGAATATATGTATCGGGCTCACCCGAATCCAACCAGCTGGTACTGGAGACCCGTGACACGTTTCCCCTGGTAGGGATGGGTAAGCTGACACCTCTGCCACGACATATTCTTTACTTTTTAGACGGCATGGCTTCAACCCCTACAAATTTTTGTGTAAAGAATGTTATATACATATATACATATCATCTTTTTCTTAAACGACTACAATTTCATATATATGTATCATCTTGAATTAAAAAACTAGTTATTATGTCATAAAAATACTTACAGTGGATGTGCTAGGTGATGGTTCTATAGGATTACTCCCAACCTCTACAGTAGGAGTAGGAGTAGAGTCTGCAGTAGGTATTGTCTGGTAAGTGGCAGTCTGAGATGCCTGCCACTTTTTCATTGCTTCTTCGAGTTTTTCTTCGAGTTTCCTGTCAAATAGCTTATCCACCTATACATGGATAAAAGAAACGTCAAATTCTAATTTTTGAATTCTCTTTTACAGTAACATTATAAAGAAAGAATATGTTACCTCTTCTTGTGAAAGTCCCACTTTTGGGACATGTTTGCGCTGGGATGACCCAAAAAAATATTTGATGCCCACACCAGCGCCTGCAGCCCTAACACGTCCAGGATGCTCTGGGTTACCCATAGCAACTGTCAATTCATCCTTTGTTCCCTCAGGGATGAACTTTCCTTGTTTCCTCAGCTCGTGCAGCTCCCGCTAATCGCCAAAACAAAAATTTGTACTTAAGTAAACAACACAAATAATCAATATTCGAATTATTGCTGTAAGAGTTATATTTTACCATTTTTGTAGCCGCCTCAGCAGTTGCAACCTTAGGTATTTCTCCCTTCTTATTTTGCCTCCCAGCTATCCAGACATTATGGCGAGGCAGAGGTGTGCTACCTATGGTAGAGGACTCCTGAGTAGCAGTAGACTGAGTAGCAATAGCCTCATCCTGTAGTCTTTGGCGAACTCCTGCATACCCCTTTGGACCCATTGTGTGGTCATGCACATTCAGTGCACGCCTTGATCTTTGTGCCTCACTGAGGGCCTAGTTAGTATGCAAATTAATGATTTGGTTAGTAACACTAAATGTTAATCTTGAATAAGTGAATACAACATATATTAATTAATGAGATTGACGCATAATACCTTGAATTCATCAGTTTGTCTTGAAGCGACAAATGCGTCCCATTCTTCTTTGTCCAGGAAGTTCCACTGTTCAGTGGCTGTCTTCTTCCTCTTGTCGGCTTCTTTTATGTATTCTCTGGTGAGATTTGTCCTATAGTTCCTTAGGACTCTCCCACAGCGTTGCATCACGCATTTACGATGCAGCTTTTCATCCAATTCAAATATACTCTGCAAAATAGAATTGCTATTAACTAGTATCCAAAAATTTAGTACATATGTACTTAGAGAACAAACGGGGAAATGCTACCGAAATTTTCTTGAAAACCCAATACACATTATACACTTACATCCTAAGTGAGATTAGGTGTTCAAGAACAGTCCCAAACCGGGGACTATCCAAGATTTACTCCTAATGAGTAAATCTTGGACGGGGTTCTAGGCTAATGAGTACATATCCACGTTAAAGCTCACATTGTAAAGTTCACATTCACATTGTAAAGTAATTCAAATTGTAAAGTATCCATTCTATGATCAAAGAGAAAAACAAGTATATATTAGGACAAGATTAGGCCAACAAATACATGTGATGTCATTCTTATATATAATAAATGTGTACCACCTATCCCATTCTTGAACACCTAATCTCACTAGTAAGTGTATAATGTGTATTGGGTTTTCGAGAAAATTTCGGCAGCATTTCCCCGTTGTTCTCCAAGTACATATGTACTTAGAGAACAAACGGGGAAATGCTACCGAAATTTTCTTGAAAACCCAATACACATTATACACTTACATCCTAAGTGAGATTAGGTGTTCAAGAACAGTCCCAAACCGGGGACTATCCAAGATTTACTCCTAATGAGTAAATCTTGGACGGGGTTCTAGGCTAATGAGTACATATCCACATTAAAGCTCACATTGTAAAGTTCACATTCACATTGTACAGTAATTCAAATTGTAAAGTATCCATTCTATGATCAAAGAGAAAAATTAAGCTCACATTATAAATTAAGCTCACATTGTAAAGTTCACATATTCAGAAAAAATAAAAATGTATAAAACAAAACATATATACCTCTAATATTGTGATTTTTATCAATTAACAATCCTTCATTGTGATCTCCGCGCACATACAAGTCATCATTAGCTTCAATATTTGTTGGTGTTGGCAACCCAACTGAGAATGGACTGGAGTCATCATACTTATCATAGTACTGTTCTTCATCTATAGGATCTTCAACGAACTGTCTTTTACCATGAAGAACAACCGACCATTTATCATTTGCAGGATCATCGATATAAAATACTTGTTTCGCCTGTGATGCCAATATAAATGGTTCAGCCTTCTCGCCAATCTTTTCAAAGTTCACTAAAGTGAAACCCAATTCATCCACTATAACTCCTTTGGTGTTATCAACCCAATTACATTTGAAGAGCGGAATTCTGAAATCTATGTAGTCAAATTCCCATATGTCTTCAATGACACCGTAATATGACATTTTAGCTTCACGTGGACTCTTATCCTTTGCACTTGCAAAAAACATAGTCGATGCTTGAAGGGTGACCCCACTATTTTGGACGACACTCTTATCATCTTGGCGCTTTGTGTAATATGTGAATCCATTAATGTCATACCCTTCATAAGACATAACAGTCAACTTTGGTTTAAAGGCGAGGCATTTGATAGTTTCAGTAATATCATCTGGTGTTTGAGATAGTTGATGTAAGACTTTATCTTCAAACCACTTAATAAAAGTCTTGTTATGCTCTCTAGCAAGCCACATTGTATTCGCTCGAGGATATTGTCTTTTGATGAAATTGGTATGTTCCTCGATATAAACGTTCACTTCGTCCATGTGGTGTAAAATATACAAATGACCTTGTTCCAACTGCTCACGGCTGATTACTTTCACACATGAACCCAAAATTCCTTTGCCAAATAGCTCGTCAATATTCTTGTCATTATCAGGAGTGTCATTACCACTGAGAAAGTCATTGCAGAAATCCATAACCTCTCTTGCCACATAACCTTCAATTATACTCCCTTCAGGCCGATAGCGGTTTCGAACATCACCTTTGAAAACGCTCATGTATCGTTCAAAGGGATACATCCAATGCAAGAAAACCGGTCCCAAGATTTTCACTTCCCTAGTCAAGTGGACAACAAGATGTACCATGATATCAAAGAATGAAGGAGGAAAATACATCTCAAGCTGACATAGGGTAACAGCCACTTCTCTTTGTAAATTATCGAGAGTCTCAGGGTCAATAACTTTGCTACAGAGATTGTTGAAAAAGAAACAAAGTCTGGTGATTGCAAACCTTACATGCTTCGGCAATATAGATCGAATTGCCACGGGCAATATTTGTTGCATTAGAGTGTGACAATCATGAGATTTAAGACCTATCAACTTCAAATCTTTCATTGATACCAAACTACGGATGTTGGATGAGTAACCATGTGGCACCTTAACATTTACCAAGCATTCACAAAAAGCTTTCTTCTCCTTTCTAGACAACGTGTAACAAGCAGGAGGTAAGTATGTTCTTTTATTACCCATTTCACGTAATTCTGTTAATTCTGACCTTATTCCCATTTCACGTAGGTCCAGTCTTGATTTTATCCCATCTTTAGTCTTACCTGGTATATTTAACAGAGTACCAATGATGCTATCACAGACATTTTTCTCAATGTGCATTACATCGATACAATGTCTGACTGTCAAAGAACTCCAATAAGGAAGATCCCAAAATATTGACTTCTTCTTGAATGAAGAATTGTCACTCCGTGTAGTACATTGTGATCTCTTACCAAATTCATTGACAATGTCTTTTACTCTTTCATAAACAACCTCCCCTGGTATAGGTTTAGGTGCACTCCGTTCCTCATTCAATCCATTGAATGCTTTGCGCTTCCTACGATACGGATGGAATTTTGGAAGAAACATTCGATGACCGAGATATACATTCTTACCGCCATGTTTTAGTCTTGTTGAATCAGTGTTCTCTTCACATATAGGACACGCTTTAGCTCCTTTGACACTATATCCAGACAAATTCCCATATGCTGGAAAGTCATTAATAGTGCAAAACAACATAGCATGCAAACGAAATGTCTCTCTTCGTGAAGCATCATAGGTCATCACACCTTCACCCCAGAGTTTCTTTAAGTCATCAATCAGAGGTTCAAGATAAACATCAATGTCATTTCCAGGTTGTTTAGGGCCCGATATCAACAACGACAGCATTACATACTTATTTTTCATACACAGCCAGGGAGGAAGATTGTATATAACAAGCATGACTGGCCAAGTGCTATGTTGGCTGCTCAATGTCCCGTACAGATTCATCCCATCTGTACAAAGCCCAAGTCTTAGATTCCTGACTTCTTCACCAAATTCAGGGTACAATAGATCAATCCTCTTCCACTGTGGGGAATCAGACGCATGTCGTAGGATCCCATCATTATTTTTCTTAACATCTGCATGCCACCTCAAATTCTTCGCATCTATCGGATTGGAAAACAAGCATTGAAACCGTGATATTATAGGTAGATACCACATCACCTTGGCAGGAGAACCAGTTTTGGACTCCCCCGAAGTCGTCAATTTATACCGTGACGCACCACATTTTGGACAATCTTTCAAATCCGCATAGTCCTTTTGAAATAATACACAATCATTCGGGCATGTGTGTATCTTCTTGGCATCCATTCCCATTGGGCACAACAATTTCTTTACCTGGTATGTTGAGATTGGAAGCTCGTTTCCTTCAGGAAGCATTTCTTTCAACAAAGACAGCAATGACGTGAAGCTTTTGTCGCTCCATCTATTGTTAGCTTTCAACTTATACAATCTCAACACAGCGCTAAGCTTCGTAAACTTAGTACAACCTGTGTATAACGGCATCTCAGCATCATGCACAATGTTTCTAAAAATGGGAGGTGGATCGGTGTGCTCTACCCCACAACTATCCATCATCGCATCAACGATGTCTACTGGAAATGGTTCATTCACATCTACGTCATCGTAGGCAATTTCTTCTTCCACACAAGCACTGCTATCGACATCCACTGGTTTCGGGTTTGAAATCTCTCCATGCTAGTGCCATTCTGTATAGCCTTGTATAATCCCGTTGCACATGACATGAGTTTTGATTTCGTCACCAGTGTTGACTTTCAAGTGGTTACCGCAATGCCTACATGGACAGTAGAACCTATCTCCAGGTTGTTTCCTATGTTCCTCGGCAAATCTAATAAACTGGTCAAGACCAGAAATAAACTCTGGGGTGCAGCAATTGCGAATGGACATCCATGATCTATCCATTCTATGATCAAAGAGAAAACAAGTATATATTAGGACAAGATTAGAGTCTAGGGTTAACAAATACATGTGATGTCTATCTTATATATAATAAATGTGTACCACCTATCCCATTCTTGAATACCTAATCTCACTAGTAAGTGTATAATGTGTATAGGGTTTTCAAGAAAATTTCGGCAGCATTTCCTCGTTGTTCTCCAAGTACATATGTACTTAGAGAACAAACGGGGAAATGCTGTGGAAATTTTCTTGAAAACCCAACACACATTATATACACTTACATCCTAAGCGAGATTAGGTGTTCAAGAACAGTCCCAAACCGGGCACTATCCAAGATTTACTCCTAATGAGTAAATCTTGGATGGGTTTCTTGGCCAACAAATAATGTGTTGTCATTCTTATACCTAAAATCCTAGTTCTTCAAGTTAGGGTGATTATTGATGTCTTTAAAAGCATGATTGGCAATTTAGGGAAAAGTTCATCATTTACATTCCAAGCATGTCACATGTGTGCATTACAGTTCATCATTAAGCAAAAGAAGGGTGATTAGGATTGTCACCAAGAATATAGCTAAACTATTAAACAATGATTATAGCTAAACTATTAAACAATAGACTTGCCACACATAAAACACCCTATACAACTATAAAACAAAAAATTATTAAGTATATATGCATGATACAATAACTATTTTGCATCACATTACAACAGACTTATCATTGATACCTTACTAACTTATTGCTACATTTACATATCATCACTTGATCAAAAATTACAGCAGTACATTTAACCAAAGTATGCATTCTAAAATCTATGTCATGATTAGTTACATAGAACATGTATATATTGTATAGACAATAGAGGATTCAGCTCAGTAGAAGCACAAAATCAGTACCTAAACCCTAAAATCACACCTTTTTAGCATTTATTCTATGTACATCAATATGTGTATGACCAGGCAGGCACCTTGAGAGAAGTAAATAAATTAAAAAAAAACACCCAGCAGCAGGGCAGGCAGCTTGAGAGAAAAGGAGCAGAGGAAGAAGAAGAAGGCAGGCTAGGGCAGGCACCTTGAGGAAAGAGGAGCAGCGGTTGGTCCTAGCAGCTACCGGCGGAGAGGAGAGGAGCGGCAGAGAGGGCGGCGAGGCGAGGAGAGGAGCGGTCGGTCCTAGATGCTACCGGCGACGGCAGAGAGGGCGGCCGACGGGTGGGCGGGCGGCGACAGCTTCTCACAGCGACGGCGACGACGGCGACGAAGGAGCAGTGGCGACGGGCAGGGAGGTGCGGCGGCGGCGGCAGGGAGCAGCAAGAAATCGCCGAAGGTTAGGAGGTTAGGGAAATCGATCGGGAATGAATGAAACAGGGAAAGGGGAAGAATTGGTCACTGGTGAGCTATTAAGTTCACAATAGGTGTCGGTTATTTAAAAAAACCGACAACTAAACCTATAGTGTCGGTTATTTAGTTATGAACCGACACCTATACTAAGTGTCGGTTATTTAAGAAAACCGACAACTAAACCTATAGTGTCGGTTATTTAGTTATGAACCGACGCCATATGTAAAATTTTGGAGCCAATTTTTTCGTTGGAATTTTGGGTTTGGCGGTTGAGTTTAGGTGTCAGTTGTTTATTAATTAACCGACACTTATTAAAAGTTGTACCCGTGTCTGGGCTCCCTAAGAAGATTGGATGTCGGTTTATGTTATCAATCGACACTGTAGACATTAGGTGTCGGTTTTTGTAAACAACCGACACCTTGAAAAGTGGCTTTATAAGCCATTTCTAAAAATGCAATTGGGAGGTGCCACGACCCATACCGTGATAGTGTTCTTTCACAACATGTCCCTTCAAATGCATTAAGAAGGATACATGGCCCATATATTGCCAGTGTCCTCTCATAATAAGTCAATAAAAATGCATTTTGGTGAAGTTTGGGCCTATATCATGACAATATCCCCTCATGCCAAGTCCTTAAAAATACATTTGGGAGGTGCCATCACACATATGATGACAATATCATCTCACAGTAAGTCCTTGAAAATGCATTTGGGTGGTGTCATGTCCCATATCATGACAATGTCCTCTCATAACAAGTCCATCAAAATGCATTTGGGAGGTGTTAGGGCGCATATCATGACAAATGTTATCTCACATCAAGTCCCTAAAAATGCATTTGGGAGGTTCAACGACCCATATCGTGATAGTTTTCTTTCACAACATGTCCCTTCAAATGCATTAAGAAGGATACATGGCCCATATATTGTCAGTGTCCTCTCATAATAAGTCCTTGAAATTGCATTTCGGTGAAGTTTGGGCCCATATCATGACAATGCCCTCTCATGCCAAGTCCTTAAAAATACATTTGAGAGGTCCCATCGCACATATGATGACAATGTCATCTCATAGTAAGTCCTTAAAAATGCATTTGGGTGGTGTCATGTCCCATATCATGACAACGCCCTCTCATAACAAGTCCATCAAAATGCATTTGGGAGGTGTCAGGGCTCATATCATGACAAATGTTATCTCACATCAAGTCCCTAAAAATGCATTTGGGAGGTGCCACGATCCATATCGTGATGGTGTTCTTTCACAACATGTCCCTTCAAATGCATTAAGAAGGATACATGGCCCATATATTGCTAGTGTCCTTTCATAATAAGTCCTTGAAAATGCATTTCGGTGAAGTTTGGGCCCATATCATGACAATGTCCTCTCACGCCAAGTCCTTCAAAATACAATTGGGAGGTGCCATGGCGCATGTGATGACAATGTCATCTCACAGTAAGTTCTTAAAAATGTATTTGGGAGGTTTTAGGTCCCATATCATGACAACGTCCTCTCACAACAAGTCCATTAAAATGAATTTGGAAGGTGTCAGGGTCCATATCATGACAAATGTTATCTCACATCAACTCCCAAAAATGCAATTGGGAGGTTCCATGACCCAGATCATGATAATGTCATTTCACAACATGTCCCTACAAATTCATTAAGGAGGAGCCAGAGCCCATATATTGACAACGTCCTCTCATAATAAGTCCCTAAAAATGCATTTCAGTGAAGTTTGGGCCCATATCATGACAACATTCTCTCACGCCAAGTCCTTGAAAATACACTAGGAAGGTGCCATTGAGCATATGATCACAATGTCATCTCACAGTAAGTCCTTAAAAATGCATTTGGGAGGTGTTAGGTCCCGTATCACGATAATGTCCTCTCACAACAAGTCTATGAAAATACATTTGGGAGGTGTCAGGGCCCATATAATGACAACATCCTCTCATAACAAGTTAATCCAAATGTATTTGGGAGGTGTCAGGGCCCATATCATAGCAAATGTTATCTCACATCAAGTCCCTAAAAATGCATTTGGGAGGTGCCACGACCCATATGATGATAGTGTCCTTTCACAACATGTCCTTTGAAATGCTTTAAGGAGGAGACATTGCCCATATATTAACAGTTTTCTCTCATAATAAGCCCCTAAAAATGCATTTCGGTGAAGTTTGGGCCCATATCATGACAATCTCCTCTCACCGCAAGTCCTTGAAAATACATTCAGGAGGTGCCATGGCACATATGATGGCAATGTCATCTCAAAGTAAGTCCTTAAAAATACATTTGAGAGGTGCCAGGTCTCATATCATGAGAATGTCCTCTTACAATAAGCCCATGAAAATGTATTTGAGAGGTGTCAGGGCCCATATCATGACAAATGTTATCTCACAACGCGTCCCTTAAAATGCATTTGGGAGGTGCCACGACCCATATCATCATAGTGTCCTTTCACAACACGTCCCTTCAAATGTACTAAGGAGGTGTCAGGGCCCATATATTGAAAATGTCCATAAATGCATAAGGAGCCATGGCCCATATCATGACAATATCATCTCATAATATGTCCCTTGAAATGCATTTGTGAGGATCTTGGGCCCATATCATGACAGCATCATCTCACAACAAGGCCCTTGACATGCATTTGTGAGGATCTTGGGCCCATATCCTGATAGTGGTCTCTCACAACAAGTCCTTGAAACTACATTTGTGAGTATCCAGGCCCATATCATGAGAATCCTATCAGGAAAGTCTCCCAAAATGCATATGTGAGGAGCTACGACCCATAACATGACAATGTCCTCTGAGACAAGTCTATTAAAATGCTTCAAGGAGGGGCTAGGGCCTGTTTTATGACATTGTCTTCTCACAAAAAAGTCCTTGAGATGTGTATATATGTATTGTCCTCTTAACTATTCATGATTGGACATCTATGAGTTTGGGGACAATTGAAGCTTAGTTGATTGGGTGCTTATGGTAGCTACCTCCCATTTGAAGGAATCGTTGTTGGGGGTAGGAGGTCTATGTAAGATGTTTCCAAGGAGAAATTTGCCTCATAAGACAAAGGCTCATTGGCCTTAGAATGATCACCAAAGAGACATGTATGTGTGTGATGACTATTTTCATACCAATATCCATTTATGAATCACTTGGAATGACTCTCAACAACATTTTCTCTCACACATCTCCTTTACAAGTTGTCAAATAAATTTACTGATATATCCCCATGAAAATACATTTGGGAGGATCCATGAACCATACCATGAAAATGTTCACTCACAACAAGTTCCTTGAAATGTAGCTTTGAGGACTTGTGGCCCATATCTTGATAGTGTCCTCTCACAGCAAGTTCCTAAAAATATATGTGTGAGGAGACTGGGCCCATATCAAGAGAATGTCTGCTCATGGAAATCTCCTAAAATGTATTAGTGAGGAGCCATGGTCCATATCATGACAACGTGTGTCGGTAGAAAGTTTGTGAAAATGCTTCTGGGTGGATCTAGGGCCCATATTATGATAGTGTCCTCTCATAGCAAGTCCTTGAAAATTGTTAGATTTGAGACATATATACATGTATTGTCCTCTTAACTATTCATAAAAGAGATGTGCATGAGTTTGGGGATGATGCGAGAAAGGTCGTTCGAGTGCTTTCGACAGCCACCACTTTTTTGCAGCAATTGTTGTTGTGATGGGTGATCTACGCAAGCCGCTGTCAAGTAGAAATTTTCCTTACAAGACAAATGCCCATTAGTCTTAGAATGTTCACAAAAGAGGCATATATGAGGTTGGGGGAAGATCTTTATAGAAATATCCCTCTATGATTGACCCTCTGGATTACTTAGAAAGACTCTCAACAACAATTTCTCCCACATATCTTCCTTTATGAATTGTCAATAAATGTATTGATATATCCCCATGAAGCTTGTTGATACTTATTATTGGTTGAGAAATATTAGATGACTGACATGTCTATCACTTAAAGTTTAGGTGACAAGTACACGTGTCACCTAAAAGTTTGGTGACATGCATGTGTGTCACCTAAATATACCCCTCCTATAGATCACATGTGACTCATATACATGTCACCTATATGGAAAACCCCCATTAGAGCAGAGGTGATTCGAATGCATATCACCTATTCAGTGTAACCCTTTCATGTATGATAAAATGTATGTCATCTATATTATGTCAGATTATACAAATTATAGATGATTTACATGTATGACACCTAAAGTATGTAACCTTTTCAAAATGCT
This sequence comes from Alisma plantago-aquatica, assembly GCA_963693085.1. Taxonomy (NCBI): domain Eukaryota; kingdom Viridiplantae; phylum Streptophyta; class Magnoliopsida; order Alismatales; family Alismataceae; genus Alisma; species Alisma plantago-aquatica. Next base: position 1,587,860,582 of record OY856409.1, on the reverse strand, counting down.
AAAATGTATGTCATCTATTTCACACATGACTATATAGATTATAAGTGATGCACAACCATGTCACCTAAAATGTGTAACCTTTTACATGAGTGTCACCTATACTACCCATCTCAAAAAACACAGTGGCATCATTGTAATTCTTGGAAAATGGCAGACACACTTTAGTATTTTCTGAAAAGAGAGTAGCGGTTTATGTTTGTGTGAAAGGCAGTTCACAAAAAATTATCCGCCCGAAAAAACCCCAAATCCAGAATTCTTCATTCCAAGTGGTCTCCATTCCCCCCCAACTCCCGATTTCTTTGTATGTGGTCTTCATTCCCCCAAATTTGTGTGTTGTGGTCAAAATTACTTGTTGTGTGTTGCACTGTCGTGTATGTCGTTGTTTGCCACTGTCTCTACCGCTGAGTTGAGATGGGGAGAACATTGTTAGCAAAAGTAACTGCAAATAAGGCATCGAGTAAGGGAAGTAGAAAAGTGAGAGTAGATGAAGATTTTGTAACAAAACACTGTGATGTTGTGGACAACATAGTAGAAGAAGTAGTTGAAGATATTGTGCAAGGAGATGTAATGGAAAAGGGTGTCGAAAAGGACAGGAAAAATGTTGTGAGGGGAAAAGAAAAGAAAGGTAAGAAGAAGAGAGAAACCAGTAAGATGACTAGTATTCTCAACAAGCCTACTGGAGATGAGAGCGCTTCATATGAGAATGTTGGAGATGATGCTACTGAAGAACATGTGGTTGTAGTGCGTGAAAATGAGGAACCAGAAATAGAACATGTTGAAGAAGAAGTGTTTTCCGTGAAGAAGAAGTGTTCTGGAGAAGAATTTGTTGTTGAACGTCAGAATGAAGAACTAGAAGTTGAAGAATAATTAGTTGTTGAGCATTAGAATGAAGAACTAGAAGTTGCTAAATAAGGATCTATTCCAAGATCAATAGAAGCAGAAGATCACAATAGAAAGCAGAAGCATACTCTAGAATAGAAAATGAAACTAAAAGGCAAAGCAAAGATTGTAGGAGAAGGTAATGTTATTTTTATATATATTTGTATATAAAAATGTAACTCATTTAACTAAAAAGTAACAATGCTAACCATAATGTAATTTTTAACAAGAAAAGAGTATATCTGTGAATATAAAAGTAACTAATTCAACTACGAAGTAACTTGGTTAACAAAAAAATATCTATATCAATTGGAAATTAACTTCGATAACAAAAAAGTAATTCATAGAAAAGAAAAGTATCTTTTTTAACTGGAAAGTACTTTGGCTGGAGAAAAATAACATTTTGCTGAATAAAAAGTTACTCTATATATCGGTAGGTGAAAAATGTTAACAAAAAAGTACCCATGTGGAATAAAAAGTAACAATGTGAAAGGAAAAAATATATATGTGTGCTGGAAAGTAATATTGTGGACTGCTAATAAGATATTTATACTCTACTCGTTAAATTTATGTACATTTAAGTTAGCATAATCACATTAATATTGTACACACTCACCTTCGCTACAATGATAACTGAAAAGTAACTATATTGATTACAGTGTAACTCTGTAAAACAAAGAGTAACTATGTAAATGAAAAAGTAACTACGTCAAAAAAAAGTAACTATGACAAATAGAAAGTAACATGTTGAACTGAAAAAGTAACACTGCAAACTGGAAAGTAAGTAGCTAAGAAAATTAACATTAACTTTTTAATATAGTTATAGGTGCACAAAATATTTACCATAGATGCTACATAAAGACTTATAATAGCATATATAACAGCTTGTTGCTTAGCAAAAACCAAATGAAGATGATGAAGTCAACTATCTTTGTGAATTTGATATCCATATCCCATCTTACTGTAGATGTAGCTTTTTTAGAAGATCTGATCAAGCGATATATTGAAGAAGACAAATTCATGATAGCACCAGGGGTTGAAGCTAGGATGACAGTGGAGGATGTTGCGGTCATACTAGGTTTACCTAGTAGTGGTATGGATATAGTTCTGAGAAAAAAATCACAGATTGTAAAAATAATTTGAGAGGATTTGTCTCTTGTGAAAAGGGTAGAAGATGAAAGTGGTCAAGGGGTGAAGAGAAGAAGAGAGAAGGATGTGTTACATAAGGACAACTTAGGGAAGTTGTGGCAAAAAATTACAAAGAATGATGCAGAAGAAAAATATGAAAACATGTATCGAGCATGGATGATGTACTTGTTGGCAACATTCCTATTACTAGATACAAACTATTGTGCCCCACTTTTCCTTCTACACTATTTGGATGATGTAACTACAATAGGATAGTTAAATTGGCTAAGTTAGTCCATAGTCACATCTTTGAGAGGATGAAGGAATTAAGAGAGAATCTAAAAAGGAGGAAAAGAGGGGAAAGTAGTAGAAGCACATTCTACACAACAGGATGTGTTATGTGCATGTGTGTAAGTAACTTTTTACATCTTTTTTTATTACATTAAACTTCTCTATATAAAGATTTAAATTCTAAATTCTACTTTTCATATCCATATAGGTCTAGCAAAGGAAACTTTCCATGAAGCAAAGTCGAGGATAAAGAAATGGGCTGCTCTTGTTAGAAAGATCAAGTATCTAGCCAATTTAGAGACTGAAAATGTAAGAATGAGTGTCGTTGAAGATAAATACTATATAAATTAATATTATAGATATATGATACATTTTTTACTTTATACATAGGTTTTTACAGAGTTGAAGAAGGATGCCATGGATGATTGGGAAGCTGCAAAAAGAGTAAAAAAATGTCATTTTATCTTACAGCAAACTAAGAAAAGAGTAAGGTAGTAAGTAATAGGTTACTTACATCAGCTAGCACAAGTAGGGAATTCTCAAATAGCTTGGAGAATAGAGTGCAAATTCTTGAGGAAGAAATGAGACTACAGAAGGAAATATGCAATAGAATAGCACTAGAAGCTTTTTCTTCTTTAAGAGAAGAAAATGAGAAGTTGAAGAAAAGACTGGCAGAGGTTGAAGATGAAAATAGAAAGTTAAGGAAAGAAGATGAAAATGACAAGCAGATAGAAGATGCAACTACACCAACTCCTAATTTCATTCAGAATGATAGTTGGGATTCAGTAGATGTAATTGAACTTAGACAGAGGATGGAGGAACTAAGAAAAAAGTTGTTGGATATGGACCAACATGGGACTAAAGAGGAAACACCAATACTAAGCAAACTTTGTCTACTGAAAAATGTAGTTGAGAAAGGGCATAAGAAAGATTCAGTTACAATGGAGAAAGATGACAAAGACAAAGAACTAGAATCCCAAACTATAAAAAATGTCCCAGAGGATTCAAAGCATGTAGACGAACTGAAGAAAAAAATCCAGCAGACAAAGAAGAACTAATAGAAGAAAAAAAGATCTAGCAGAAGATGAAATAGAAAACATAATGTTGGAGGTAGACTTGGAAGCTGAACTAAAAGAAGAAATAATAAATTTTGATGAAGTTCAGAAGAAAACACCTAAATTGTTGAGAAAGAGGAAGAGGAAGATGTAGACGGGTATTGAGAGCATCGAGGAAAACATCAAGCTAAGAAGGCATGCACAAGTAACATGAAATCATATAAAAGAAAGTATATAAATTTTTTGTATCTTTTACAGAAACTAATAACATAAATTACACTTCAAAAATAGCAAAATAATTCCACATTCACCTAAGAAGTAACTGTCTGAATTGAAAGGTAAATATGTGAAATGTTGTAACGACCCCACCTCTCAGTAACCCCCAATTAAAGAAGAACAAGAAGCTAGAGATGCTATCCCAAAATAGGATCAATGGTTTTGCAAATAATCAAAAATAATTAATAAATTCTATCAAAGACTAAGCTTAAAGCAGGGTACAAATTTACTTTTCACATACCTTTCAAAAATAAAAGATTGGAATTTTACCCAATGTAGAGTTTGATCTAACTAAATCCTCCTTGCTTTAATTAGCTTTATTCTTCAAATACCACTTTACTATTTATCCACTTTCATATATTCCTAAAATGCCGACAAACAAAATGTCGGTTAGTATAATGAATATACCGGTATGTGGTGACAACCAATAACATGCACATATTTCATAACAACTTAATCACATCAAATAGTTGTTAACCATCAAAGATTACATTTTTCATTATAACTTCCCAACCATTTTTACTCATCCTCTGGGATACCCTCTCTTAGGGTTTAGTCATTGCAGGGGATTTTAGGCTACCTTCTCCATCTTGAGCTTGGTACCTTATGGGTCACCTCTCTGGGTGCCCTGTGGTCTTCCCTCTGGGGCTTGACCACCTATGACCTTCCCTTTAGGGCTTGGTCCTCATAAATCTTACATCCAGAGATGGTATGTGGGTTCGGGCAAGTCATATGTAATTACCTTGTGATAATCATAGTCACGTTATAGATTGTAAGAAATAAAGTCATCCAAACAGTTATTTTCAAGAAATCAATAAAACCTCAAAAATCACTGTGAAACTAAAGTGGGTAACCATAAAATAACCACATACCTGATTTGAAGATCTCAAAGAAGAAATATATCTAAATCCAACTAGATAGCAAGCCAATCAATCAAGCAAGCAAACATTGATCCTAAAAATATGTATAATGTCTAATTATCACAATCATATCCCAAACAACTCCTTATTGACTTGGGACACCATTTTAAGGTTTCTAAGTCTCATTAGGATTCAATAGGGCTTCTTAGATCAATTTCTCAATCTTTATCCTTTTTAGGTCAACAAACCCTAAAATAGGTTTTCTACTCATAAAACTCTAATTACTCAAATTATCCATATCAAGGATCCTTTAATCTCAAATTGGCCTTGGAACATAATATCTCTATCTTAAACATGGATTTTCACAATTAAACCATTAAAGTCATAATTACCATAATTAGGGTTTCTAAGCCCAATATTGTACTTTCATATACATGGAACCCTAAATTGAACCAATTATGCATAAAGATCATATTTTTAGATCTAATTCTTTCTTTTACCAACAACAAGTTAATATATGCTCAAAATAACCAAGGAACATGATTAAATCAAATTATCATCTCATCTTAGGGTTTTTCATCAATAAAATCATTAAAGATGATACCTTTATATACTTTCCAAATTGCAAGTAGTTTCAGGCCTCAAACTTATTTTCATTGGATTCCTTGCCTTCTTCTGATAAATTTTCATAAATAATTTGTCATTATCAGGCATTCCTACAAGTTATCATTATTTTTACAAGATTGAATGTGTTTGGCCCAATTAGGAAGCACCGGGTCAGAAAAGAGCACGTTTTACCTTATTTCCATGGTGGATAGTCATAGACACTCATGTGTCGCCACATTCACAACCTATCCTCACAAGGATGAGGTGGAACTCAGGCCAAAAGACATCTTTTCTTGTTCATTTTTTGTTTCAAAGTTGAGGGTAGGGATGTAAAACCCCCTTTTCTCTTCTCTAACCCCCTGATGATCTTGTTTCTCTGATCCTTACACACTGACGCCATGGGTGGTCAATCCACCCATTGACTTTGTCCTCATAGCTTCGGACCCTCATGCAAAAGCTCCCTAGGCTTCGCCCTCCTTGTCTGAACTCGTAGACCTCCTTGATACCCCTACCAGTGATCGGGGTTAGCTGCCCCTTGAGTTGCCGCCATCCCAGGTCTATATTGGGCCAGGGGACGATGCCCCTTCTCAACACCCTAATTCCTCTTGCAAGGATATACTCTCGTGGAAAGAGTACCCTAAAATCGTGAGAGATTTGGGGCCCCTTTTATAGGAGGTAGGGGCAAGGGAGGTGTAGCCTCTCCCTTCCCAGAACCTGGTTCCTCCTGCGATTGGGGAAACATTATTCCCACTCGAGGATAGGTCAAATTGGGGATCGTTCAATCCAATTTCCTCTCCCAATGCGAAAGAGGAGGAATCATCATGTAAAGATCGAGTGTGGAAAGAGATTTAGACATCAATAATCTATGTTTTGTTAAGTTAGCTTCCTTCTCCATATCAAACTTGACAATGACTGTGCGACCTAGGATCTGGGATCCTACAGCTCAGGCCTCTCGTGAATTAAAGGGTCAAAAACAAAACAATTCTAATAGTAATACATCTTGTGACCTTTAATGTGAACCCTTCCACTTTAAGGAGTCTAGAAAAATCCATATCTCTTAAACTACTTATTTGTTTGATCCCAAGTTTTAAAGGAAAATCCATAATAAACTACTTATGTGCCAGGTTTGGGACTCAAATTCAAAAGTATGAGAGACTTCTCTTCATATGCAAGTTATCTCATAATAAGGCATATTTTATTCATATTTTCTCTCTCTTACTCTTCTATTTCCTTTATTTGGATTCCTTTTACCATTAGAAACCATGTGGATTCGAAATCTCATCCATGATTATCAATCATACATCTTTCCACATATATCTCATAATTATCTTATCTTTCCTTTTTATCATATTGGACTCACTAACTTATTAGGATCCGTGAAATCACATATACCAAGGAAACATTGCAAAAGAAACCCATTTATTCAACATAAATCATACAATCTAAATGCATGTACATCTTATTGGAAAAATTGCATTTCAATCAATATAAACCCAAAAATTGGGTTTGTAACATCCTTCCCCTCTTATAGTAATGTTGCCCTCAAAATTCCTCCAAACAAGCAAATGATTCAGGATCAGACTTTTCCACGTCCATCTTCAGCTCTCATGTGGCTTCATCCTCTCCATGATGCCTCTAAAGAACCTTTACCATCTCTAACCTTCACTCCTAAGCTCTCGCTCACCTTGGTATCATGTACCCTCATAGGTGACTCAAGGTAAGTCAGCCTCCCTTGGAGTTCAATAGGTTCAATGCTCAGCACATGGCTCGGGTACATCACATAGTGCTCTAGATCGGACACATGGAACACATCATGCATCATGTTATTCTGAGGGGTAAGGCTAAACAAAAGTATCTCCACCAATCCATTCCAAAACCTCAAACGGGCCCATGTATTGAGGACTCAACTTTCCTCTATTCTTAGAGACATCTCAAAGCGGTTGGATTTCCACACATGTTCACCCATAGTGAACTGCAAATCAGTCTGCTTCGCATCAGCACGTGACTCCTATCGATCCTTGGCTTTCTCGGCCATTGCTCGATCAAAGCAACTTTCTCAACATACAACTGTGGTTTCTCTGAACTATACAAGGTCTTCTCACCGACATCATCCTAGTGAAGCGGTGACCGATATGTCCTCCCATAAAGAGCTTCATACATCTCGATACTGGTTGTGGTAGTTGTCATAACAAACAAACTCAGCTAGGGGTAGGTACTGCTCCCGCAATCCACCCCAAATGAGCACAGATCTCATCAGACCTTATAAAGTCTAGATCATACTTTCTTGAATGACCATCAGTCAGGGGTGATATGATGTACTAACCTTCAATCTAGTATTGAGTCCTTCATGTACCTACTTCCACAACATGGAATCAAACTTAGGGCCATGCTCAAGAAATTTTTGACTCGGATCACTGTGTAGTCAAAACCATCTCTCAATATATATATCTCAACTAGATTTGTTGTATTGGTAATGCTCTCTTAGGCAAGGAAATGTGTTGAATTGGAAAGGCGGTCTACCATAACCCATATTGCATCATGACCTCTCTCAATCCCGGGGATACTCACCACAATGTCTATGGTGATCAGCTCCCATTCCACTCAAGAATTTCCAATCCTCTATAGCAATCCATTAGATAACTGGTATTCAGCCTTCACCTTATTGTATGCATGATATTTGTCCAAATATGCCTCTATATACCCCTTCATTCTCGGCCTCTAAGATATTGCTACAAACATTAACCATCTTGGTAGTACTAGGGTGTGTGGTGTACTTAGAATCATGAGCTTCTTGCATGACATGATTCTTCAAAGGTGAATCCTCAGAAACCCTAAAACACTCTAGTAGTGGGTTCACCACCTACACTTCCTAAGAGGTGCATCGGAGGTTCTTCTAACAAACTTTTTATCTCGTCAAGCTTCGGGCTGGCTAACTGGGCAACCACCAACTCGACCAATAGGTCCAACTATATTTGGATGTTAGCCACACATGTCTAGTCTTCTAATGGTCACAGGGTCCACCTAGCAACCTCTTTTAGCTCTCTCCCCTGGTTTGAGAAGACAGTTGTACACCTAAGTTGTTTCCAACTGAGAATATCTCATTACTGCATTAGCTTCCTTATGTACTAGATGATGGCAAAGACATAAAATTTCATATACTCCACTCATCACTCTTGTCTCAGGTTTAGTTCTATCTTAGTTAGGAAGACTTCAAGCTCTTGCATCCATCCTCTCTGTTATCAAACCCAATCTTTAACTCTAAAGAAAAATGCTCTTGACAAGTATGTCCTCATATGATGATTACTTTAGTTCATTTATGTAACATCCCAGGATTTGATGCCTCGGATAACATGATCTTAAAAGGAATGATTGGACTACCCATATCACCAAGGTGCACCTCCTTTTTCGGGAGCCCATCACTAAAGGACTCCATAGTTAAGCATGCTCAGCTTGGAGTAGTATTAGGATGGGTGACCAGTCGGGAAGTTGATCCTAGCTTGCGCGTGAGTGGACAAAGAGTGCAGTTAAGGCTAGTGGTGGTCTATGGGGCCATTCGTCATTCCTGAAACTCTACTAGAGCCTTGGGCAGTGGGCCCGGGCGTTACAAATGGTATCAGAGCCAATTCCCCTCCAGTAGGTGGGGCCCACATGGGCATGGCATGCCAGTCTTGATCCGTACGGTCCGGGCATGTAGGAAAGGGCTATCCATGGTTGACATAGCCACCCTTGCACTGGTATTCCATGATCGAGAGCTGGGTGTCCATGGGCCATTGTGGGTCTGCACTGAAATGGGGAAGAGATTATGAGGACTTATAGTTGAGCCTTGACGAGGACGTCAAGAGTCTAAGTGGGGGAGACTGTAACATCCCAGGATTTGATGCCTCCGATAACATGATCTTAAAAGGAATGATTGGACTACCCATATTACCAAGGTGCACCTCCTTTTCCGGGAGCCCATCACTAAAGAACTTCATAGTTAAGTGTGCTCAGCTTGGAGTAGTACTAGGATGGGTGACTAGTCGGGAAGTTGATCCTGGCTTGCGCGTGAGTGGACAAAGCGCGTAGTTAAGGCTAGTGGTGGTCTGTGGGGCCAGTCGTCATTCCTGAAACTCTACTAGAGCCTTGGGAAGTGGGCCCGGGCGTTACAATTTATTCTTTCATATCATCTATCCAATATACTCTCAAAAAGGTGTGGTACTTCTCCCATCCCCAATCATCATAGAAGGGTTTCAACTCATATCACCTTTATCCTTAGTATATGGCATGTGTTTTGTCCTATCTCTCACACCCATAACAAGATGAAATAAGCATTTGGCTGCAGCCCAAATACAAAGTCCATCCCATTATAGGAGTAGAGATGGTGCATCCCACATCGCCATTACACTTTCCAACCTAAGAAACATACTTCTCATGAATGTCTCAAAAAAAGTGTCTACACCCATGGGAAGACCTTCCCCATCACTCTTATGTACAATCCCTAGTCATTTCCTCAAGGTCTCTAGGGTGTCGGTACTTTTGGGGTGATCTTTCCCTTATACATCTAGGGAGTTCCTTTCACATTTACCCCTTAGGCCCCATGAACTCATGAAGGTGGCCAACCTCCTAACCCATGGTCCTCGGGCAAAGGTAGTTGTTGCCTCCCGACCCTATGGTCTTGTGCATCAAGGGAACAGACAACTCCTACTTCCATCGGTCTTCTCCCTCCTCAACCTTAGTATTGACTTAGGATTCCATCATAGCATGTAGATCCTTTGTTGATACTCAAGCACATCTCATCCTTGAATCCTCACCCTAAACTCTATCATTTCTCTGGCCACTTATGGTTAACCTTACATCCCTTCATAGCAATCATGGTGACCTACCTAACCCGATCTAGCCCCATATAGGTTACCACCATGGCAACATATCCTTATGCCCCCTTGGAGATGGTCATACATGGGTCTATAGATTCGTGCTTATACTATATGCTATTACACTTAGCCTCTAAAGATCTTATAAGTGACTGTTAAGGTTACCTCAAACCTAAACAAGAGTTGATGCTCCCCAACATGAAGGGTTCCTTCCCAGGATAGGAGAAAACTATCACTTGGTAACAAAGGTCACAAAACGTCCTTGCATCCAAAACATGTATATACCATCATGTATATGCATATCTCCTATCATGCAACCTATGCACGTGGCTAGAAAGTAGACAACCTTTTAAACCATTTTAAGTTCCTCGGTATGTCATACTTGTTCATCATTCCTCAAGGTTGGACCAATCTCATACATGCATATGTCACCAACCTGTGTGAGTGGCTCATCAAACATATACCTCCGTTCAAGTGGGGTTTCCTTTTGCTCTGATACATGGGAAGGGGTGCCATGCTTAATTCCTATGAACTCAATCAGCCTTGTGAGTATCATGTGCACTGGGTACTTCTACTTCCCCTCTTTAGTCCAGGAACCCCAGGTTCACCTCTTATGCATCAGCTATCTAACTACATGCTCAGTTGTTCAACCATGCACCAAACCTATACAAGATATGGCATATACTTCCTAACACTCTTCCACATGAACAACCCTTAAAGTCCTACGCAAAGACAACCAAGTGGGTGCAAGACCTCATGGCTTGTTACCATACCTCTTCAAGGTCTATGGAACTCTCCTTCCTACACCTAAAAGGTAGGCACTTATATCATCTATATATTTGTACCAGAAACCTCTTTCTCATTTCTAGGGTTTGATTCCTCTAAAGGCACCTGAGGTACGACAAGCCTCTATGAATTGTACATGAGGAAACCACATGCATCTACTTAGGGTCGTCTATTCTAGGCCATATCATACCAAACTTCTCATGATTCCTCATGTCTCAAAGTTTAGGTCTCCTACCTTCTTCATCGGGGTCTCACACTCTCTCTAGAGCTAACCCCGTAACTGGTCCTACCACTTGGAGGTTCTCTCTCAGAAGATGGGTTAAGATTTTAAGGATACACATCTATCCCTACCTAGTGAAACATACTATCAAAACTTATGTCTGATCAAGATCATCCAAAGCTTTGCATACCTATCTCATAAACTATCAGGCATGACCCTTCTGGCTTAGGTCTAACACCTGCTTCCAGCCTTGTTGTCACTCACTTCTACGTAGGTGCATGTCGCTTTTGTGCTCATATATGTCCGTTAGGGTTCCTATATGGTCACCACTAACCTTCTCAATGAGGGAGCTATCCCTCACCCTAAATAGGCATGACCCACCCAAGGCCGGGTCACCACAAGGCACTAGGGGTCAAACAACCACACATAGTATATGTTTCTCATGCATACTCAAAACCTCTATGTAAAGCATGCATGTCTATCCCACATACATACATACATGGTCAACTATGATATCCATCTCATCGTGTCTTCTCTTTCTATATCCACTGCTTAAGGTTTTGGGTTGAGTATCATCCTCAGAGGATGCGTCAGGTCACTTCCTCTTCATGGAGGCTTCTTCCTCCAAGGATATCCCTCTCCTCATCTTCCTAAAAGATGGTCTAAACTCAATGTTCTCCTGAAGGGTATCCAAGGGCACTGCAACACAGACCATGTAACCTAAGCATGTAACTAATATTAGTATAAGTTCATTGTTTAGACTTATGACCATGATATCTTTCTTACATGCTTTTTATTACTTGGTGGAGGATTCCTTAATCCTTATTATTCTTAACCCCAAACTTGGGAGGGGGTGGAGAGAGAAACCCTAAGCACTTAAAGTTATTCCATGAAATGGGGTAGAGAAGGAAAGAAGTTAGATAAGAAGACCTAGAGGTATCTTATTTCATCAAATCTTCTGATTTTGGCCAGGATGTCACACATTATTTGGGAGTCCTCCTAGACCAACTAGAGGCGTAGAGGAATATCTTGTCAGCCCCAGATTGTGATCCTTTTCTAGGCACCTCCATCATTGGAAAATCCTCTCATAACTCCCTTGGGTTCTAAAGAGTTTATAAAATTTAATAATTATTAGAGATTAAATAGAAAACCATGCTCTGATACCAATTGTAACAACCCCACCTCCCAGTAACCCCCAGTTAAGAAAGACTATCCCAAAACATGATCAACGGTTTTGCAAATAATAAAAAATAATTAATAAATTCTACCAAATAGTAAGCTTAAAGCAGGATAAAAAATTACTTTTCACATACCTTTCAAAAATAGGAGATTGGAACTTTACCCAATGTAGAGTTCTATCTAACTAAATCCTCCTTTCTTTAATTAGCTTTATTCTTCAAATACCACTTTACTGTTTATCCACTTTCATATATTCCTAAAACACCGACAAACAAAACGTTGGTTAATATAATGAATATACCGGTATGTGGTGACAACCAATAACTTGCACATATTTCATAACAACCTAATCACATCAAATAGTTGTTAACAATTCAAGATTACATTTTTCATTATAACTTCCCAACCATTTTTACTCATCCTCTGGGATACCCTCTCTTAGAGTTTAGTCCTTGCAATGGACTTTAGGCTACCTTCTCCATCCTGAGCTTGGTACCTTATGGGTCACCTCTCTAGGTGCCTTGTGGTCTTCCCTCTAGGGCTTGACCACCTATGACCTTCCCTCCAGGGCTTGGTCCTCGTAAATCTTACATCCAGAGATGGTATGTGGGTTCGGGCTAGTCATATGTAATTGCCTTGTGATAATCATAGTCACTTTATAGATTGTAAGAAATAAAGTCATTCAAATAGTTATTTTTGAGCAATCGATAAAACCTCAGAAATATTCATGAAACTAAAGTGGGTAACCATAAAATAACCACATACCTGATTTGGAGATCTCAAAGAAGAAATATATCCAATCCAACTAGATGTCCAACCAAGCAAACATTGATCCTGAAAACATGTACAATGTCTAATTGTCACAATCATATCCCAAACAACTCCTTATTGACTTGGGACACCTTTCTAAGGTTTCTAAGTCTCATTAGGATTCATTAGGGCTTCTTAGATCAATTTCTCAATCTTTATCCTTTTTAGGTCAACAAACCCTAAAATAGGTTTTCTACTCATAAAACCCTAATTACTCAAATTATCCATATTAAGGATCCTTCAATCTCAAATTGGCCTTAGAGCATAATATATCTGTCTTAAACATGGATTTTCACAATTAAAACCATTAAAAGTCATAATAACCAAAATTAGGGTTTCTAAGCCCATTATTGTACTTTTATATACATGGAACCCTAAATTGAACCAATTATGCATAAAGATCATCTTTTTAGATCTAATTCTACCTTTTAACAAGAACAGATTAATATTTGCTCAAAATAACCAAGGAACATGATTAAATCCAATTATCATCTCATCTAAGGGTTTTTCATCAATAAAATCATTAAAGAGACAACTTTATATACTTTTCGAATTGTAAGCACTTTCAGACCTCAAAATTGTTTTTATTGGATTCCTTGCTTTCTTCTGATAAATTTTTATATATAATTTGTCATTATCTGACATTCCTACAAATTATTATAATTTTTATAATGTTGAATGTGTTTGACCCAATCAGGAAGCACCAGGTCAGAAAAGAGTGTTTTTTTACCTTATTTCCATGGTGGATAGTCATAGCCACTCATGTGTTTCCATGTCCACAACTCATCCCTGCAAGGCTGAGGTGGAACTCAGGCCAAAAGACATCTTTTCCCATTCACTTTTATATTTTTAAGTTGAGGGCAAGTACGTAAAACCCCCTTTTCTCTTCTTCAACCCCCCGATGATCATGTTTCTCTGATCCTCGCACACTGACGCCATGGGTGGTCAACCCACCCATTGACTTTCATCCTCACAGATTTGGACCCTCATGTGAAAGCTCCCTAGGCTTCACCCTCCTCGTCTAAACTTGTAGACCTCCTTGATACCCCCATCGGTGATCGACGTTAGCTTCCCCTTGAGCTGCTGCCACCCCAAGTCGAGGAGTATGTCGGGCCAGGGGACGATGCCCCTTCTCAGCACCCCAATTCCTCTTGCAAGGATAGACTCTCATGGAATGAGTACCCTAAAATTGCGAGAGAGTTGGGGGCCCTTTTATAGGAGGAAGGGAGCAAGGGAGGTGTAGCTTCACCCTTCCCAGAACCTGGTTCCTCCTACAATTGGGGAAACGTTAGTCCCACTCGAGGACAGGTCAAATTGGGGATCGTTCAATCCGGTTTCCTCTCCCAATGCCAAAGGAGGAGGAATCATCATGTAAGATCGAGTGTGTAAAGAGATCGAGACATCGATAATCCATGTTTTGTTAAGTTAGCTTCCTTCTCCATATCAAACTTGATCATGACTGCATGATCTAGGATCTGGGATCCTACAGCTCAGATCTTTCACAAATTAAAGGGCCGAAAACAAAACAATTCCAATAGGAATACATCTTATGACCTTTAATGTGAATCCTTCCATTTTAAGGAATCTAGACAAATCCATATCTCTTAAACTACTTATCTGTTTGATCCCAAATTTTAAAAGTCCATGATGACTTAAACTACTTATGTGCTATGTTTGGGACTCAAATTTGAAAGTATGAGAGACTTTTCTTCATATGCAAGTTATCTCTTAATAAGGCATATTTTATTCATATTTTCTCTCTCTAACTCTTCTATTTCCTTTATTTGGATTCCTTTTACCATTAGAAACCATGTGGATTCGAAATATAATCCATGATGATCAATCATACATCTTTCCACATATATCTCATAATTATCTTAATTTCTTTTCCTTTTTATGCATTATTTGATTTCTTTCAACTCTTTCCTTCCTTTTTATCATATTGGACTCACTAACTTATTAGGATCCACGAACTCACATATACAAAGGAATTATTGCAAAATAAACCCATTTATTCAACATAAATCATACAATTTACATACATGTACATCTTATTGGAAGAATTACATTTCAATCAATATAAACCCAAAAATTGGGGTTGTAACAAACGTAAAGTAACTATGTGAATAGGAAAGTAGCTGTGAGAATAGTAGAGTAATATGATGGATTGAAAAGTGATATTATGGACTGAATAGTAGAGTAACTGTGAGAATATTTATCTTTTACAAAAACTACTAAAATAAATTACACTTCACAAACAGCGAAAGAATTCCACATTCATTGGATTGGAGCACTTCAAAACAAAGGAAATCAAAGAGGATGTCCAAAAAAATCATTGAGAACATTAATGAAGTTTAAGGAGTTACCTTTTAAAATTCTATGAGTCACATGTTTAGTATAAATTAGTTGATCAATCTTTAAATTCTATGTCTCACATCTTTAGAATGAAACTTTTAGAAAAAATTAATAATGTGCAGGTCAAGAAGAGAATGGAGTTTTGGAAAAGATAATTGGTGCAAGGGAAAGGACATATCAGTATTATTGTTTAAAGATAAGATGTTGCAATCACCTGTAAGAAGTGAAGTAGTAAGTATTTATCATGATATTATGGATTTCTAACTGATGATTATGGATTTTCATATTATGGATTGCTTTGTGCAAATGTTGAAAGAAACAACAAGCAAAAAAAATAAGAAGGGATTGTCATGGCATTGTTTGAGCACTTATGCACTGGTAAGACAAACAAACTATCACACTAGATTACAACACTTACAACAAAGACACTAAAGGTTACAACTATGTAATTTGCAATATTGTTTTTACATCAAAAGCTAGACATGATGGTGGAAGACATAACACTAAAGGAGATTGATATGCTATCACCTCTCTTCAATGTACCTGATAAAGAATTTATGACAATGGATTCGGTGTTTACAATACTTAACAATGAAAATCATTGGCACTTTCTTGAAGCAAGTTTTAGAGATGGGGTGCACAGGTCTTACAATTTAATGTCAGGAAATTCCAAATCTAAGAAAGAAGTCATTAGATGGGTAAGAAAAAAAAGTAACAATGTTAAAAAAGAGTTGAATGAAATAGTGTTGGTTACATTGTACTTAATAATATTTTGTTTTGCATGCAGGAGGGCTTCGTTCATGAGTTCTTCAAGGGGGTTCCAGAGAGTGGAAGTCAACTATCTCAATGGACAATAGAGTACCCTGAGTGCCCCCAGCAAGAAGATGATGATGTTGTTGATTGTGGAGTCTACGTTATGAAGTATCTTGAATGCTTGGTGAATGGAAAAGAAATGAACTTCATGAGTAAAGATATCCCTACAATTAGGACAGAGGTCTTCCAAGAAATGATGAAGAGGGGAAAACTGCAGCCAGTTAAAGAACATGCTAGAGATCATAAGAGTCCAAAGAAGGAGCAGGTGACAAGCAGAAAGAAGACAAATCTGAGGATGTTGTGCCAAACCTGAATGCATGGCTTTTGTCAGATTAAGTACAACTTTTAGAAAGCAATGTAGTAAAATAATGTGATTCTAAAATGATGCTTGAGAAAATGTGTACGTAAACTCTATAAAATACAGTTCTAGTCTGAAATATATTTTGGGTTTTAACAAAAAATTACAGTTGGAGTCAGGATAGAATAGGAGTTCTATGGGTTTTATGTTTATGGTTTGTTGCTTTTTGTATGATGTTTGAACCTATGACTTTGATGTTAGTTGAATGTTCTTGTAACTTTAGCTAGTTGGTGTTCTTGTACGGATAATGACTATGATCAGCTTCAGCTAGTGATCATTCAATCTATGAAGTAATTGTTTGAACTGAAGAGTAAATATGTGAAACATAAAGTAACTATGTGAATAGGAAAGTAACTGTGAGAATAGTAGAGTAATATTATGGACTGAAAAGTAATTTTGTGTATTATAAAGTAATTATTGGACATATAAAGTAACATTTGATCGAAAAAGTAACAAAAGGTTCTCAAATGTATATACTAAGGAATTCTTAATAAGTATGCAACTATCTAAACATAAAGTTGAATATTTTTTGTGCTACTGCGTATAAAATAACAAAGTATGATCATTCTAGATATAAATTAACTATATGAACTAAAAAATAACTTTGACAACCAAAAAGTAACAACATGAAGTAACAAGTAACTATGTCAACCTAAAAGTAACATTGTGGATGAAAAAGTAACTATTGTACATTATTAAGTAACTTAGATCCACAAGAGTAACGTGGTTACACAATGTAACAAAAAGTGATTCTGGTTCACCCAAAAAAAACAAAAAGTGATTCTTTCCCTTTTTAGAAAGATCATGTTCAATTAGAACGGTCCTGTTATATATCTTAGGTATATAACTGAGAATTGCGACTTTCATTATGATTAACATGTTCATAAGGCTCAACATATTCTTGTGACTGTTGTTGAATAACAGTGTGATTGATCTATCTATAAAGTAACAATTTGAACAAAAAAGTAAATATGACAAAGGAAAAATAACTCGTTGAACACAAAAGCAATTGTATAATGTATAACGTAACTTATTGAACTGGAAAGTAACTAAACAAAACCAAAAGGTAATTATGTAAATTACAGCGTAACTATCAGACATATTTGTTAAGTTTGGGTCCAGAAATGTAAAAAATGGTTCCAGAAAGTAACAACAAGTGATTCTTGATAAAAATGAAACTATATCAACATAACATTACACAATTATTGTGTTGCAGATGTTAGATAACAAAGATTCATATTTTTATTTATAAAGTAATTTGTTGATATTTAAGTAATTATATGAAGTGAAAAGTAACAAGCACAACTCAAAAGTATTTGGTGCACATAAAACGTTTCCTGTGGACACAAAGAGTAACTATAAGGTACAAAAAGTAACCTTTTGAAATAAAAGTAAGTTTGTGATTGAACTATAAGAGAATGAGCCTAATCTTAAGCAAGAACTATTTTGTAGCAAGAAGGATTTCTCAAATTTGATACTAAAATAATGGAAATAGGAGAAACAAATTCACAAATCCAATATGTAACAAAAAATGAAAGAGCATATCACATGGCAAACAAACTTCAGAAAATCTTTATAACAGATTTGAATTCGAACAATCGCAGCTCCATAGAAAAAAGTAACAATTAAACTGAAGTGTAATCAAATGTGAATTGCAACTGTCATAAAGTACATCTGAACAATTACATTTACATAAAATTTTGATATGACTCACACACTAAACAATTGGATAACATTACACTAAAAATAAGTCAATAATCAACTCCAACAGCAGCAGTAGCAGCAGATCCGCATCAGGAAGCCAACCTGAGAAGAAACAGTAGCAGCAACAATATGGTGGAGCAGGGAGCATCATTACAGATCAGCCAAGGCAAGTAACATATGAATAAGGAACACCATGTTCCTGAAAAGTATCTCTATGAATAGAAGAGTGAGCATGAGAATAGAAAAATAACTATGTGAACTAAAAAGTAATGGAGTACACTGGAAAGTAACTATTTGACATATAAAGTAACTCTGGCTCAAAAAAGTAACAAAAGATTCTAAAATGTAACTACAAAGGAACACTTACAGATCAACCACTACAAAATCGCAAACTACAACTTTCAAGGAAGAACATGCTCAGTTCATGCACATAAACATAACAAAAAGAAAATCAAGACAACAACTATGTAGATTTTGCAAAATATATATGCTTAGTAGGTAACACATGCCTATTTCTTCGAAGGACATTTTCTGCTATCATGATTGACACCATATTGTAAGCAATTTCTACACTGTCTCATTTTAGACTAAGAAATTTCAACTTTAGATTTAAACCACACATCAGTCGATCTAGGTCTACTTTTAATTTTGCAAATACTAGGTATATGAACCTTGACAACAAAAGAAGAAGTTGTATTCAAACCAGTTACATCAATCAGCAACATCTAATTCTAACATCTCCTTTAGCAAAGCAATGAATTTTTCATGACAGATATCTATAGCGTTGTTCCTACACGCTATATTCACAACTGAATTGCAAGCAGAAACCAGCTGAAGTGTCTTCCTAGTGGATAGATGCATAACAGATGCTTTGCCGAAAATTAAAGGGTGATCTCTATATCCTTTGCTCCACCTAATTAATATATATGGCTCAGGAAGAGTGCAAAAATCACGACTCTTTAGATAAGCAAGAATGTGTCTACATGGAATTCCTTTGAATTTTAACATGAAACAATTACATGATAACATATCAGTAGATGAATCTTTCTTCAAAACATGAGGACAACTAGAACCACCAACACGACAGACCTCAAACACACCTTCATCGAAAGTTTCCTTTACGTTGTACACCATACTTTGATGAACTTCAGATTGAAAGATCTTAAAAATTGACTTGGTATATATACCTCTCATTTGCTCCTCTAAAGGCCATAATGAAGCCAGAGGCGGATGTTGTACTCGTCATCAAAATTCTTAAAATTTTCTATCTCCCGCACATGAGAATAAGCAGTCTCTAAGCAACAAACAAGTTCAAAGAGAGTTTTTCTATTGCTGACGTGGCTTCTAATGAATAAATTAAGGCTCTCACTTCTTTGTGTTGTCCTCATACCAGCAAAGAAAGAATCATGCATAAAACATGGAACTCACTCCCACCGCATAGCATACATATCAAAAAGCCAACTAATGGACAATAGGTCATTCTCTTCAACTATAGAATTCCATCCCTCTTAAAAAATGTGTATATCATCTATATTCCAGACACAATCATTCAAAGAACTAATGATCTGATCCTTGTTAGGTACTCCACCAAGTTTAGAGGGGAGTTTTTGTAGAATGTGCCAGCTGCAGAATGTTGCAGAAATGATGCTTACAAAATGGAAAAATAGTAATAATCACAGCATTCATTGATGGGCCTTGATCAGTTATGATGGAGACTGACTCTTTGCCAAAATACAGTAAATATTGATTAAAAACCCATACAAATAAATCATACTTCTCATCCATCAACAAGGCTGAGGCAAATAACACTATTTTGCAATGGTGATCAACACCACCAAACATTCCAAAAACCATAGAATACTTGTTGGTACGATAAGTGGTATCAGATACGATTGCATCACCAAACAATGCACAGTCATCAACATAAACCGGATCAGACCAAAACAAATGAGTCAAGCAACCATCAGAATTATTTTGATAAGAAAAAAAGAATTTAGAATCCAAAATCTTAAAGTTTGCAAAATGATCCAAGACAGGTCCACATCATATTTGGATGACTCTTTTCTCTTGCTACTGAGGTGTCCATGAGCTTGTCTACTTGTAAATGTCAACTTTTCATAACCACCAGACTCGATTGCTATTAATGCAAGTTGTTTAGCTACAAGTATATTTGTTTGACTCATAGAAGAAAACATCTCTTTTTGAATTTGGTCAAGAGATGAATTACACTTCAAGTAGCGCAAGTGAGCATCATCAATAAGATCATGATTGTGTGCATCAACAAAAGCAGTAACAACTCATTTGGATGAGGACTTGTCTAGTGTAAATCAAATCATCGTTTTACACCCACACCTTTTCAAAGAACGCTTATGCTTCTTGGACAACTTCTCATGTAAATCACCAACTTCGTCGTAGACAGGGCTCAAAAGACCTTTAGATATCTTAGAACGACTAATATGACCTTGCTTATCACAAACTAAATCTTTAGCAATCAAAATTTTGGTACTTCGTTCATAACAATTGTCATCTTTTCTAACATTAAACCCAATCATACCAGTACATCTAGAATAAAAGGATATGTCATCATCTAAAATTCTGAATTCAAGTCCAATTCTAGGGACATCAGTTGAGGACATAATATCAGCATCAATAGATGAAGAAGAATGAACATTGTCATCATCACAGTCAATAATAGCATTGTTAGCATCAGTATCAAGACTAGGATCCATAACAGAAACAACATATACAAAAACCTGTATAAAACAATGTACAAATGATTGATAAAGAGACAGACGAAAATCCATTTCAGAAAACTTAAAAGGAGTGAGTTTGTTGGAATAAAATAGTTTGAAAAGACAACCAGAACAGGGTACATACTCATCTAAATGCGTTTTTTATAAAAATGCATTGCAGACAATAGAAAAATAACAAATTCAGTTACTATGTATATGTATTAAAACAAGGCCAACTAGTCAGATTGATCGATACAGTTTGATTTCAAAAACATTGATACAGTCATCTTGTTGTTGCAATAAGAAATATTGAGTTATGATAATAATTATATGTGATATGACGAGGTGCCATGGCCCGATTACCCAAAACACATTTGACATTTATGTAGGTCGCATGCTGATGAGATCCTACTCTTTTATAATCTCATTGATTGAGGCGTGATAAGTCTTAATTAGGTGAAAAGTAGTATGATCCTCCAGTGGGCTAAGTGGATTACTACCGTTTAGTTGTGACTTGGATAGTATACTCCTAATTATATTCTAGTGATCTTCTTACTATATCAAGATCTGGTATATGATATGCCCTTGTTATAGATCTGCATAGTTCAAAGAAATATAGATCTAACACATTTATTAGAAAATATTTTATCTCTGATGAAGACTTTATTCTCATTCTCGTGGTTTTCAATTGTCTTTAAGAACCCACACTATCCTTACGGGTATATTAGAGAGGAGCCTGCTTCGGGGTGTTGACAGTTAGTCTTGTCTAGTCCTAAGGTCATCCATGTGTCGTCAGTTACTGGTTGAGATGCTTTTATCTTGATGTATAATAGCTCAAATTTTATAATAAGTATCATTTCTAATTATAAGTTCAGTTTGGATCGAAAACAATCTCAAATGTGGCTGTTTCTTGTGAGACGCCATTGAATTCTGGTTTGGATAATGTGAATGGGGTATCTGGATAGAACTGAACTTGAATGTGATAACAAGGTCCATAAATCTCAACAGAATCCCCAAATCCAGATATCTCCAGTGTTACTTTTGAGCAAGATTTATAATCCCAGTATAAACTAAGCCTTGTTCTTATTCACAGTGGCAATGATCATAATTTTGACAACATGGCCTGTTTTTGAGAATAGATCCCATTCAACAACTTGATCTGGATTTAACTGGACAAAGTTTCTGAAATGGCAAACATCCCAAATTCAGCCCACATCCCAAATCCAGATATGCCGGCGAACCCTGACCAAACGGAATCTCTAGCGGCTGTGTGTTCAGTAACAGTTGGATCAGTGCAGGACGAGGTCTCATAGGAGCATGTCAAAAATTACCCGGTTCAAATTGAACGGTGAAACTTATCACTCACACCAGACCTGACTAGAACTGGGTCAACCCACGAGCGCCCACTTAAGTTTGTAAATAATATTAAGTATCAAACTGACCACCTATATTTTCTGTACTCTATACAGAAATATTCAAAGCGTATAACAATACAAATTGAAACAGTATTATTTCAGCATGGTTTTAAAAGGAAAAAAAATGAAGTCCTATTATTTAACTTTCTATCTGCAAGTGTTGTATATCACTCAAAGTTTTACTTCTTTACGCCAAGGAGAGAGCATCCCTGGAGACCCCAAAGAAGCCCCGCTTCCGGAGGTTTGACAAATAAGCAGCTGGCATAATGCAACACGCCCAAATCATTTTATTAACCAGAAAACCACGTAGTATATCAACCATATCTAGATCGAAGTTGACACCATAAATCTTGAGGGAAAAGCAATACGCAACAAAACAGAGACAATTGTTAGGGGTCAAAATACTCAAAACAAAGTTAACCATTACCCCATTTCAGATAAAACAAAAAAAAAATGAATATAGACATTCAACAATCTCTTAAAAAATAGATATGGGCCACACAAAAAATAATGAATACAGACATTCGGCGATCTCTTAAAAAAATTGCATATGGGACAACCAATGAAACATGCAGGTTTACCTGCTAAACCCATAGGCTAACTGAGTAAGGATGGACTTTGGTCATTTTTCCCTCATTCCTTCCTCCAAAGTCAATTTCGTTTAAACAGGTCGACTCACAGATACCTGCAGATGGTGAATATGATATTTTCTCACAAACATAAGACGACATTGCTACACTAGTGAGTTGTATTCCTGTTTGATGTGACTTAACGCCAGTTTCATCCCCCTATATTAATGGTGGGTGTGTATTATCAACTTTGATGGTGAACATATAACCAGAATTGCAGCAGCACTGTGGAAACGAGAATACATGTAAAAATTATAAAGATGGAGCAGCAGGCCAAAAATACACACAAGGTTTACAAGACATATCTGTTACAATCCGAATCAAAAAAAGTTAAAAATAATCTGGAGATAACTTAGTATGTAGTGCCAAATTCATTAATCATATATATTATCTGGCGTAAAGAAGCCCGTCAGGTTCATGGTTCCTGCATAACTGCGTCTGATCCATGGCAAAGCAAATCAACTTCAGCGAATCTTCTTAATGTCTGAAGTTCAAAAACGGAGAAACCCCTGTTGTGTAAAGAGGATCTAGTAAGGAATGGCAAACCCATAACTTATAGAACCATAGATGTTTGCATTAAGCAAGTTTTGATGAATTTAAAATTATTGGATATAGCAAGTTTTTGTCTGAAACTGCATCTAAAGCAACAGATGAAATGGTTGATCATTGAAAAGCAAGAATACGTTAGAAATTACAGAAAACATAGTAAATATGCATCCAGGAAATGCTAAATTATAAGGTTATCTTTAAGAGTTGCCAAGACAATACGGGTGCATCCTTCATTCTTCAAATGGTTTCTTTGTGTATCAATAAATCATGACAACCATTATTACGCCAACTAAACACAGCTTAAACCCCATACTCTGCAGTGAATAGCCATATGTTGTTAACTGAAGCAAAGATTAGCAAACAACACCACGTACATTCAGATAACAACAGTGACCACTCTTCTCTATCTTACTTTGGATATTATGGTCAGATTAGTAAACGAAGCCCAACCTGATTATCATCTGTAACCATGTTAACTTTTACATTTTTATTTAAGGTGCTAGTTCACATGTATAAGGTTTTGGACCTTTAGTATAGCAAGCAACAAATTATGTAAAGAAAAGGACTGACGAATGTCTCACATAACTTCATGTATAGCTGAATGAGGCATAAGGAACCTTATGCCTGGACAAAAAATTGATGGGTTCATGAGTCGTAATAAAAAGTTGTATTACACAAAAGACTATATATATATATATATATATATATATATGTATGTATGTATGTTTGTGTGTGTGTATGCATACATATCTATATGCAGGTAAGTTTGTGTGTAGAGAGAGAGAAAGAGACTCAGGCTGTGTGTATAGATCGTGTCGTACGTTCAATTGTTGTTGACATATAAAGACCTACTTTTTGAAAGAAAGAAAAAAAACAATTTGTTAATCTATATTGTGAGTGTATCTGGGTCAAAGCGTTACCCGGCTAGAGCGGGTTCTCCTTTATTATATAAGGTGAGAACATTTACGTAATAGACCCAATAGGAAACAGAAATAGTAAAGAGGTATACAAATAAAGAAACGATTTCTCTAACACTACCCCTCAAGCTGGAGTATACACATCATGCATGCCCATCTTGGAATTCATATATTTGAAAGCTGAAGATGGAAGTAAGATATCTGCCACTTTTTGTCCAGTTCGAACATGAGGAGTTTGAATCTTCTTGGAGAGCCCTAAATCACGAACAAAGTGGCAGTCCACTACAATATGTTTGGTTTGCACAAGGAACACCGGATTGCTAGCAATATGGACGGTTGTCTGGTTATCACACATGAGAGAGATTGGTGTCTCAACGGACATTCCCATTTTAGACAATATAGACATAACCCATTATAGCTGGCAATAGGCATGTGTCATAGCTCGATATTCAGCCTCTGTGTTGGACCGTGCTACCACATTTTGTTTGTTGCTCCTCCAAGTCAACAAGTGTGACCCAAGAAACACACAATAGCCAGAAGTAGACATGTCTATCTCCAACGTCACATGGTCAATCAGCATCTGTGAATCCAGTGAGCATCAATGATTATGTGCAAGATATTTCCCTGTAAAGTAGCAAGGCCCTTCCCTGGCGATCCTTTAACATAACATAGAATTTGGGTGACTGCCATCCAGTGTGACATCTTGGGCGCACTCATGAACTGGCTAACAACTCCCACAACATAAGAGATATAAGGACAAGTAACTGACAAGTAAATCAGTTTCCTTACAAGCCTTCTATATTTTGCTGGATCAAAAAAATCATTATCGTCAGAATTAGACATCTTGGCATGATAATCCATACACCGTGCCATGCATGCTTTTGCAAAAAAATCTAGAACATATTTCCACTAAGAGAGGTTTGTGCCTTTCTCGGAACGTAGAACTTCTATTCCAAGGAAATAGCGGAGATTACCCAGATATTTGGTCTGAAATTGTGTTTGCAGACATTTCTAGAGTTGTAAAATGCCAGTAGAGTCAACACCTGTGATGACAATATCATCTACATAAATAGCTAGAATCATAGTGCTACTTGAAGACTTATACACAAATAAAGAATGATCAGTATAGGGCCGAGTGAACCCAAAATTGTATAAGTGCAGCACTAAATTTATCAAACCATGTCTGTGGTGACTGCTTCAGACCATACAAGGATTTCTTCAATTTGCATACCTTCACACTCCCCCCTGAGCAACATACCAAGGAGGTTGCCCCATGTATACTTTCTCAAGTAGATCACCATGAAGAAAAACATTTTTGACATCCAACTGAAGAAAAGGCCAATCAATCAGTAGCAACAGAGATAAGGATCCGCACAGAATTGAGTTGAGCAACCGGGGAGAAAGTCTCAAAGAAGTCTATGCCATGTGTCTGAGTGTACCCCTTTGCCACCAAATGATCCTTCAAGTGATCAATAGAACCATCTGGTTTCTGTTTTACAATATAAACCCAGTGGTAGCCTACAATAGACTTGCCAAGAGGATGATCCACCAAGTCTCAAGTGGAGTTCTCATGAAGTCCGTAGCTTGGATCCATCCATAATGTCAGACTTTGTATAGGAGCGAGGAACAGTTGTAGAATGAAGCTGAAGAGCAAACGTGCGGGTTGTTAGTGACAGATGAGACAAGCAACAAACATTCGCCAGTGGATGACGTATAGTGCAAGAGCAAACAGCTTTACGAGCTGCAACTGAAAGGTGTAAGTCTGAAACCGAAGCATCAAGAGAACTCTAAGTAGGAACATTTACCCCAGGAGTGTTTGACGATGACAAGGCAATTTGCTAGACTGGTGCCACTAGATCCTCTTGGTGATGCCCTACTCACCTTGTGTAAACTAGTGGAAAAGGTTGAATCGGTACAGGTGGAGGTGCTGGTGGCGGTGAAGTGTGGGTGGTATCTAGAACAGTCTCATCACACATCACAAGAAGTGGTGGCTCTCTCTCTCTCTCACTCAAAGATGGTCACTCTCAGGATTGTGCTCCTCCACACGTTGAACAGAGTAACTAAAGAATGGACTAGAGTCGTGAAAAGTAACATCAGTCGACACAAAAAGATGGCGAAGACAAGGGCAATAACATTTGCATCCCTTCTGTGTGGAAGAGTATCGAAGACCATAGTCACAAATTCAGTATTCGGGATACGTACGGCCAAGTTGAAAAATTCAGAAATCGGGAATTCTGCGGAAAATTCTGATAAAAATCGGTCAATGTACGGTAAAAGTTCGGTGAACTATTCCGAAAAAAGTCGACAAAAAAGACAGATTATATATATATATATATGTACATATACATAAACACATACAAACATATATATACACCCACACATATAATGATTTAAAATGACTAAACATCAAACTGATTACCCTAATATTGGAAGAAGGGGAAGAAGAGGGAGCAACAAGCAGCAGGCATAAATCAGGGAAGAAGGGGAAGAAGGGGGAGCAACAAGCGGCATGCATAAATCAGGGAAGAAGGGGGGAAAATGGAGGAGGAAGATGGAGTGTACATGTAGAATGTCGAGGGTTACTCCTGACTCAATGTGTGTGTCGGAGGATAGAGGAGGAAGGTTGGACGGTTTAGTGGAACCCTGCTACAAGTAAAAAATGACGTGGAAAAAACAAATGTGAAGCAAAAGTACAGAACTGTATAAAACGGCAAAAAACGTATTGAACGCGTTTAAAACGTAATACACAAATTAAACGTGTTTAAAACGTATTATTCGGCTTGGAGTTTAAAACGGTCGTCATATATGGCAGGTGAATAATACGCGTTTTTTTTTTAAAACGGAATATATTGTGACTATATCGAAGACGGTGCAAACTGTGCGAGGAGACAGCTTGTCAGCACGTGGGTCAAACACATGAACAAACGCAGTGCAACCAAACACACGATGAGGAACACAAAAAGGTTGCTCGCCATCTCATAAAACAAATAAAGGGGTAGCCCCATGTACAAGAGAAGACGGCTGACGGTTAATAAAAAAAAAGAGCATTAGACCAATATTTCTTTGGCACATCTAAAAAAGTAGCGTACGTGCTACATCAAGTAAATGGTGGCTTTTGCCTTCAGCAACCCCATTTTGTTGAGTTGTACGAGGACAAGTCGTTTAGTGAATCATGCCAACAGAATTATAAGAAGTACAAACAGCCTTTTGAACACATTCTAAGGCATTATCAATATGAAGAATCTTTATATGAGCATCAAACTAAATTTTTATTAACTAATGAAAAGTTTGAATGATAGACAAAACTTCATCCCAAGACTTAAGTATACCCAAGTCGTGCGGGAGAAATCATCTATGAAAGACCAAAAAATATCGAAAGCCATTATAACTTGGCTCTTTAACAATGTTGAGAGTTATTTAGTTATTATTTTTATTATTAGTTTGTAATATGGGCCTAAGTGTTTTGGTCCATTAGGGTTTGTGTTATATCTGTACGCTTCCTTGCCTCCTATACATAGGAGCAGGGTTTCTCTTATCTAATACAACATGTTGTCGTCTTTTATTCTCTAAGATGGTATCAGAGCAGAGATCCAAAACCCTAGTCGTCAAGTAAAAAGAAGAAAAGAGAGAGCAGTAGCCGGCGGGCAGCCCCTTCTTCCTTCTTGGTCGTCCGCAGGCCTTGTCCACTCATCAATCCATGGCATCTGTTGCTCCTTCCTCTCCTTTTTTCTGATGTTGACGCTCCTCCTGTTGTTTCTACTTGACCGGAGATTGTTGCCCCCTGCTTCTCTATATCATTTCTTTCATTTTTTGATGCTCCGGGCGTCCTTTCCTTCAGATATGGCGTACTGCTACAGTACGTTACTGTAGCACGGCGGGATTTTGGGAGCTTCCAATCCTTTCCTTCATGGTTTCTGCCAGCCTCCAGTAGCCCCCTTCTCTTCTTCGATCCTTTAGCGGCTTCTAGGAGAGGGAGAGAGTCATCCACAAGCCTTGGAGAAGGAGTTAGTGCAACTTTTTTTTGTCGTCTGTACAGGTTCATCCCTACTCTAGATCTCCGACTCCATTACGGCCTACGAAGGTGCCGCCTCTCCTTAGGACTCGCTCCATTTGGGTCGTCTATATTTTGAGCATCTCCTACCCTAGCTGCCAAACCATCAGATTTCTGTGGAATGAGCTGGAGTTTCATCTTCTAACCTCTATGTTGTCGTACTGTAGCAGCATGTACCGCTGCATTTTTTTTCTTCTGACGTTTTCCTTTCCGCGGTGCTCTCCTTTTCTGCTACTGGTTTGATATACTTTCGCCTTTAAGCCCTCTACTGTTGTTGCAATTGCGTTGCTGCATTTTCCTTTTTGCTGCTGCTACTGATGCCATTTATTTGTGTCATTGCTACTGCTCTAATGCTATTGCTGCTATACTGCTAAGATGGCAGCCTCCTTGGATAATCCGCACACCATGGTCTACATTTTGATTAAGTGTGAGATTTTTACACCACTTGCAACTCTTTTGTTTGATTTCCTAAATCCAGTGGAACTTGTGTTTGTCCACCCCAACCGTTGATCTTCTCCATGGTAGGTGTGAGGGGGAGAAACAGAGGAGAGATGAGATGAAGAGAGGAAATTTATTCTGTGTCTAATTTACGAGGACCTTTTTTGCTGCTCTATATATATTTGTGGATTCTTTATCCATTTCTTGAAGAATTTGTGGACTTCTACTATTGATGATTGCTGATATATGCTTCTGGGAGAGCTTACTATCTGAAGCTTCATGTTTACTGCGTGCTTTTTCAAGTTGATGGTCTTCTATCCGGATACGTTGACTACTTTCTACTTTTTGTCTGTGCTTTATTTGCATGTTGACATTGTCCATGTTTTACGCATGTTGACTCTTTACTTGTCCTTTCTTTCTTTGCATGTTAACTCCTATGAACCAACACTCTCTGGACTTTTCTACTGTGAATCAGCACTCTCTGGCTTGTCCGTGCTTTGCTCACGTCGACTCTCTACTTGTCCATGCTTTGTGTGCATGTTGACTTTCTGCTACTGTGATCCAACACTCTATGGCTAGTTCGTGCTCTGTTTCACACGTTGACTACTACTGCTGTTGTGACCCAGCACTCTCTGGGCTGCGACGTCAGCGGCTGTGATAAAGACCATGATGATCTGTTGTTGGTTACTTCTGCTCCAGATGATCGAGAAACTTCTGCGACCTGCTTATCTGCTATGGAGTGTCTACTTGAGGGGGAGTGTCTTAGTGTTTGAGTGCTTTAATGTAATATTAAGAAGGGGGGATTCTTGTATGGGCTTGATTTATCCTTTTATCTTGTTTCTTTGCTTTTATAGTCCAACTCTCTGTTTGCAAGCTGATTTGGGATTCTCCCAACTTCAACTTGAGGGGGAGTGTTGAGAGTTATTTAGTTATTATTTTTATTATTAGTTTGTAAGATGGGCCTAAGTGTTTTGGCCCATTAGGGGTTGTCTTATGTTTATACGCTTCCCTGCCTCCTATATATAGGAGCAGGGTTTCTCTTATCTAAGACAACAAG
Source organism: Alisma plantago-aquatica (assembly GCA_963693085.1). Taxonomy (NCBI): domain Eukaryota; kingdom Viridiplantae; phylum Streptophyta; class Magnoliopsida; order Alismatales; family Alismataceae; genus Alisma; species Alisma plantago-aquatica. Next base: position 1,587,830,624 of record OY856409.1, on the reverse strand, counting down.
CAGCCGTCTTTTATTCTCTAAGAAACAAGACCACAAACATCATTATGAATAAGATCAAAAGGACGTGTGAAACACAAAGCAGTTGTGGGAAGCGTAGGGTTGCACAGTGTGTGCACCCTCATATATATATTACTGAAACAATTACAGAGAGGTCCACATATAATATGGAAATAACAAAACAAATAACAGAATACATAAAACAGGAATATATGTTAACACTCCCCCTCAAGTTGGAGCATAGATATCAATCATGCCCAACTTGTCCGTCAGTGTGCAGAATTGCTTCTTCGCCAGCAGCTTGGTGAAGATATCAGCAACTTGGTCTTCAGAACGAGTGAAGGGAGTGCAGATCTTTCCAGTAAGAATGGATTCCCGAATAAAATGACAATCTACTTCAATGTGTTTAGTGCGCTCATGATAAACTGGATTATTAGCAATGAAGATAGCAGCTTTATTGTCACAGTGCATAGGTATAGCAGAAGAAGAATCAACCCCGAACTCTTTTAACAGAGAGCGCACCCACAACAATTCACAGGTAGTATGGGCCATGGCCCTATATTCAGCTTCAGCACTGGACCTGGCCACAACATTTTGTTTTTTACTCCTCCAGGTAACAAGATTACCTCCAACATACGTACAATACCCAGAAGTAGATTTTCTGTCAACTCTGCTGCCTGCATAATCAGAATCAGAGTACCCTTCAAGAGAACAGTGTCCATGCTTCCTGTAGTGAAGTCCCTTGCCAGGAGACTTCTTCAAATATCGTAGAATCTGACAAAGAGCATCCCAGTGACACTGTCTGGGTTTATCAACGTACCTGCTAAGAAGGCCCACTGCAGTAGAAATATCAGCTCTAGTGACAGTCAAATAAATGAGCTTACCAATCAGCCTCCTGTACTTTTTATGATCAGCAAAGAGAGAAGAGTCATCATCCCAATTTACATTAGGATCTAGAGGAATATCAGCAGGTCTCGCTCCCAGCATACCGGTCTCCTGCAGTATGTCTAGGACATATTTTCGCTGAGACAACACAAGAGCATTAGAGTTTCTAGAGACTTCTATGCCCAGAAAATATCTAAGTTTGCCCAAATCTTTGGTAGCAAAGTGCTTGCCTAGATGAGATTTAGTAGCCTGAATACCAATAGAATCACTGCCAGATATGATAATATCATCAACATAGACAATCAGAATAATAATACCAGCTGAAGTCTTCTTAGTGAAAACAAAATGATCCACCTGAGATCTCAGAAACCCAAAGTCAATCATAATTTTGCTCAATTTATCAAACCAGGCACGGGGACTTTGCTTAAGCCCATAAATAGACTTCTTTAACCTGCAAACTTTGTGAGACTCCCCCTGAGCAACAAACCCAGGAGGTTGCTCCATATAGACTTCTTCTTGTAAATCACCATACAAGAAGGCATTTTTCACATCTAGTTGCAACAGAGGCCAGTCAAGATTAACAGCAACAGAAAGAAGAATTCTGACAGAATTAAGACGAGCAACAGGAGAGAATGTCTCAAAATAGTCAATACCATAAGTTTGGGTGTAGCCTTTAGCAACTAATCGTGCCTTCAGCCTTTCAACAGTGCCGTCAGGTTGATATTTCACAACATACACCCATCTGCAGCCTACAGGTTTGCACTGAGGAGGTGGATCCACCAGCTTCCAAGTATCACGTTCAGCAAGAGCCAACATTTCCTCTTTCATAGCAGACATCCATCCAGTACTCTATAGAGCATCCTGGATATTCTTTGGAACAGCAACAGCAGATAAGGCATATACAAAAATGCTAGAATGAACATTCAGATGATCAGTAGAAACAAACTGAGCAATATTGTGGGATGTGCAGGAACGAGTACCCTTTCTAAGAGCAATGGGTATATCAAGATCAGAATGTACCTCATGTGTAGTAGAACCTTCTGGAGGTGAAGATTGGTTTTCATGGGGGGTTTCTTGAGTAGAAGGTGCTCTGTTCCTGCGTTGATAAACTATAATAGGAGGTTTAGCAGCCTCAGTAGTGACGTTGTCAGTAATATCAGGCACACAATCAGTAGTAACAGGTAGAGGGGAGGCAATAAGATCAGACTGCAAACTGTCACCGCGAGTAGAATAGTAAGGGGTATCCTCAAAACAAACTACATCACTGCTAGTATACCATTTTCTTGCAGTAGGACTGTAACATTTGTATCCCTTCTGGATACAAGAATATCCCAAAAAAATACACTTCTCAGCACGAGGGGACAGTTTATCAGAAGCAGGTCCAAGTAACCTTACAAAGCAGGTACATCCAAAAATCCGAAGAGGCACAGTAAATAACTGAATATCTGGTTGAAGAACTTGAATAGGTATTTTGTTTCCAATCACAGATGATGGCATTCTATTTATCAGAAAACAAGCAGTCAATATAGCCTCAGGCCAAAAAGAGCGAGGAACATGTGTATGCATCATAATAGTCCTAGCCACCTCTAACACATGTCTATTTTTACGCTCAGCCACACCATTTTGCTGAGGTGTATAAGCACAGGAGGGTTGATGAATCGTACCAACAGATTTGCAAAAAACATCCACATCTTTTTTAACAAATTCCAGCGCATTGTCAGTACGAAAAAATTTTACAGGTACAGCATATTGTGTTTTTATTTCAGCAAAAAAGAACTTGATAATAGACAAAACTTCGGACCTACTTTTCATCATAAACAACCAAGTAGTCCTTGAAAAATCATCAATAAACAGAATAAAATACTTATGACCAGATAGACTCGGCACATGACAAGGGCCCCATACATCAGAATGCACTAGATCAAACATGCTTTTACTGCTAATATGACTGCGTCTAGGATAAACAGCTCTAGTCTGCTTTCCAAGTTGACATGACTCGCACTGAAAACTACAAATGCCAAGATCAGAAACTAAATGGCGAAGCTTTTCAGATGATGGATGTCCCAGCCGGTAGTGCCACTGTAATGCAGACACCGAGGTAGATAATGCAGGAATCACATTTGCTTTAGCTGCTTTTGGCAAATGATCCAGGTAGAATAGTCCATCAGCACCTTCATACCCCCCACCAATCTTCATCCTCGTGCGAAGGTCCTGAAAAACACATGAACCAGGAATAAAAGTCAGACTACACTGTAGACTTCTCAATATCTTGCTGACAGACAATAGATTCAAAGGAAATCTAGGCACATATAAGGCAGATTTCAGCAGAAAGTCAGAAACAATATCCCCTACTCCAGATACCGCAGACTTGGAACCATCAGCCAGCATAACAGATGAGGGTCGAGCAGGTTCATATAATTTGTTAAACAGAGATCGATTTCCTGAAATATGTGAAGAGGCACCGGAGTCGATGACCCACTTAGTATTACCAGGAGTAGAAGAAGAGCTCAGGAAGGCAGTGTCATAACCAGAATAAGCTGCAGCATGAGCTCCACTAGTCGAAGCTGTAGACGACGCACCAGCACGCTCAAGAAGAAGTCGCTCCACCTCAGCACGGATGTAGTCCGCAGTCGCACCCGAGGAGGCAGAGTCAGTAGGTTGAGTCGTTCCTTCTGATGCAATAGTAGTAGAGTCAGCAGCTGCATTGGCCCATGCCGGCTTACCATATTTTTCCCAGCATTTCTCTTCAATATGGTTGGACCGGCCACAGAAGGTACAAAGGCGTTGTCCTGACTGAGGACGTGCACCAGTAGTAGGGGCAGTAGAAGAGGCTCCACGACCAGAAGCAGCCCGTCCTCGTCCTCCACCCAGGGGAGGACGGTTGTCAGTAAAGCGACCACGGCCACGACCAGACGCTGCAGCAAGGGCAGAAGATTCCCCAACATCAGTAGCCAGAGACGATGAAGACGAAGGCAAACGCTAAAGACGCTTGTAGGCACTCTGTAGTGACGGCAGAGGGTCACTGGCTAGGATCTGGTCCACAACTCCAGCGTAGGACTCGGGCAGTCCACAAAGAAACTGGACTAACTGCAGCTCCTGGCGCTGACGCTGCATGGTAGCCAGGTCTGTGGAAAGAGGGTGATAGGATTCCAGTTCACCCCACAATCCAGTAAAGTCAGAAAAGTAATCCGCAATGTCCGTCCCCGTGAATTGTAGACGTCCCAGCTGCTTGGTGATGTCAAACACTTTCTTGGGGTTCTGACTATGCGAGTATGTACCGGCAAGCTGATCCCACATCTGCTTCGCCGTAGGCAAGTGAAGAAGTGTGACGCTAATCTTCTCAACACTGCTGTTGAGAATCCATGTCATCACAGTCGAGTCGTCACGAACCCAGTCGTCATACGCCTTCACATCTTTAGCGTCAGCGTCCTCTGCGGGTGCTGGCGGACCAGCACGGGTAAGATGTGAGTACTTTCCCTGGGATCTGGCATAGATCGTCATGGAGCATACCCAATGTGGATAGTTGCGCCCATCAAGCTTCACAGTCGTAACCTGACGGCGGAATTCATCACTCGAGGACGCCATGTGAGCAGTAGGCACAGAAGTAAACAGGCACGATCAGGCAGGAGACGGTCTACGCCGTCAGACAGGCACAGCAGGCACAGAACTACGTAGAAGAACCTCTCACATATGGTCTACGCCGAAGCGCAGAACAGAACCCGGTGGCACAACGGCCTACACGGGCAGGCAGGCAAAAGACCGAAAGAGCGGTCTACGTCTCACCAACTTCAAGCCACTGGACAGTTGCAGATCTTCACGGAGCCAACGTGTCGGCGGCAATCAACCGCGGAGGCGCACCGGCCCCTGCGGCGGTGTGGGCGCCCGGCCCTGGCGGCTAGCCCGGCGGCTGCTGCCCGGCGGGGGGGGGGAACCGGCCGGAGAAGAGAGGGGTGGGAGGGTGGCGGCTGGATCTTACTGCTCTGATACCATGTGAAACACAAAGCAGTTGTGGGAAGTGTAGGGTTGCACAGTGTGTGCACCCTCATATATATATTACTGAAACAATTACAGAGAGGTCCACATATAATATGGAAATAACAAAACAAATAACAGAATACATAAAACAGGAATATATGTTAACAGGACGCTTAGAGTGTTTCACAGTGCGACTTAGTAAAGAAATGTGATGATGATTGCCTAGTTGACATGACTGACACTTTAACAACTTTATTGATGCTAAGCATAGAACAAGCTTTTGAAGACTTTGTAAGGAGTCTCCAAATATTACCAAGCATTTCAAAGAATCAACCAACTTAGCAACAGACATTAAGTTAAATGGAAAGTCTAATACATAATGTACAGACTGTGAAGTCAAATTAGATGAAGCTTGTACAGTGCCACATGCCTAGACTCGCCTAATAGAACCATCAGTAAGTGTCAGAAGAATGTGGGATATACGAGTTAGAAGAGAGAAGCATAGATCGTATATTCATCATATGTTGGGAGGCCCCGGAATCCACCACCCATGTAGAAGATGGATGAGTGGCAACAAGTGAAGTCCCCTAGTTACCTGTATATGAAACCAGATTGACTAAGGAGCCAAGGGAAACTTGTTGGATAGCTTGAAGAAGACGGTCATAGTCCACCGACCGTAACATCTAATTGCATCTATTTAGAAGCTCCAGATGCAGATGCTCCCCACGAAGTAGCCGTATAATGTGCAGCATCAACAGGGGATCGGCCATGCTTAGAGTAGCATTTTTCTTTTATATGTTCAAGTTTCCCGCAGAATGTACATTTGTCTCGAAGACGATTGCCTCGTTCCCGACTAGCACCTCGTCCAGTTCCTTTGGCAGCAGCAGCAAGAGAGGCATGATTCTCGAAGTGTTGTTCTCCTAGAGTAGCAGAAGCAGACTCAAATGAAGATTGTTGAATCCTCACAAAGGCTTCTTCAAGGCTTAGTAGTTTGTATGTGGCAAGAATAACACTCCTGGCTGAAGCAGACAAGATTTAAGCCGGATAGAAACTTTGTCGCTACTAAATCATCTTGATCATTCATCTGATCATCGGTCTTCAGCAACTGGTAGAAACTAAGTTCCTGAGAAATGGATTGTACTCTAGAGAGTGATTATTTTGTCTTTTTGCAAAGAGACAGTCATAAACAGTATCAAGACAGAGAGCATTCTTCTCGTGAGAAAAGTGTTTCTTTGCAGCTTCCCAGATTTGTTTGGTTGTATAGTAGAACATAAATCTGGAAGCAATCTGGGGCTCCATGCTATTCAATAACCATATACTATATACTACCATTTTTCTCCCTGCTTTCTCTTTGTATCTTATCTCTATTGAATAACCCATATTTTTTTATTTTCTTCCAATCAACAAAAATAATTTTATCATTGATGTACCCACAATTCAATATCGATAGATATATCCCACAAGCAATCCAAATATCTTTTCTTTTTTTCATTTTTCTAACTCGGTTTGTAATACTGGAACAATCAATACTAATTCTTTTTTTTTCTTTTTCGTGCTAGTTTTCACTTGACTTCCTGAATAAAAAAATCAGAGGAATGTTGCCTTATTACCAAAATTCCATTACGTTACATCTTTATTTATATCTATTTTAGATATAAATAAGAAATCTAATAAAAATGGAAAATCAAATAACACAAATAAAAAAAATAGAAATTGAATATGACTTCACCAACCCATTGTTTTTTCGCCAAGTAGGGTAGTCTTTGCTACTTTCATCAGGAGATTTTGACTCAATAATATCCACCTTCTCTCAAGACTCAAGAACGGTGTAAATAGCATTCATCCTGATGAGATAATTTTATGAGTTAAGCTTCACAAAAGATAGCTGAGAGTGATCGTTGTAGACAATTTTTAGCAGAAGCAACTGACTTTTCGTCTCCCATATTGAGATTGAATCAAGATAAGGGTAGTAGTCAGGACAGTAACACGCCATGTAGAAGACTTGACACGACGTGTATGGCAACAAGAAGTCGTGTTGAACACTGGACACGTGTCAGTCGGTGAGGACAGAAGACGAGCTTTCTGACTATATTCGGCACGCCGTGTTGAACTTTGGACACGTCGTGTCAGTTGGTGATGATAAAAGACAGAACTTCTGAATCACTTGCACACGTCGCGTAAGCAGAAGACACACTGTGTACTTTGTCGGAGGCGTAAACCCCTATAGCAGTCAACACATCGTGTCACGGGTAGGACACGTCATGTACTCGATCGGTGATGTAAACTCTAGTAACTGCGACAAGCCGTGTAACTTGCAATCAGAGTGGAGATCTGCGTTGTCAAAACGAACTTCAGGCGACAACACATCGTGTTGCTTAGAGAACATGTCGTGTTTGTCGGCGGATGGCGTAGATCTTGACGGGAATTGGCTCCGTTAAAGAGATAAAGGACCCCGGGAAGACGTGTTGGGGAGGAAGATAACCCAGGAAGACGCACCGGGGTTGACAGGAACTAACACTATCACTTGTCAATTGAGGATACAAATCAAGCGCATCCACGGCCCCTAAATGATTTAAGCACTCATCCACATATGGGGAGTATGTGGAGAGGAAAGAAGATGAGAAGGGAGTTGCTCCTCCTTTTTACGGGATAGAACGAGGGTTTTCTCCTCCTCTCCTTCAAGCAGCCACCGTGCTCTGGTGGAGACGGAGGAAGACCGGCATGGAGAGAACCAAGACTGGAATCGACGGTGGCTGTGTCTGACGCCAGTAACAAGCGACGCTAACGGAGAGGAAGAGAGAGAGGACGGCGACTAGGGTTACAACAACGGGATTTGCTTTGATACCATGTGATTCTATTTAGGTCAAAGCAATACTTGGCTAGAGCAGGTTCTTTATTATATAAGGTGAGAACATTTACATAATAGACCCAACAGGAAACGAAAATATTAAAGAGTTACATAAATAGACTATTTCTAACATATATTACTCTAGTATATATAGATAGTAGACAAATTTTGAGCTCTTTCGGATGCTTGTAAGGTACTCAACCAAGAACACAAAATCAAAGCACATAAATTTTTTCAATTGCATCATTTTTGTTGTCTTTAGATGAATGGCTTATAACTTATAAGTGTCCAAATGAGCTCAAGTTATTTATGTGGGCCATTCATATGATATTTAAGAAGATCAATGATTTGGACTTTCAAAATGATATGGCTGCACTTGTTTTCTAAGATCTATGCCCTTGACATGACAAATTCTTCCCACATGCTACCAGATATATTCTCTTGGGATGTTAGAACTAGGAAGGGGCATTCTTGTTATTATCTAGTTGGTCGTAATTGCTTGTTAGTTTGATTGTGGTCTTCTTTGACACTCAGTCATGGATATTTGCTCTCTTGTGATCTTCTAGCCACACTTGTGCCCTTACCTATGCCTTCTTTTGAGCAGCATGAGAATATTCTTTTGGTGGGTATGAGCTGCATGAGAATATAGAACACTTCTTATATAGGTGTATCAATGGATAAGACGCCCTAAGAAACCCACCAACTTGCTCAAATTTATAGAAGATTCGCACATGGATAGTCTAATTACTTCAATTCTTTTCCACTATCTCCGAATAGGATAAATCTATTGCTGACCAGAAAGGATGGCGCTCTTGTGCTACATATGGTATTGCCAAGTAATGCTCCCAAAAACATTGGAATCATTCTTTCTCATGCTTCACTATGTATCTCTCTCCTACGATTTTGAAGCACTATCACACAGTGGCAGACAAAAGTTTATACAGGATGCAATTGCAGCTCCATCTGAGAGACTCTTGGGATCTAATTGATGCCCCAGTCGACTACAAACTTGTTGTTTACTATTGTGTCTTCTCTGTCAAATATCATCTAGATGGTCATAATGATCATCTCAAGGCCAGACTCGTAGCAAAGGGGTATACTTAGACCCATAGTACTAAACGTCCTCAACATCTGGAGATTAATCCTCGATGTTACATATGTCTACACCTATCGATCTCCGATGTCAATCTCGAAACCTAGTAAACTTCCATGCTTCATTAGTTGCCTACTTGTTGACATGTGTCAATGAATTCAGCCTAGTTGGTGATGAAATCAACCTAGCTAGCTCAAAACCTCCCATCTTCTTGATGATCTTTGTAGTTATCATTGTCGCACACATAGTGAAGGCATAAACAAACTTTTAGGAACCGTTTTTCGACATTGTAATAACCATTTCGTTGGTTTATAACTAGAGAGAATTGATAAGTTTCGTCCTCTACTAGATTTCTACAAGTATTGCAAAATTTGGTGTAGATCTAAGCCATTTATCCTATCTTACTTTTCCCCTTTTTACAAATTGAAGTATTTCGAAATAAACTCATTTTTTAAAATTCTAGAATGTGATCCAATTGGGATTTCTATAGATACAAAACATCACATATATAGAACATATACATGTTCTAAACATTTAGTATAGAAGATTACAACGCGTTACAACAACGGGATGTTTTATGCCAAATTCCCTCGCAATATCACAATCTTTAGCTTATTTTACATCGAAGTGTTAGTCCACAACTTCCTCAAAGTTTCCTTAGATTTCAACAAACTATCACTATCATCCCTATCAAAGTTGACACGAAGACGGCGTCTTGTATATTTGCATGTGACAATGTCTACATATGTAAATCTGTATGGATGGCTATATATAAACATATATTTTGTTTTCAAGCTAGATTTGATTAAATCTATCGATTTCCATCATGAAATCACTATTTTCAAATTAACTTTTCCCAAAGATGAGTTGAAGTTTAATTGTAAAATTCCTCGAAGTTTCCTCGATGTTTCCACAAACTTCCACTTCCACACATGTCAATGTCGACTCGATCGACGTTCTGCTCCATGCTTAGACCTATGGTGTTGACTATTTTAAGACTTCTCCAGTCACCAGGTCAAACCCTATCCAGATCTTTTGGTTGTTATTAATTAAGATTGACATCTTCTTTCGCTTCATGTTAAAGATGATTTCTTATATGGGGATCTATAAGAAATGGTATTTATAGAGTAACCTCATGGATTTGTTGTTCGCATGGAGTGTTACAATGTGTATCACTTTTGTTAAGTTATATAGCCTGAAGAAGAATCCTAAGTGTGGCTTAAAAACTACATCAAATTCTTCGAAAAAAACTCTTTCATCAATCTCATGTTGATCATTCCCTCTTTGTTAAAAAAAGCATCACACAAATTGTTGTTTTGTATGTGTCAATGATATCATTCTTTTGGGGAGCAACTATTTTGGTATTCAAACAACTAAGTCATACTTGTGCAAAAAAATTGTCAATAAAAATCTAGGGAAGTTGAGACACTTCCTTGGAACTTAAGTTTCATATAACTCATTTGTTGCCAACCTATCCCAGAGTTACTCTCTCAACCATGGTGCAGAACTTCGACTTTGCCATGTTTGGAAGTGGAAGTTTGTGGAAACTTTGAGGAAGTTTAGACACAAACTTTGATAAACTTCAATGCATGTTTTTGAAGAAAATGATGTGAATTTGAAGGAAATTTTTTATTAAAAACTTCTAATTATGTTATACATCTATCTTACACATGCTATTTAACACAAAAACAGGATTCACGACTCTCTAGCCCTAGGTAGGTTGATAATGCAATGTGTTGCTTGCAAGGGTTAAATGTGCAATACACACAAATACAATTCACCATATGTATTATATACAATATACGTCCAAATAGTAGTTACGACACCCTCTTTAGGAAAGAGTGGCAACAACAAACATAGGTATTGATATTAGAAGTTGTGAAGAGGGTTTCAGGCGACATTTATGCATTATATGGCCTTTAGGGCACTAGTTAGGATTGGTGTCCTAGGCCGTCTCAACTTCGCCCCAACTATGATAACTTCTAGGAAACTTCAACAACTTCAGCGAAGTTGATACGAAAATACACACAAAAAAGTCAACTTCAACGAATACATTGAACTTCGCCACAAAGTTGAGACAACACAAAGTATTTGATACTTCGCCTATGATCAAACTTCAAAAAAAATTAGGCAAATTTCATCAAACTTCATCAAAGTTATGCTCCATGCTCTCAACCTTCTTGACGGCATTGGCATGCTCAGCACAAAAACCAACAGACACCTGACTAGAAGCAAATCATCCTTTCGATAATGAATCTTCACCGACTTTTTCTGACAATCATGCGTATCGTAGAATCGTGGGAAAACTTATATACCTAGCTATCACAAATCTAGATATCAATGGTGTTGTTGGCTTAGTAAGTCGATATGTTGATACCACACGACAATGTCATTGGGGTGCAGTGTGTCATATTCTACTTTATTTCAATAGTTGTTCACTTTGTGCTACTATCATCATCAGTGTCAGGGTCCTTACAATCAGCATCATCATCTAAGCCTCAATCCCAACCATGTTGGGGTCAACGACATGGATCCTATTCTAATCAATTTTGTTATGGGTCATACTCTTAACAAGATGTAAAGATCCAAAATCTCTCTTTATAAGCTCTTCCCAAGTTAATTTAGGTTTGCCTATGCTTCTTTTAATTGCACTTTACTCAATAAACTTGCTTCGAATAGGTGCACTTATCGATCTGCATTGCACATGTTCATACCATCTTAGACGGCCCTCACACAACTTGTCCTCAATGCTCACCACCCCCACTTTGTTCCTGATATAGTCATTCCTCAAATGATCTTTTCTTGTCTTCCTACACACCCATCTCAACATACGCATTTCGACCACATTCATCTTGTTGGAACCTTGTTTCTTCACTGCCCAACATTCACTCCCACATAGCATGGTTGGTCGTATAGTTGTTTTATAAATACTTTTTAATCTGATAGGGAATTTCTAGTCACATACTACTCCAATCACACTCCTCCACTTCACCCATCTTGTTGTGATACTATGACAAACATCATCTTGAACATCACCCTCCCATTCAATGATAGAACCCAAGCAAAAAACTTATCACATATTGGTACATCCATTCCATCGAATTTGACCCCACTATTGACAATTCTAGATTGGCTAAAATTGCAATGCATATATTCCGTTTTGCTTCTACGGATCATTAATCCGTTATATTCCAATGCATTTCTTCAAAGTTCAACTTTATCATTCGATATTTCTTTTCTCACATATTTAAAACGTTTGTGCTACCATAAAAATGGAAATTGCAATATTATATTTCTATATTCGGAGTATGCTAGCAGTCAAGTTGAGAGAGTCAACTTCAGCATTTTGGAACTTTGTTGTTGAGAATTTAGTCGTGTCGCAGCAAGAAACAAGAAGCAATTGCTCAATCTAGTGTGAAGTTGTATATCGAGCAAAGGCTGAAACTGCATGTGAAATGATGTGGCCTATGAAACTCAAGATATAACCATCACCTATGCCAATGTACCGTGATAATTTTTGCAGCCATCTTTATTACAAGCAACCTTGCATTCCATGAGAGGGCAAAAGACGTTACGATTTAGGGCAACTAAGTAAGAGAGGCTGTTCAATCAAAAACTATTTGCACTTCTTTTACCAAGTGTCAAGAACAGATTGCTAATCCACTGGGAAAACTAAGTCACTGGGAAAACCATTTTTTAAGAATCCAAGTTGATCAGATCTAAGAATCTCTCTCCTATATACAGCAGAGGGAGAGTTCCATGGATCTACTTGAGTGATAATTAGATCACTCAAGTAAACAACTAATTAAGCAAACATAAATGGGCCAAGCTCAATAACCAATAAACAACTATTAAAATCCATCATTGACAGATCAGCTTCTAGATTTTGATTTTTCCATTACATACTCCCTTAGATGTTGCTCTTCACATGGTGATTGAAATATTTACTTATAGAGACGATCAACCTATGTGGAGTGTGATATCTTCAACCTGGGATAACATTCCAAATCTTGCATATATTCATAACCTATCTAATGAAGAAGTGTCTAATTGATGCAACCAACACATACCCTTAAACTAATATTGTGCTATTATCTTTTCCTAGAATGAATACTTGTGGAAATAGATTATTAGCTGTTTCCATTTATGAAAGATATGCTATTTAAGATAGATTAAAAAGCAAGAAAAAATTCGAATTTTGTCTTACTTCCGTCGCTTATATTAATGGCCAATCTCAAAATAGCATGAGCTCAAATTATCATTTGCACTTCCAACATGGAAACGTAAATCAGATCTTGAAAGATCATTATTGATTTAGTATTTTTGCATGAAGTCATCCATGCTTCCCAAAGAATACTTACTTTCTTCATCTAAAATGGCTTAGAGGGATAGGCATTAATCATCACCATCGCCATCATCATCATCACCATTGTTATCATCATCTAATCCCAACCATGCAAGGAATTAAATGACCGATACCGACGCCGTTTCGACAGCTTGAGTATAGATATTTATAGGTATACCGACGGAAATATCGACAGATGCAATCCTGGCCATTCCGACGCCAAAATGAACGAATTAAATCATGAAATTTTACAGACGTGGTCTCAACAACTAGATGCAACGTTTTATGCAATAAAATTCTAGGTATGGGGGGGTTCAATCATGTGAGTTAAGGAATATGTCCTATTTTTTGGAGATTTCGACAAAGGATATCGATGACAAAATGCAAGAATTAAGATCTAAAATTTTACTAGCACAATCTATAAACTCATGTTAACACACTTATGCAATAATATTCAATTTACAACAAACATATAACAACGTAGTAAATTACTAACTCACATCAGTTGTATGTTGAATGGCGCGCTGGTTCTCTATACAATATGTTGTTCATATGCTCCACATATTGCTCCCATGTCATGTAACTTCTGTAAGACTTGTTGTATGAAACAACATGTTCCTCATACACTTCAGGATTGGCAAACTGCATCATCCCAAACTTCGGAAAATGTTCTTCCAAATCTTTTAGATAATTTTCTTTTGTTGCTGAAATGGAGGGAGGTTGAGTAGAAGCAGGTGGAGGTGCCCTTGCTCGAGGAGCTTGAGGTTGAGTAGTTGTAGAAGCAGGAGGAGCCCATGTTTGAGGAGCTTGAGGTTGTAATGGATAACCGGCAATAGGATAAATTGTAGTATGCCCACCACTCCATGTTTGACCTCCATCACCAGAGTATGCTTCGGTGTTCACCCGAAAGCATCCATAAGGGCTACGGACAGAGTATGCTTCGTGATATCCCATACCAGGTCCAAGTTCTAATTGTAATCTTGGTGGTGGTTCAACATGATATCCAGGATACCCATGTTGCGGTTGAGATGGGTATGGAAGTGTCTACCCAAATAACATATCTCTGAATGAATGTTGAGACTTGAGATTGAGAGTCAGATATGCTCATGTTATCCATTGAATCAGCAAGATCAGAATGATGATCACTTTGGCTATGATATTGTGGGTATGGGCTTGTAGTTGTGGGCATTGTGGCACTGGCATGTGGTGGTGCACCGCTGTAATCTTTCCCAGTTCTAGTTTTTCGTCTTTGAAATGTTTTTTCAGCCACGGGATTTTCCTGTTCTTGTGGAGGTGTAGCCCTAGTAACATGACTTACATAAGGCCGGTCATCATTTCGAGGATCAACAGCTGGAGGAAATTTTGAAGAGCGTTGGCTGCGATTATCACCATCATTGCCGCCATCATCAGACTTGGATTTAGAACCAGACGTAGAAGAAGAAGAATCTGAGCTACCTAATTGTTCTTCCACTTCTCTATTGATTTCCATATCAGTATCAACATGTGCAGCTTCAGGATCAAGTCTTTCAGGCGGGGCATCAATAATAATATCATCACCATTATTTGCATCAAATTGCTCTTCTATATATGGATCTGGACGTCCATCTAAACTATCAAGAACAGGACGGCCTATCTCATCCATCCATTCCTCTAAAGGATTTTCTGAATCATCCTCCAGTCCTCGACGTCTTTCAGTATTAAAAGTATATGCGGTGTCAATGGGATCATGGACAACAGCAAAATCCACTTCCTTGTACTTGGCATCACGTATTGCTCTAGCCCTCAACCGCATGTTGTAATGAACATATACAAGATCCCTCAACCTGTTTGCACCAAGTCTGTTCCTTCTCTTGGAGTGTATCAGATTGAAAGTGCTCCAGTTTCTTTCACAACCCCCTGCAGATGTTGTTTGAGAAAGGATGCAAATAGCCACTTTTCTTAAATGAGTGGCACATGTTCCATTCCAAACCCACCACTCACAAGGATCACCTGCATCGCGGTCAACAACTGCATTTGGATGGCCAAAGCATCCAGTGCTTTCAGGAAACTGGCGCAACTGCAAAAATAATATATACGATATTAAGATGATGAAATCAAAGGAAAGAATAATGAGAAATAAAGAATGTAACTAAGTGAATAAGTCATATAGTTATATACCTCTTCCAGTACTAGCAATCGCTCTTCTGGAGAGGTAATGAACCTGTTAGTGACTTCTCTCACTGCATTCATTAGAGTCGCATTCAAGCCTAGTGTTCGTGAGTATTGAAACCTCGGATTCAAATAGTAAGCTTAAGGAAATTAGAATGAGATTGTATTGTAGACAAGTATGAATTAGACCAATAACTTAGAAGTTAGAATATAATTGAGTCATTGAGAGAATCATATACATGCTTTATGCAATGGATGCAAAAGCATATTTGTCCAACGATTCTCATAAATTTTTATGTATTGCTCATTGGACCTAGGAGCTGCTTCTTTGATATTGTCCACCATTGAGGTCATTGCATCATAAAGGAAAGGCATTGTTGCAGTTTTGTCACCATCTATGAGCCTCAATACTTTGACAATGGGTTCCATTATTTTCAACACTCTAGTAACCTTATCCCAAAAAGGTCAGCTGGCAATCAACTCCTCAATTCTTTTGCCAACAGGGGTGTTGTGCTCCTTCATGGAGGTTCACTCCACTCCATTGAAGAGCCTCCTAAGTCCATCCTTTTTGGACTTTAACGATTGTAAGACAAGAAAATTTGTTGCAAATCTAGTTGCCCTTGTTCTAATAAGATCACCACCACAGTACTTAGGTCGCCTCATGGCATTTAGTAGAAAGGAATGGTTGTAGATGAATCCCGTTATCAACCTACCATCAATGACAACAGATTTGATGAAATTAATTGATCCCATGTCCTTCAGAATGAGATCAATGCAGTGGGCAGCACATGGTGTCCAGTAGACCGAATATTTCTTCATTGAACTCTCACCGGCCTTCTTAAAGGCAGTAGCATTATCAGTAACAATCTGCACCACATTCTCCACACCAATTTGCTTCATGTATGTCGTCATTAATTTCTTTAGGTATCTGTGGTTCCTGACCTCACCTGAAGCATCAACAGAATCTAGAAAAATTGTGGATCCACGACAATATGCAAGAAAGTTGATAATTTGTCTTCTATTTCCACTAGTCCACCCATCACACATAAGTGTGACGCCATATTCAGCCCACATGTGTTTTTGGTCTGAAATCCATGCTTGTAGATCCTTCTTCTCTAGTGGAAGATACTTGTTCATTAATTCATATGAACTGGGGGCCTTGATGCCCCTACCAGACTCCCCCATCACATCTACCATATGTTGCAGATTCGGTTCAATTGCAACATGTGCAGGTATACCATGAGCAAAGAAGAACTTACCCACTGCCTTGCCAACCTTTTCTTTTGCACCAGTAAACATTGCTTTGAGGTTTTTTTGCCTAGCCTCAAGCTTCCTAACCCCTGGTTTATCAACATTCCTCAATCTCACACTTGCAGAACGGAAAAGTGTATCAATGCCTCCTTTCTTCCTTTTACCATAACCAGCTCGGTCTTCATCGTCGTCATCTAGGTCAACAACAGGAATACGTGCAGTCCCACTGCCTCTACCTGCACCAGATGGCCCATACCTCCTTGTAATTCGAGTTGCCTCCTCCCTTTCCCACTCACTTCTACGAGAATCTATAATAGCACGTCTATACATACGACGTGAATAAGTTGTATCACATTCAGGAGGATATCCAATATCATCATCAAATTCAGCAGAAGAACCTGTGGGCCTAACATCAAATAATGTATCTATATAAGCCCTTTCAACCTCCATCTTATGTTGTTTTTGTTTCTTTGCGCCCATCAGTTTCTTGAAATCATCTCTAACACTTTGGGGACACCTTTGGCACATTGCCACATTTTTGTCACCACCAGTAATGTGACGTTTAAATCTAGTAATCCCCCCTCCACCAAGTGTCTTCTTGCAGTAATTGCAAATTATCTTTCTCCCCTCAGCAGGCGTGCAGTGATTCCATGCAAAATCCACATCCTTAGCTCCAACATTATCGGCCCCAACACCCTCACCATCGCTTGAAGACATCTTCTCAAATCAAAAGTCAACACTGCAAAAAGACGGACAAACAAAAATTAGGTGTATGAAATTAATAACCCATTAAGTTGCAAGAAATGAAGAAATTATTCTATTTTATACATTATAGAATTAAAAATAATACTTTAACTATATAAATGTTACATGTATCTATAGAAGCAAACACAATATTTTTTAAGATTTTTATTAACAAGAAAAAAGGGTTAAATAAATAAAAAAAGTCTGAAATTATTTTAAAAAATAAAAAATATGTCATTTATCTAGTATTAAGGCAAGTGATGTGTTACAAATTACTCATTCCATCTTATATTACACTAACACACATAAATCTGTAGAAAAAACAAAAAAATGCATTTTTTCAGCATTTTTAATAAATGAAAAAACGAAAAATATATTTGTGTACTATATTTTTTTTTGTATTTGTTCATATTAGTATTTGGTACAACTTTTTCTACTAAACCTAAGTTAGATACCTATTATTAATAGTACTTATTGTATTATTACGAATTTTATATTAATTTGTGAAATTATGTGATAATAGTAATTAATAGTAGCAGATCTAGTGATACATTAGTATATCTACATAAATTAATCATAGATCTATTGTTAAATAGCATTAATCCTAAGTTTTTAGGAGTAGATCTAGATTTTGGGTGTATTTAGAGAATTTGGGAGAAGTTCTATGGTGAAAATAGAAGAAAATAGAGAGGGGAGGGGTTAGAGAAGATGAGAAATGAAAGAAATTAAGAAAACATACCTTGATCGGGGCTGATTCGAGCTCCAAGGAAAGAAATCGCCTCTAATCTCCAAGAAACTCCACTCAAACAGCAGCAGCAAGCAACAGGTTCGCGTAAATTGGCATGTCGGGCGGCATACCGCCTATATCGCCCGTAAGTTGGGCTTTTTGCAGCGGTAAGTGGCGGTATTTACCGGTAAGTCCACCGGTATACCGATATTTGCGGTGCCAGCGGTAGACTTGCTCAAACCGATGCCCGATGGCGTCGGTATCGGTGTTTCGAATGGTATACCGACGATACCAGCGATATCTTATTCATTGCAACCATGTTGAGGTGTCATATCCTCATTAAGATATAAAGATTGTAAATCTCACTATATAAGCTCTCCCTCAGTTTGGCATGCCTCTTCCCCTTTCAACTATGCACGACTATGTAGCATTACTTCTGATTGGTAGATTTGTTGGTCTGCTTTATACGTCCCTAACCTCTAAGTTGACCTTCATGTAACTTATCCTCAATTCTCATCACCCTCACTTTACTTCTTGTATAGTAGATTCCAAGCAATATTTCTGTCGTCCTACACATCTATCTTAAGTTCTTAACATTCCTATTTCTGCCCTATATATCTCATTGATACCTTGTTTCTTCATTGCCCAACATATACTCTCATACAACATGGTAAGTTGTGTAGTTGTTCTATAAAAAATGGTCAAAATTGTTTTGTAAAACCTAATTTTCAGTTTAAGAGGGATATTTTGGTCACAAACTATTCTAATTGTGATCCTCCATTTCATTCATCCTGCTGCAATCATATAACACAATCACCATTGCCATCCATATAAATAATAGAACTTAAGTAACAAAACTCATTAGATATAGGTACATGCATTCCAACAAAGCACTACCACTTGCAATAGTAGATGGCTAAAATTCGCAATGCATATACTTGATTTTACTTCTGTTGATCTTAAGTTTAAAAGACTCTAATACATTGCTCCAAAGTCCAATGTTGTGATTCAATTTGTCAACATCATTTATCAAATAACATACAGCATTGGATGTCCTATTGAACATGCTTTGTCAACTCAACCTTAACGAGAACTAACATATATGGCTCAGGGTCGATCCTTCATGTACCCCAACTGTAATCGGATATCTTGAGTCTCGTTTCCTAAAGTCCTAACACTCGCAATTAAGTTGTCGTACATGTCTTTAATCAAACCAATGTATTGGATCAGAACACTATGTTTCTCCAAAACCCACCATACCCCTCCCCTCTATGCTCATAAGCCTTTTTCTAAATTCATGAAGATCATGCGGAAATTTATTTTACCGTGTACTTCTCTATAAGCCTCCTCAACAAAAAATAACATTTGTTGTGGACGATCCAGCCATGAAACCAAATTGGTTGCCGGAAACTAGTGTTATAGATCTCTGATTTTGCTTAATAATCATCTCCCATATCTTAATAGTGTGACACACCAACTTGATATCTCTATAGTTTGTACATCTTTGAGCATCTCCCTTGTTCTTTTAGATGGGGACTTGGTACTCTTCATGCATTCATCTAGCATCCCTTGTCCTCATAATCTTGTGAAGAAAGTCATCAACCAACAATCTCTTTTCTTCCCCATAATCTTTCAAACATCAACAAATATACCGTCTGGGCCGCATATCTTTCCCATTATCATAAACATAGATGCTCCTATTATAATGATAATTGGTAAACTTACATCACGTACTCATACCTATTATCACAATGATAATTTGTAAACTTGCATCATCTAACTCATGCCTTCTCTGCATCATCTTGATATTCTACCCATAATAATTCTATCAAACAAATATTTCTATCATTTTTGGATTTATCAATATCATAGTTGTTGAGGTGAACGCCTAGGCAACTCGGCACCCAAGTCCGCCTGAGCCACCAGCCTAGTTAAATTGACATTTGGCACATGGGTGTCGCCTTTGGGCGCCTTGACAGTCTTTTCCAATGTTTTAAATTTGTATGTGTTATACTGTTATGTTGATATCATACTTGACATGTATAAATGATTTCATACGTTTTTAGGCCTCTACTTCACTCTAACATGACTATTTAGGATGTTGAACACTGAAAAAGTACACAAATTACCTTATATATTATATATAATATGTTATTATTATACAGAAATTTTTTATAAAGAAAAAGCCATGTGATCAGGAACCCGACCTGGCCACCCTGACAACCATGATCCGCATACACAGAAATTTGCAACATGTTCCTAATCTGTCTACACTTTTCAATGATCTACTTATTTCTTACTAAGCAAACTATATGAACTCTTACAGTGAATTCCTTGCCTCCATCTCATGATCCTAAACAAATCTTATAACTGGACTAAACTTCTTTGCCTGAATCTATCACTGAAGAGGTAGAAACTCTTGCTGATTTTACTATGTTTAATGTGGGGGTACTAGATTCTATACTCGTACTCATCCTAACTTCTGGAACTCTTGTTCATCCTCTAACATATCCAAGAACCCAAGTGATGCACCTATACTACTTATCTTGAGGATTCCAATATAATGTATCACTAGGTAGAGACACTCAAACAAAAAGAGTATTAGGATTTGTGTCATGAGATCTAGATTGCTACCAGCCAGCTGCCAACATTTCTCCTTTATCCAGACTACACCCCAACTAAATGCAAGTCAAACTATCTAAAATTGCACTGCATGAAAATCCCATCCAAGTGTACTGATTTTTAAGTGGGTCAAAACAACAGTTGGATCGAATGATGTCGTTATATATAATGGCACTGCTGCTATAGAGGAAAATGGGTGCATGGCTCCTAGTACCAAAAAGTAAATATGGGAGCACTAAAACGGTTCTATGTTACAAAAGCATAGGAATCAGAAAGAATCAACCACACAAACTTTTCTTGTAAAAACGAAATTCTGGTAGCAATAAAGATGAACATGTCATACCTCAAGCCTCAGTCACACTTCCGAGAGGGAAACAGAAGATCTCTCGGACAGGTGAGAACTCTACGAGTGCTATATCCATGGCGTATCCAGATACAGGCAGCTTGAGATCGCGCAGTATACAGAAAGCTTCAGCCATCCGGTTCTTTGGCACGTCCTGAGCGACGGCACAGTGCGGAACCCAGCCATCTGGCCGGTACTCCTCGCCGATCTCGACGCCCTCCTTCTTCAGCGCGTCGCACAGCTGCGAGTGGAACTGGAGCAGGCCCATCGACGGCGTTGGGGCCAGAAATAGGACATTGTTAGAGTTTATGTTAGCACTCCCCGCCGTACAGCCATTACCTTGTGAGTCGGATTGAGAGGGAGGAGCAGAAGAGGAAGAGGATGGTGATGGGTTGGATGGGAAGGAGGCGACAGAAGAAAGGGAGAGGGGAAGTGGCTCATGCCGACTGGCAAAGGAGCGGAGGGCGGCCTGGAGTCGCAGGGGATCGAGGGTAGGACTGGAGAGGAGGGTGATGTGGGGGCGAGACTCCATCTCAATCAGGTGGGTGCTAATCTGGCGGCGAGCCAGCACGTTCCACGCCTTGAGCACTTGATTCTCCAGCGCAGGGTCAAAGTAAAGCTCCACCGCATATCCCTGCGGCGGCGGAGGGGACGGAGACGGGTGGGACATGTTGGCTCCCGCGCCGACCGTGGCGACGGGAGGCCTTGCGGAAACGTTGGCGACAGCGCCGAGAAGGAAGACAGAGAGATTTGGGGGTTGAGGTTGGTTCTTTGGACAGCGGTCTCACTTTCTCGGCTACTTGTTCCTGGTCATGTCTGAATTTGACAATATGATTACTGTTTTTTGACTACGGAAAGCAAGTAGGATGTTTTTCCATTTTCCTGTAAGAAGGACGTGGCTCGTCGACTTTGCACTTTAGCGTTGTTTAAGCACGGAAATGTATCGAGATAAAGTAGGACCTTCCGTGAGTTCCTTTTACCCCCAAAGTTTCAAATTTTAGAAGTGAGATAGCAACAACTTCAAAAAAATATCCACAAGGGGCAAATGTGGAACCAATGCCAATCTGCTACGAAGTATGCATATTCGAACCGCATTTGCATTTATATCAATTATTAAGCCAATTGTTTGATAGTCAATTAAATCTTATAGAATGGGAAAGTTTCAACGTTGACTTGGAGTTTTCACGGGTCGCCTCAACTCGTTTCTAGTCGTCTGATTTGTTAATATTAATTATTATAAATTAGTCTTTGATTGATTGTCAATTAATATTAACATTGACTATATTTATTTTATTAATTGTTAATTTCTATAACATATTTATTATATTTATTATTTTCTCATATTTCTTAAACTTCTTCATTCTCTCTCATATCATCTTGTAGAGAGGATATCCTCCCCAATATAAAAAGACATACTCTATTTAACCAATATAATAAAATATATTTGTATTTTAAGTTTCAATCAATTCACATGGCATTAGAGTGAGGTTAGAATTAGGATGGAAAGAGATGTGCATGGAACTGAATCTTCAACCGGAATGGACTATGTTCCTTCAACCTTATGAAGATCGCACCTTTCGTGCGTGGGTTCGCGATTTCATACATGAAACTCCACCAGCTCTCGCCTATCTCTACAAAAGACACGATCAAGAGTGTTCTTCATCCTCAGACTCTACGGACCAACTCTTCGTTAGGGCAGAACACCAACCCCCAATGGGTGCGAAATACTGGCCCATATCCATCTCCTCTGGATCAGAAGACGAAGAAGATGAGGTCACATCTCCCATGGTTCAACAACAGAGCTCCATCGCAGAAAAGTATAAACTTTTTCCCTCTCCATCTATTAAAGAAAATGATTATAGACCAAAACTATCGTCCTTATACAAAACCCTCCGTCCTAAGCCCTCTTTGCTTAGGGATATCATACCTAAGGACATTTATCATTTAAATCTCGCCTTTCCTGTTCTGGGACAAGAAAAATCTTCCATTCTCATAAAAGACACTCTAGAAAATAACCCCCCGCCCAAATCTGGAAAATGGTCCCCCCAAAAAACCTTTTCGTGCCCTTTTCTGCTCCCTCTGCCACAGTAACAGCCACTCTACCACCAGGTGTTTCTCACGACGCACTTGCTTCAACTGTGGATGCCTAGGGCACATAAAAAGGTTCTGTTTGGCTCGACCTCACCCCAACATGATTTTACAACAGCCAAATCTCCACCTTTCTAACATGCACTCTCGTTCGACGTGAAACCTCCCTTTCCAAAATTGTTCAGTGGTCCCAAAACAAACTTCTTCTGACTACTGGCCAAACGATGTACCCCCCTTAATCATTACCATTCAAAAAAATCATTTGCATGTCTAGCAAATCTCCTGCCCGAACATGCAAAAAATACAAACTCTTGTCTCGTAAACTCAAACTCAAGGACACCTACTATATCAAAACCCTATCGCTCGCCTAGAATCCCCTCCAAACATCACACCCAACAACATATCCCTCCATCTAAAACCCCTTCTGTCAAAGCCCATAGTGTCAACCTTCCTCCCTCCGTTCCAACCATGAAGACACCTGACTACTTTGAATATGTGATCGCTATGGATCTCCCAGCTAACTCAATGCGATTACTCAAGGTTTTCTCTCTCAGAAGTATTCTTGTTACAATAGAAAATAACCTGGACAATAATCCTATCAATGTTCTTGATATTACTAGAGCTTTAGCTCTTCTTCTCCCTGGCCAAACCATCCTCAAACCAAAAGTTTTCTCACCCACCCAGCTCATTTACACCGTTCCTGAAGGGACGAAGATAAATCATATCTTCAACCAGATGCTTACCATACCTTGCGGCTCCAGCTTTATCATGGCGCGTCTCTCCAAATGGTCTGCAGATACAGGCTCTTTCCCAGCTCCTGTCAGTGGTTCCGACTGGGTAGCCATCTCAAACCTTCCTCCACATCTATGGGAGCTTGAAATCTTCAGAGGTATTGCTCATTCTATTGGAGCTACACTTCAATACATTAGTCCAGAAACGCTCCATCCCACCCAATTCATCAAAGCTTATTGCCTTTTCTCCGTCAAAGTTGTCATCTCTCTTCTACCTTCTATCAACATCAGGATTGGAGAATCTATCTACCATCTGAAGCTTGTTGCTGAACACCCCACTATTAACAGCACTGCTTTCTCCGAGCTTTCCTCACACCCTCCCTCCTGGTTTAGCCCGTACAAAGGGAAAAACTCCATCCCTCATGCCAGAATTCCTCCTGCCAAAAACCAAGTCTGGATTAGGAAACCAACAAATACTTCTGAAAGTTCTATTCCTCTTCAAAGCAAAAAAAGAAACAGATCTCCTGACCCCCCCCTACCCGCTTCCAATATCAAACCTAGCAAAAACTCTTGCCCATCTACTTCATCTACGAAGGAAAGTTGGCATTCCCCAAACAAGGACAATCAAACTACCGTTTTTCAAGACTCATCTTTACAAAACAAGGAAACCTCGCTGCAGAGTTCGGAGCAGGAGAGCCCTATGCAAAAGACAAACTCAAGCTACTTGCAAAAGATCCTGCAACCAAAACAAGCCAACATCAAAGGAACCAACATCATTAACAGGCCAAAGAGAGGTAACACCCCACCCTGCTCAATCATTTATGATTTACCTGCGTCAACTCTTTCTACATCTCTATCACATAAAATAAATAATAAGTCTATCACTATAGATGATGTAGCTTCTTGGTCTAGCACTAAAAGTTTCACATCATTTGCAAATAAGATAGGCTTTTGCTTTGAAAAGAATGATGACGCAGAGTATATGCTTAATAACCTAGAATCATTCATGGGTTGGTCTAAGAAAAGTTGCTGACATATTTTTAGTTTTTCTGTTTTTTTTGTTTCATTATTCCTTACTCATGAAAATCTCTACTTGGAATATCTGTGGAGCAGCTAACCTACAAAGAAGAAAAAAATTACGATCCCATATTTATAAAAACAAAATTGATTTAATCTCCATCCAAGAAACAAAATCCTTTCTCACCCCCTTCGCCCTCAAAACTATTGGAGGAAATAGAATCACAAACTAGATTCAGCTTCCACCCAAGGGTTTTAAAGGTGGTATCCTTGTGGGATATAATAATCAGGTCCTTGATTTGCTAAACTCCTCCATTCTAAATTTTTCGATAACGATTGACTTTAAAAATCTTGTTGATGACTACCTTTGGTCCTTCTCTGGTATCTATGGGGAACCAGGATATGACAAAACCTCCTTCCTTGAGGAGTTGCGATGTCTCTTCACAAATTACCATCAGACACCCTGAGTCCTTGGTGGTGATTTTAACCTTGTTACCCAGATATCTGATAGGTGCAACACAAATCCATCTCCCTCTCCCATGACAGTTGCTGACAAAAAATTTAAACAGATGATTTCAAACCATTCTCTCATCGACCTTGTTCCCACAAATGCCCTTTTTACGTGGTCTAGAAATCAGTCCTTTGCCCGACTCGATCACTTCATTTATTCAAACCATTGGGAAGACAAGCACCCACTCTCTACTGTTTATATCTCCCATCGTACTATTTCTGATCACTTTCCCCTAATCCTTGATACAGCCTCAAACTCTTGGGGATCACGTCCTTTTAGATTTGAAAACAACTGGCTTCACATCGAAAATTTTTCTAGATCTTGTCTTGATAACTGGACTCTTGCTAACCCACTATTAACAAACATAGGTCTACACATCTTAAATAACACAAAACACATCAAAAATCATATAAAAAAATGGATGCTTCTAAACCCCTCGACCTTAACTGAAAACCAAAAAAACCTTGAAGACCAACTTCTCCATGTTGAAAAGGACCCTTCAGTTGATCCTGCCTTGATCCTCTCCATTAAAGCTGACCTAGAACACATAAATAACAGAATCGATACTAAATGGAGACAAAGGGCCAAGATGACTTGGGCTAAAGAAGGTGACAAAAATACTAAATTATTTCATAAAATCTGCAATCAAAATTTTAGAAATAATGCCATAACTCACCTTATGATAAATGGAAGACTCACTTCTCATAAACAATCCATCATAACCCATATAAAAAACCATTTTAAAAAAATCTTCAACAATAATCACAATCCATCTGGTCTAAATAACCTTCATTGGAATTCTATTTGTCAAAATAAAATAAAAAACCCTCACGATCTCATTAAACCTTTCACTCTTGAGGAATTACAATCTGCGATCTCTGATCTAGGAAAAAATAAATTTCCTGGTCCTGATGGCCTAAACGTGGAATTCTACTTAGCAAACTGGAACCATTATAAACATGACTTCCTTGCCTTTCTTTCCGCCTTCCAAGCAAGTTCAAACCCTCATAACATCATCAAATACATCAATAAAACCTTCATCTCTCTGATAAAAAAAATAGTAAACCATAACTTATTTCACACTTCCGTCCTATCAGTCTCATAAACACCTCCTACAAAATCATTGCAAAAACATTAGCAAATAGGATCAAACCGCACATGGAAGAAATCATTCCTCTTAACCAATCCGCCTTTCTAAAAAAACAGAAGCGTCCAAGATGCTTTTTTAATGGTAAATGAAACCATCCATCTATGTCACACAAAAAAAACCCCTTCTTGCCATTAAACTGGATTTCGAAAAAGCTTTTGACTTTGTCAACTGGAACTGTCTGCTTCAGACTCTCAAAGGTTTTGCTTTCCCTGACAAGTGGATCTCTTGGATACATGCATGTATATCTACAAACCACTTCTCCACAATCATCAATGGTGTTCCTTTTGGATATTTCCATAATTCAAATGGACTTAGACAAGGGGACCCACTCTCTCCATACCTTTTCATCATTTTAACCACCATTCTCTCTAGCATGCTCCACATGGGTAAGCAAAATGGTCTCATTTCGGCTCCTGATGTCTGCATGGAGAACATTATTCAATTTGCTGATGATACTATCATCTTCTCCTCTCCAGATATATCCTCTATTCAGAATATCTTTAGGATCATAGGTCTTTTCTCTTATATCTCTGGACTGAAAGTAAACATTCAAAAATCCTCCATTTTTGGAGTAAACATTCAACAATCCTCTTTGGAGAACCTACAAGACTTCCTTAAGTGCAGAACAGAAGACTTTCCGATCAAATACATGGGTCTCCCTATCACCCCATTTAACATTTCAAATGCTATTTGGAAACCAATTATTTCAAAAATAAACACTAAACTCACCAGCTGGGAAAACAACTTCCTAAACCTCTCGGGAAGGCTCACCCTGCTAAATAGTGTCATCACTCCTATAACAACCCAGTTCTTAAGCTGTATACCCCTACCCTCAAAAACAAAATCCATTCTTGATAAAATACGGAGAAATTTCCTGTGGAATAATGTTTAAAAACAAAATAAACAAGGGAAATACTATCATCTAGTTAATTGGAAAACTATTTCATCTCCAATTGATCAAGGTGGCTGGGGCATTTTAAATATTGAAACACACTCTCTCTGCCTCATCGCTAAAGTCATAGATTGTCTTATCTAAAACAAAAAGAAAATCTGGACAAATCTTATCACAAATAAATACTATCAACACTCACCTCCTTGGCATCATATCCAGTAGAAATTTGCTTCCCCACTCTGGAAATTCATCAATAAAAATATAAACACAATTTCACAAATCATAATCACTCCTCCACATTCCCACAAAAACATTTCCTTCTGGTCGGACCCATGGTTTGAAAAAAACTCTGTTATGAACCTTAAAACATCTTGGACAATTCCAAAAAAACTTCTCAACTTAAAAATTGATAAAGCCCTTTCTCTCATTACAAGTAATAGATCAAACTCTCTAAAAAGATGTATCCTTTCCCATGTCAGTCAAAATGACTTTAGAAATCTCGCTAGTACTTTGGAAAACAACATCTCAAACAACATCACCTGGAAATGGGGGAAAGAGTATTCGGTCAAACTTGCATACAATTTTCTCAACAATAGAGGTATCTCTCCATCATCATCAAAGTTTTGGAAACAAAAATGGCCACAAAAATACAAAACATTCTTTTGGCTTCTTCTACACAATAAACTTCTTACAGGTGAAAACATCTCTAGAAAGGGTTTCATTGGACCTTTCAGATGTGTCCTCTATGAAAAAAACAGTGATTCAGTCAGCCACATCTTCTTTAAATGCACTTTCTCACAAAACATATTTTCACACTATATGCGAAAATGTCTTCCCGATCTCCAGGAAGACACATTTCCAATCAAAATAACCCCTTTAAGACACTACAGAAATTTCAAAAGTAATGACATCTTCATCACAATTTGCTGGAACCTTTGGAAAGAAAGGAACAATAGAACTTTCAATAACGTCAAAAAATTGGCAAAAATTATCATTGCTCAAATAGATGCCGATCTTCACATCCTCACTAAACTGCAGGAAGACTAACAGATGGAAAAATGGATGAATCGAAAGAAGGTGAATCCGATGCAACTTTTCTCTACGATCTGAAAGCTATGGTGGATGACGAGGCTGGGGTCAGCTTAGTGCAGCAACTTCTATGACTTTCAATCAAATTCAAAGACGTTTCAAATCAGTATATCACATGGATGCAAAAACTTTATATTTTGATAGGAGGTTTGTCTTAAGGGGAGCCTCCCCCCAACTAGCTAAACTTTGCTTCTTTTTGCTTTGTTTCAAGTTTTTTTTCTATTTTTTTCGTTCAGCTGCTCTCCCCTTCAACAAACATTCTGTAGGTACTTTACATAAGCAGGTCTTCGCTTGCTTGATGTGTTTTTAATATATAACATTACCTTTCCTAAAAAAAAGAATTAGATTTATCCATCCTCTCTCGTCGAAACTTTGTTTTCGCTCATTTTCTCTCTCGACGATGCTCATTTTTAGAGGTCGTGATTTGTCTCAGAATTGTCGTGACTCATTTTTTCTCTTCCGTTGTCTCACAATAGAAGTCAACAACACTAACAATAACTTCCTCCTACATTATGCATCATGAATACGTTTACACACAATGAAAGATTGGCGGCCATGACAGACAACTATTCAGGGTGACTTCCTCAAACATCATATTCTCTCTCACCTTGATCCATCTGAAACTCCTTCTCAACACTATTCATTTAATGAAAAGAGAGTGCTCTCATCAATCTTGAATTTACAAAATGATATATTCATAGAAACGAATTATGACCTACCTCATAAGGTCTATTCAGATCGATCTTCGTGATGGCATCATTGAATAACACACCACTGCTTCCATACGGGTCAGCCATGAGAGCCTATTCACCTAATCAAATGGCTTTCACACATTTTAACTTATAATGGAGGCAACACGAGCAATACAAGGTGACCTTTTCATCTCTGAATTTTATGGCTACATGTGTAGCCTCTAGCATCTTGGAAACATCGATAAGCATACATGCTCCACGTGTGAACTACCATAAAAAGGAGTTTCAAATGCATCAATTCCTTATGGCACTTTGTCTAGAATTTCAATCGTGTGTTACCAACATCATACAACAGTTGACCACGCCTTCTCTGGAATCCATCATCCCTGAATTCATGATGGATGAGATTCGTCTTCGGCTCATCAACACTATAACGTTAGTGCACAATTTGCCTCATGTCATGTCTGGTGCTGACATGGCTCTTGCAACCGTTGCTACTACAAGAACAAAATCTTGTGAGCATCTTATGTGTACACATTGTCATAAAAAAACTCATCCTATCACATGATATTTCAAGCTTCACCCAAATATTTATTAAAAATTTCAAGAAAAGAACCAAGTGTGCTACTTCCCCGACTACAACAAATACAACTTTTGTATCATGTGAGACTAGAACAGAAACTCTCTCCCATAGCGATTACAACCATACTACACTGAATCATGGACATGGGTAGATATGGTGCATCCTCATCTTCTATCATTGAAGGTGTGGCTTCATCTTCATCTTCCTCGAATACATGTATAAACCTTGACACCTACATCATGTTTTAGGTGCCACACATCATACTGCTCCAAATTCTTCTATTTTGAGACATTTTTATTCTCTATAACAACCACAATAGTAACAAAAGACAGGTCACTTATTGATATATCTCAGATTGGCCATATCCCGCCTTAATCCTCAATTCGTGGAAATCTTACTTTGCCCAAAGTTTTTCATGTTCATAACTTGACTATGAATCTCATATATGTTAGAAAAATTGTGGTTTTGGATTTCAAGTAACTTTTGATAAAGCCTGGTGTTTTGTGACCCACATTTAAGCCAGTAGATTGGGCTGCAATATAGTTGGTGATCTATATCATGTGTCTAGTTTTTACATTCCAAACACCACGCATACCGCCTCTGCTGGAGTAACGCTCTCACCAAATTTATGGCATATAGATTAGGACATATATCTCCAAGTCATATTAGTAGTCTTGTTAAGTTTGCCACTCTTGGTTTATTGTGTACTTCCACTCAATTACAACAGTGCACTAGTTGCAAACTTACAAAAGTTGCATCTCTTCCTTTTTCAAACTCAACCAGTACAATTAGTGATCTTTTTTATCTTGTTCATTCAAATACCTGGGGGAATGCACCTATCACCTTTGGAAGTGGATTTCAATATTATGTTACATTTATTGATAATTTCATAAGATATACATAGATTTATCTCATGTGCATCGTGTCTAAAATTCTACACATATATCAATCATTTATCAATAGAATTGAACTCCACACAATAAATTCATTTGTGGGTTCTGTGCAGATGGTGCGAAGGAATACACATCTACTACCATGTATGATATCCGCAATTCCCAAGTAACAATATTCCAACAATGTTGCCCTTACACCCATGAACAAAATAGTGTTATAGAGAGGAAGCACAGACACATTCTTGAAACTACTCATTCTCTACTCATTAGCTCTAGTGTTCTACAGTGCTTATGGAACGAAGTCGTCCTCACATCCACCTATCTCATTAATCCCATGCACACTGAAATCCTAGGTGAGTCTCATCACATGAGAAACTCTACAACCAAACATTGTCCTACACCCACATGCATGATTTTGGATGAACTTACTTTGTCCTTCTTCCCCAACATGAGTCAAACAAACTTGAGGCATGGTATGTACGTTGTTTTCCTTTTAGGATATCATGATGAACACAAAGGGTAATGTTGTTTTGACCATGTTGCTTGTCTTTTGTGAATATTAAGGCATGTTATGTTCTTTAAAGATAACCCCTACTATACTTACACCAGCACAAACCACTCCTTGCTTCACGAGTTCATCACCATCCCTCATGAGGTATCCACTACCACAACGCCTTCCACCACAAACCTCGGGATTGAAGCTACCCATTTTAAGCTTCCTATTGGGATTGAGGCTACCCTTTTTTAGCCTTCCACTAGGATTGAGGCTACCCATATTGAACCTCATGTGACATCACCATTAATAGCCATTGAGGCTACATGTTGACCCTCATACATCATATGATGTCACGACACATGATTATGATCCTGATGTTGTACAAAACCTTTTTTCTACTAACATAAATGTGGATCCAAGAAGATCTCAATGCAGACATCGGCCAAATCCGCACTATGCTCATTTAGCAGTCACGTGCACTCTTCAAAATATGCAAGTTTCCTCATTGTTGTTCATACATACATATTCATATCAAGAAGCTTCCAATTCTATGCATTGGAAGAAGGTTATGCAGTAAGAGCTCCAGGCCATTGAACACACACACACTTGGGATCTTGTTCCTCTATCAGCATGCACTTCACCATAAGTTGCAAGTGGCTTTATAAAATCAAACACAAGGTCGATGGAACGGTTGATAGATACAAATCACGCCTAATGTTAGAGGCTTCACTCATGAGTATGGCATAGACTATGAAGAAATGTTTGTTACAATTGCTCACTTGACCATTGTCTAGAACTTTTCTTGTTGTTGTAGCAGCCCGTCATTGGACTTTATACCTGATAGATGTTCAAAATGCCTTTCTACATGGAGAACTCTTAGAAATAATATACATGGATCCAACACCAGGACTACAAGTACCTAAATCTCATGTTTACATTATGCATAGAGCAATTAATGGAGTCAAATAGGCACCAAAATGGCTTGGTTTAAATGTTCTAAACAAGAATCACATGTGCGGGTTACACCCAAAGCTCATATGATTATTCAATGTTTGTGTGAAATGCACCTCAAGGACGGTCATCCTACTCCTATATGTGGATGACAAGATAATCATAGGATATGATGTAGTAAGAATCAATGAATCACAACATTATCTTGCTCAACAATTCCAGATGTAGGACCTTGGACAACTTCACTGCTTTCTAGTCCTAGATATTGCTCATGGGAAGAATGAATTTTGGTCCCTTAGCAAAAGTGTACAAAAAATATCATTAAACATGTCAAAGTATCTAACCTACGGGATGCAGAGACACCTCTTGAACTTCATGTAAAATTGCACCCAACTAATGGTGAGCCATTACATGATCCCACAAGTATCATCAGCTAGTAGACAACTACTATACTTGTGCATCACTAGGATAGATATCCAATATGTTGTTAGCATTATGTCATAATTCTTCTCTTCTCTTTGAGTTGTCCACTATGTTGTTGTACTTTGTATCATACACTACATACGTGGAACAATCACATGATCTATACTCATGAACTTGTCCTACAGCCTTATCCTACGTGCATAAACCGATACTAACTATGTTGGATGTCCAACCAATAGATGCTCCACCATTGGTTTTTGTCTTCTTCTTGATGACCCCTTACACTCATGGAGGATCAAGTAACATGAAGACACATCTCTTTCTTTCATTGAGGCAGAGTTAAAGCAATGTGTGGCACCACTCAAGAAATAATGCACATCTGTTGGCTTTTAAGTGATATGGGAATTATCATTTATGATTCTACACCTATGTTATATGAAAACAAGAACGCCATACAAATTGCTAGTGATCCAATTTTTCATTATAAGACTAAGCATATAGAGATAGATTGCCACTTCATGAGAGAAAAGCATCTAGATGGAATCATCGTGCTTCCCCTCATATACTCTAGTAACCAAATTACAAACCTCTTCACAAAGACTCATACCACATCAAATCACAACAAGATGATTCACAAACTTTGTATCTTTGATCCACCTTGAGTTTGAGGAGGGGGTTAATATTAACTGCTTATCAATTAGTCTATTGGTTATAGTTAATTAATGTTAACATTTATCGTATTAATATTTTTAATGTCATCTTCTATCACACATTCATTGTATTTAATATCTCTCTCATATCTCTTAGACTTCTTCATCCCCTCTCGTATCATATTGTAAAGAGGCTCTCCTCTCCTATATAATCCTCCCCTATATGAAATATACATGTATATTAAGTTTCAATCAATTCACATGATTTATTATTTTTTAAGTGAACGGTTGCATGGGGGTGTAGGTGTTTTGAATATCCAACCTAATGTAAATGTCAAACCTAATAGAGGCATAGAATGTATCCACCTTGGGATATACCATTGTCATGGCTATATAACTATAAGTCATGACCTTCTCTCCCCCCAACCCCCGTTTCTCTCAAAATTTAGCCACATCACTGTCTTTGAAAGATATGGCTCTTAGCTACAAAAAATTATCCCTTATGATTAAA
Source organism: Alisma plantago-aquatica (assembly GCA_963693085.1). Lineage (NCBI taxonomy): Eukaryota > Viridiplantae > Streptophyta > Magnoliopsida > Alismatales > Alismataceae > Alisma > Alisma plantago-aquatica. The sequence continues at coordinate 1,587,796,969 of OY856409.1, read as the reverse complement.
AAATCTCCAAGTAGAAAACTATGTTGATTTATTCTTCAACTCAAAGATATTCAAGTCTCAAATTAGTAGAATTCTAGTTGGAAAAAGATCACCGATGAGAAAATATCTCATTGTCCTTTGTAGTTAGAGTAAATGAAAGTGTGTAGCTCTTTCTCACATCCAAATACTTCAAAAAGAATACATTTCATACTCCATTCTTGGTGTAGATGAGACATTTTTCTCATAAAACTCTAATGTTAATACTTTTTCTATCATCTTTGTCTTTAGCCAGCATAGATGACACCTTCTTTGATTTGTCACCCATTCTTTTGCCACAAACCATGAGACTCTTATCATATGGATAATGATGAGTGGATGCAAACTATTGATATGGGTCTTAAACCCATGCAATATGGTTCTATTAACCATTCTGGGTTTGCTAATATTGAAGTATATTTCCATTCCTAACTACAATAAGTTTCATTTGTCAATTCATCTAGGATATCCGGTCTAGTTATAAATTTCAATGTCAAATTGGCAGTGATTCATGTATGCAAGTGACTATAAGTGAAGATTTCTCTCTAGTACAGTCATCTTCATAGTAAGACATTGCTAGTAATGCAAACCAACAGTGCTTGAATGTAGAATCGAATGAGACATGTGTACGACAAAAAGCAATTGAAAGAAATGGCAACAACACATATGATTTGGGAGGTTCTCCCATTGCAGTCCCACATGCATGTTGTGTGTCTCATATGCCTATAGAGCGCAAGAGGCCACAACAACTGTCCTTTTCTCTTCTTTTCCTTCCCCTCTTCTCTTCCCTTATTTCTTCTCATATGTCCTTTCCTCTCCTTTCCTTGTCCTGGCTGCCTCCCAAACTCTTATCCTCCCCTCTATTTGCACTATTACCAACCTTGTTGTGGTTCAAGAACTGCCGACACCAAAAGAAGCATCACAAATATTGGGTACCTTCCCGTTGCATGAACAATTGGGATATGAACCTATTCCTCCAACAACCTTAATCGTTCAAGTCTCCTTGACACCTCCTAAAGTCTCCATCATCATTGTCTTACTTATAGACATATGAGTTTAGAAACCATATGACACTTGGGACCTGGCAGATTCAACCTTGGTCCCTTTGGTCTCTAATTGTATCTTCAGACATATCTCCGTGAGGATCAATTTCCTATCTAGCCTTTTGGATGGCACCTAATGACCTTCTTCATATTGTCCAAATCATTTCTATCTTCCCCATGACCAAGAAGTCTAATAAGAAAGTAAGTGCCATGATCCTCATCAACTTACTGACCTACACAACAAAGGACTTGGCTCCAATCACCTCTAATGTGAACTTGTGGATACAAGGGTGCATCTAAGTGCTCATACCATTCCCAACAACCTAGATCTCCAACAGAGATCAAAATAAATGGGTTAACACTCTTCCAACTATGCACTACTTCATCACCATCAAGCTTTAGGTTGAAGTGCAAAACTTCAACAAGTTTAGATGAATCTTGCAATTGCCTTAGGCCACATCACCCTCTGCTCTTATCATCTCCGATGGAATTTAGGAGGCCACCTCATCAGTTACCTAGTCACCAATGGCCCATCATCACTCCTAGAAATGATGAGAAAGTCAAACATCTAAGGTTAATTCCACCATACTATATAGATTACAAGTCTTAATCAATAATTAGTAATTTAATCATTTATACTCCCAGACATTAAACTTATTAGTCATGATGTAGATATGGGGATTGTAGTCTTAAACCTAGTGAAACCAATTATTTGGATTACTTAGATGATTAATCACATCACAACCTCATACATATGTTAGCAACTATGGACTCATATAAATTATGAACTTTGGAAACGAAATAGTATATGGTGTTACAAAGTATTCCCAAACACATATTATAAATCATGATTAGATAAATATTTTATACTAATTGCTCCATTATCTTGGCACTTATTATATCCATACTCAGAGTACTAAATTAAAATTTGTAATTCTTGGAAACTTAGTAATTACCATTTTGTATATTCTAAATAACGATGTTATTCTTGACATGGATTAAAACTTTGATATGCATATACATACATACACATACACACACATGTATATATATATATATATATATATATATATATACATGGCATCTAAAATTACAAATGCATCTAGGGAGTATATCTATTCAGATTGGTCTTTTACAAATGAGATGGAAAACAAGATAAAGATACATAGAATAATGTTTATGTTTATAGATATAATAAGGAATGACCTTAAAGTACTTAAACTTGTGTAGAGAAGGATAATGTTAGAAAGAGAATAAATTGATTTAGATAGAACCGATTGTTGAGGAAAGAACCTCAATTATTTATATCAATAAATAATAATTGTAACCATCAATATATATCCTTATCAATAAGTGCATACACATATATTGGCCATGAATTGGGCATACACATATGCTTGTTTATCAGACTAGTAATCTAGAATAGAGGAAATTTTATACAACCATATATATTGGATAAGTGTCCCACTTTTTATATATCAGATATCATAGTTTTATTTCCCCTTGCCCTTGGGGTATCAGAGTTTTATTCCACCTTTCTCGTGGCTTGGGATCCTGTGATGTACCGACCCTACAATCGATGACTTAGTCTGTAAGGACCCTGACCTTCATTTTGGGTTTGCCCTGTTTGCTTTGCCTAAACTGTGTGTTAAGATGCTTGCTAATCACCTAAGGTTGTGATTAGGGTTCGTTTGTGATTTGTTGAGAGTTGGAGGTGCAACTTGCAAATTATCCAAGTTTTGGGGTTGATGTGCAAGTTTGTCACCTTAAGAGATGTTTTCTCTCTCCTTCCATCCTCTAGGGTTGAGAGGATGGGTTGGGCTCATTGCTTGAGTAGTTATGGGCCTTGTTGAGCTTTGTTGGGCTTTGCTTTGCTTTGACTTGTGGAGACCTTGTGTCGTGCATAGGAGAGCTTGAAGCTTTGTGTCACCCAGGGTTGTGTCGCCCAGAGGAGTGTGTTGCCCAATGGGTTGTATCGCCCAAGGTGACCACTTTGACATCGCCTAGTTTTTGTCACCATACCTTGGACAAGTGGTCGATCCTTTATTAGTTGGTGGCATGACATGTGCATGTGGTTTAGCAAGGTGGCATGGCTTTGGACGAGTGGTGCCTTAGACATGCACATGTGGAGCAACACCAAGGTGGGCGCCCCATAGACCCTCTTGTATATATACAACCCTCTCCTTAGTTGCTTAGCTCCTTAGTTTCTTAGCTCTTTAGTTCCTTTAGTTGCTACTTTCTCCTTTGGTGGCCGATACACCTTTCCTTGGTAGAGCAAGCTTGGTGTCCAATCTCCTTGGTGGAGTCTCCTCCTCCTTCTTCCTCTAGGTGGTGGCCAAACCCTAGAAGGGTCTTGCTTCCTTAGTAAGCATCTCCTCTCCCTCCTTAGCACCTTCTTCTACTTCTTGCTTGTTCTTCGACCATGGTGGTTATGAGCTTTGCTTCTCTTCTTGTGGTGGCCAAAGGTGGGGTGCTTTGGAGCTAAGAGCTTAAAGCTGGTGCTTGGAGATTTGGAGATTGAGGAGCTTGCTTGAGGCAGGTTACATAACTCCTAACCCTAGCTATACTACTTTATTTTATGTTGCATGTTCATATGTGATCTTGGTCGGCCTTGCATCTTGTTGGATATGTTTCTTGCTCTAGTTTGTACCCTTAACCTTGTTGGAATTAGTGGTTATGTTGTTAATAGTTGTGTGACCTCAGACCTTGTTGGCCGAACCTATGGTTTTGAGAAGTGAGATTTAGCTCTAGTGGTGTAGGCAAAACCCCTCTCTTCCTTAGTCGTTGAGAGGTGAGTCTATACTCTAGTTGCTTAGAGAACACCCTTCTCTCACCATGGATTTGAGAGGCGAGCCTTTGGTTGTTGATGACCTAGTTGAGGTTGAAGGGTTGCCTGATTTGGATGACCTACCTTGATGCATGATATGTGATGGAGGTTGTGCAATACCCCTCTCTCTTAGTTGCTGAGAGGTCAACCAACTCTCTTGATCTATTAGGGTTTGATGATGGTGATCTTGAGGTTGATGATGACCATATCGATGTGGTTCTTGTGCCCTTGCACAATATCCTTTTTAGTGCCTTGCACAATACCTCTCATCTAGGGTTTGTCTTGGACGATATGCCTTGATTGGGATGTACCGTTGCCTTAGTTGGTGTTGTACCTTTGGCTGACATGGTGCTGAGTAGATACCTCTATTTTGTACCTTGCGTGACATAGGCTAGTTTTTTTGCTGCCCGATATGATGCTTGGGTAGCGAAACCCTAATAGGTGCCTTAGTGGTGACCGAGATGTAGTGCCTAACCCAGTTGGACGATAGGCCATCTTGTGGTGCCTTGGTGTCGTTTGTTGTAGTGGGTTTGTTGGGCGACATAGTGTTGAGCTTGGGCGCCATGAACTTAACCGATATAGTGATGATGGCTGCCCGATATGAAACCCTAACCCTAGTGGGTGATAGGGTCTTGGACGATAAGAGGTTTCCATATGTTTCCTGACACACCTCTACACTTGGTTGCTCGATACCACCTTGTTCTTGGTTGCATGATACCCTATTGGATCAGGTTGCATGACACAACACTTGCCCTAGTTGCACAATGTTACGACCCCACCTCCCAATAACCCCAATTAAGGGAGACCGAGAGGTCGAAGCCGCACCCATGACTTCCGGATCAAAGGTTCGACAACTAACCAAGAATAATTATCAAATTTTAACATACTATACTGAAAGCTGTAAGAAAATAAATTTTTGCATACCTTTTTGAAAACTTGGATCTCTAAACTTCTATCCACACAGATACTAATCTATCTAATCCTCCTTTGCACTTTAATTCTCATTTAGTACCACATGTGCCACTTTACTGTTTATTCTTTTCATTGTACCTAAAATGTCGACAAACAAAACGTCGGTCAGCCGAAGCTGGTGTGTGGGGAAAACAAATAATGTTCAACTATGTTAACAATATAATCACTCAATTAATCATTTAACAATCAAGGTTACATTTTAAATATAACTCCGTGATCCAAGGGTAACCTATCCTCTGTGTGTCCCCATTAAACCCCTCATGATCCACCTATAAGTGAACCAATTTCTAGGGTTGAGTCACATGTCACTACTCGTAAGTAGCCCACTCCTTAACTCATGGCAGGCTAATGAGTCTCATGGCACTACACGTAGGTAGCCCAGTTTCTAACTCTCGGTAACCTAGACCTTGCTCTAGGATTACCCCTTTTCTTTTAGCCTTTTCAAAGCAACAGAGGTGAACCCGGATCTAGCCAGTTATATATGCACAATTATAGTGATAATCATAGCCACTTTATAATTGCATGAAATAAATAGACATCCAACAGTTTAGTTGCATTCAATGCGATTAAACATCTGGGAATCCATCGGAAAACCTAAAGCGGTTATTCATAATCCTAACCACATACCTGTCTTGGAGATCTCAAGCAACAATTTATCCAAATCCAACTAGATGTCCAATCAAGCAAGCCAATCAATCAATCAAGCAAACATTGATCCTGAAAATATGTATAATGTCTAATTGTCACAAGCATATCCCAAACAACTCCTTATTGACTTGGGACACCTTTCTAAGGTTTCTAAGTCTCATTAGGATGCATTAGGGTTTCTTAGATCAATTTTTCAAACTTTAACCTTTTTAGGTCAACAAACCTTAAAACAACTTTTCCACCCATAAAAACCCTAATTACTCAAATTATCCACATTAAGGATCTTTTATGCTCAAATTGGCTTAGGACCATCACATCCCTATTTATTCATGGATTTGAACCATTAAAACAATTAAAAGACATATTCATCTAAATTAGGGTTTTCAAGCTCATTAGTGCATATTCATGCACAAAACCCTAAATTAAACCAATTATATAAAAAGATCATCTTTTAGATCATATTCTCACTTTTATTAACAACAGGTTAATATCAACTTGAATTATCCAAATAACATCATCTATCATCAAAACTAAGGGCTTTTCCTTAATTAAATCATTAAAGATAATAACTTTATGCCTTTTTCAAATTTCATGCATATTTAAGCACATAAACTCTAAATTAGACTAATCATGTGAAAAGTTATTCCTTTTTGAACATTATGTACCTTTTTACATTTAACAGGTTATCATCAACCCTAAAGATCCTATTAAATCCTATTAAACACATTAATCATTTCAAAATAGGGTTTCTTAACCTTTAATTCATTAAAGATGATACTTTACACTACTTTTCGAACTATGGTCAGATTCAAGCTATAAAACTATTTTTAATGGATTCCTTGCGTTCTTCTGATAAAAATTCATATAAAGTTCGTTTTAAACCGAGTTTCCTAGCAAATTCTACACTTTTTGCAAGATATACAAATTCTGACCAATCGCAGATTGACACCTCAGCTTTAATGTTTATTGGCAACCCGCTAAAAGAAATATAACCAATTTACCTTCTTACCCTTGCGTAAGTGGCTGGCGATGCATGGCGCGGAGGGGTAAAATCGTCAAATCGGGCTGATCTTCTTCTACCTCTGTCTCAGGTCACGACCGTCGACTGCAGTCTGACACGACGCGCCCCTCCCTCCTTTCCAGGGTCCGCCGACCCCCAGGGAGCACACCATCTTCTTCGGATCTCCCCCCACGCACCCGAGGTCTCTCTTATCCTGTGGTCAAGGTGGCCGGCTCGCGCTGGCCGGGCGTGCACAACTCGGCGGCCTTGCATCCATGCTGCTGCAGCCACCACCGATCCAGGGCACGAAACTGACGGCAAAGCTCCTCCTGAAGTCGTGGGGGCAAGCCGCATCAAACACACTCGTCCTCTGGTCCCTCATCACTTCATAGACATGATACTTCACATGGTTAGGGTTTCATATGTAAGGAAGCAATGGAGTAGAGAGAGAAAGATGTAGGATCCCTTTAGAACTCGAACCAGGGTTCTACCCTTTATATAGGGTGGAGTTGGTAGCCCTAAGGCGTACCTCATGAGGACTCAAGTCCCAACTTGAAAGGAAATACATTTTCCTTGGTTGTGAAGCAACCATCTCTCTCTTTCTTCACTAACTTTTATTTCCTTGATATACCTTGTTGCATGGATATTTAGGAATTCGAAATTCCTCTTTCGTACTCTCCTTAAACTTGCCTTTTAGTTATTTGTCACAAAATCATGGTTCCTTTTAATACAAACTACCACCTTTTAAAAAAAAACAACACAAAATTCATTAATAATGTATTACATTATCCTCTTATTTTGCCTTTTTAGTATTTTCTCTTTCTTTCCTCTTTATTGGGACCCCTTGGATCCCAATATACTCCATTATTTAGAAATCCTTTTCCAAGGATATTTATTATCCTTCTAGATGCATCTTTGTGCATTATTTCACACTATCTTGTTTATTTCTCATTAAAATATTTCTTTTTGAGGATTTCTTTTTATTTCTCTTTTATTTTCCTCATTGGTATTCCTTTTATCATTAGTAATCCTTGGGACACGAAATTCCACAAAAGATAACTCAATTATATCTCTTTTCACTTGTTTTCCACATATTAACATTATTTCCAATTTCTTTCTTAATAAAGAAATACTTAATTAATCTTTTCTTTTCTTATTGCTTTCTTTATGCCACTTTGTACTCCTTGGAACCCAAGAGGCACGAAATCCTCTTTGTATTTGCCCTCTAGAGGTTTCCACATATTTCTCTTATCAATTATTCAATTATTCATTCACTAATTTAATTTTCTTTGTTATTTCCTTATTATTGGGCCCAATAGCCAATAAATCCCACAAATCAAATAACAAGGCTATTTTAAACGAAATCCATTTATTTGAAACAAATTATATCATTATTTGTTCAAATATCTTTAATATGAGAAATTATATTTCTCACCAATTGAACCCAAAAATTGGGGTTATAACATCCTTCCCCTCTTATAGGAATTTTGTCCTCAAAATTCAGGCAAGCAAACAAACAATTCAGGATAAGACTTTTCCATGTCCATCATTGGCCCCTATGTGTCTTTGCTGTACTCATGGTGTTTCCAAAGAACCTTTATCATCACATATTCTTTTCTCTGAGTTCTTTCATCCTGGCATCTATAAACTACACAGGTGACTCAGGCCATTTCAGCCTCCCTTGGGGCTCACTAGGTTCATTGCTCAGCACATGGTCGGGGTACCTCACATAGTGCTCTAAATTGGACACATGGAAAACATCTCTCATTACTCTATCCTGAGGGGTAGGGTCAAACCTAACCTTCTCCACCCATCCATCTCTAATGGACCCATGTATCGGGGACTCAGCTCTCTTAGTTATAACTTAGAGGGGTCGGATTTTCATGTCACATTTTCTCCTATAGTAACTTGTGTGTCAGTCTACTTTGCATCTACTCACGACTCTCATCATCTCTAGGCTCCTTTCAGCCCTTGCACAATCAAAGTGACTTCATCTACACGCACTGGGGTCCCTTTTTCTAACCATCATGTGGTACTTTTCTAACCATCATGTGGTCCTTTCACCAACATCACCTTACTGAAGTGGTGACCGACACAACCTCCCTTAGAGAGCTTCATATAAAACCCGATACTGGCTATGGTGGTCATTGTCACATCTTTCATAGGACAAGAACTGTCTCTAGATATCACCCTGAACGAGCGCACATGCCCTCATCAGACCCTTTAGTCTGGATCATACTAACCATAGTTAGGGGTGATAAACTATACTAACATTGAGTTCTTCATGTACCTACTTCCACTTTATGGAAGTGAACCTTTAGGTCAAACTCAAGAACCTTTGAACTCGCTTCATGGTGTAGTCGAACCATCTCTCTCATGGGTAGTTCAACTAGATCTGTCCCTTGACAGAACTCTTTCTTTCTTATGTCATCTAGGTATGGCGATCTACCATAACCCATATTGTATCCCGACCTTCTTTGACCCAGGGAAGACCTATCACATCATCCATAGTGTTGAGATCTCATTCCCCCTCAGGGATTCTTTTGTCCTCTATATCGATACACTGGGTTACTGGGGTTCGTCCTTTACCTCTTGGCTTGCATGGTCATAAACCACATGCAACTTCATCTTAAGCATCTAAAGTGCTATTGCCATTTTCCATGGTGTATCATGATTTCCTATATGTCATAATTCTTTCAAGATCGATTCCTTCGAAACCCTAAACCACTCTCGTCAGGGTTTCATCACCTTCTTTTCCAAAGAAGTGCACTTGAGGTTCTACCACCATCCTTTCATTGTATCAAGGACTAGGCTGGCTAACCAAACAACCCTTAACTTTTCAACGCATCTTGTTACATCTGAGTGTTATCCAAACACCTCTCCTTTTCAAACTTAGGGTTAGCCAAACAACCTCTTCTAGCTTCTAGTCAAACAAGTCAGATACATCTTAACCAGCACATTCATTACCACCTCACATCCTTAGGTATTGAAGACATACACTTCCATGTATTTCATTTATTGTCTCACCTCAAACTCTATGTCTATCTTCATTAAGAACACTCTCTGCTTTCATCATCATGGTGATCAAACTCAACCTGGTATAACTTGTAAGTTCCACATAGCTCATGATAAAAACATCCTCATAAGGGGACTACCTCATTCCTCTTAGTGTTAGTAAACCTTCCATGTATCATTCACTTTACTAGGGTAGGTTATCTTCTCTATCCCCGTTTCTCATGGCAACATTCCAACCTACATCATCTCTTATCCTTGGTGTATGGCATGCGTAATATCCTATCTCTCACCCCCATAACAAGAGGAAATAAGCATTTGGCTGCAGTCCAAATACAGAGTTCGTCCTGTTCCAAGAGTAGAGATGGTACATCCCACCTTGCCAATACATCTTCACATGTAAGTTGCAACGAGCCACATATGTCTCTACATCACAGACATCATGATATCAAAGTTACCTCCCTGGAAAACTAGTATTGAACCTACTAAGGTTTATATCCTTGGTCATCTCCTCTAGGTCTATAGGGTACCGACTCTTTTGGGGTCATCCCTTTTCCCTCATGCATCAAGAGAGTGCCCTACTCATCTGCCCTTTGGGTCCCATGAGTTCATGAAGGTGATCAATCTCCTAACCCATGGCCCTCAGACAATGATAGCTGTTACCTCCCGACCCTATGGTCATGTGCAACTAGGGATTTAGGCAACTCCTACTTCCATCGGTCTTATCCCTACCTGACCCTAGGATAGACTTAGGATTCTCCATTACAGTACATGTTCACTTAGAACCTTACCCAAGTCTTCATCATCTCTCTTTCTGCATTCATGGGCTGGTTCTCATCCTTTCATAGGCATCATGGAAACCTGCCTACCTTGGTCAGCCCCATACTGGTTACCTCCATGGTAACACATTCACATGCAATAGAGATGGATATCTATGGGTCTGTAGATTCATGCTCATACCATGTACCTTTCACTAAGCTTCTCAAGATCCTATAAGACCTCTTTAGGTTACCTTGAACCAACAAAACTGATGTACACTCTTTCAAAGGGGTCCCTCTCCCATGATGGGAGGAAAACTATCTCTAAGGTCACAAAAGCTCTTAGGTCTAGGGTTTACATCCACACGAGCCTAGAAAACCATTAAGGCACAAGCAGATCACTTACCGTACCATGCTAGGTCATACTTATCCTTCTTTCCTCGATGTTGGATCAAGATCCAACTTTCCCTTTATCATCCACCTAGTTGTGAGGGGTTCTAAGGAACTCAACTTCTATAGGAACACATCAACCTTAAAATTAAGGGGCTTCCCTTTTTCCTCTATACATGAGGAGTACCCTGCTTGCTTCTATAGGAACTCAACTTCTCATCATGAGCCTTAGGTACACCACTTCCTCTCTTAGGCCTAGGAAACCTAGGTTCACTGCATGCTCTATCTCTTAACTACGAACCAAGCATGCAAAAGGCATGACATGCACTTCTTGTCATCCTTCCACTCGAGAAACATTTAGGGTTGGGTCCTCCTTAAGGACAACCATCAAGGTACAAGGCCTCATAACCTGCTACAAAACCTTTCTAAGTCTAAGGAACTCTTTCTTCCTACCTCAGAAGGTAAACATCTATACCGTAGGCACATAGGCACCAGATGCTTCATCTTCATTCAAGGGTTTGGTCCCTTCAAAGTATCATCGACTTTCAGGGATCGATCATGAGGCAACCACTATCATCCATTGTTCCTCATATCTCAGGGTTTTAGGCTTCCTACCTCCTTGCTGGGTTTCCTACTCTCTCTAGAGCTAACCCCACATCCAACCTCACCATTAGAGGTCCTTTCTTCATGAAGGATCAACCTCAATGGCATGCTCTACGTGGGTGAAGCCTAGGTTCGAATTTATGGTTTCTCAAGATAACCATTTATGCTCCATCATGATTCCTTATCCAGGGTTTCATCCTACTGTCAGCACTATGACGTGCTCTAGGTGCCAGCTATGCCCTACTTGCACAAGCCCATATGATCTCTAAGGCCCTTCACTAACATCAGCATCTAAGGGCTATCCTTTACCCTAACATGCACGACCCTTCCCAGGGTTGGGTTGCCAAAAGGTGCTAGGTCACCCATGGATCGTATGGCATCCCAAAGGCATGTCCTTTCAAACACCTGGTCCAACTCATCTCTCTCTAACCTCACTTAGGGTTAGGGTTAACATCATCCTCGGAGGATGTGCCAAGTCTCTACTTGTAATGGAGATCTCTATCTCCAAGACTAGCTTATCCTCCTGACAAGAAGGTCTAGCCTCAGGTCTCTTCTGAGGACATGACAACTTATGTCATACGACCTAAGCATGTATCTATTCTTTAGTTTGCGCGTAATCTATTAAGCTTATGTCCATGAAATCTTATTTACATGCCTTTCATTAATTTGGTGGAGGATTCCTTAAACCTTATTAACCTTACCCATACCTCAAGAGGGTGAGGAGAAGAAAGAAAACCCTAATCCTTTAGGTCCTTATTAAAATTTTGTGATGAGAAGGGATGAATAAGATGAGAAGTCCTAAAGGTATCTTATTTCGATTCATACCCTAAGACTTTGGCCAGGCGGTCACACGGGTCCGGGAGTCCTCGTATTCCAACTAGCAGTGTGGAGGAAAATCTTGCCAGCCCCCGGTCGTGATCCCTTTCTAGACACCTCCGTCTTTCAGATACTCCTCTAATAACTCCCTTGGATTCTATGGAGTTTGTAAAATTTAATAATTATTAATGGTTAACTGAGGTACCCAAGCTCTGATACCAAATGTTATGACCCCACCTCTCGATAACCCCCAATTAAGGGAGACCGAGAGGTCGAAGCCGCACCCATGACTTCCGGATCAAAGGTTCGACAACTAACCAAGAATAATTATCAAATTTTAACATACTATACTGAAAGCTGTAAGAAAATAAATTTTTGCATACCATTTTGAAAACTTGGATCTCTAAACTTCTATCCACACAGATACTAATCTATCTAATCCTCCTTTGCACTTTAATTCTCATTTAGTACCACATGTGCCACTTTACTGTTTGTTCTTTTCATTGTACCTAAAACGCCGACAAATAAAACGTCAGTCAACTGAAGCTGGTATGTGGGGGAAACAAATAATGTTCAACTATGTTAACAATATAATCACTCAATTAATCATTTAAAAATCAAGGTTACATTTTAAATATAACTCCGCGATCCAAGGGTAACCTATCCTCTGTGTGTCCCCATTAAACCCCTCATGATCCACCTATAAGTGAACCAATTTCTAGGGTTGAGTCACATGGCACTACTCGTAAGTAGCCCACTCCTTAACTCATGGCAGGCTAATGAGTCTCATGGCACTACACGTAGGTAGCCCAGTTTCTAACTCTCGGTAACCTAGACCTTGCTCTAGGATTACCCCTTTTCTTTTAGCCTTTTCAAAGCAACAGAGGTGAACCCGGATCTAGCCAGTTATATATGCATAGTTATAGTGATAATCATAGCCACTTTATAATTGCATGAAATAAATAGACATCCAACAGTTTAGTTGCATTCAATGCGATTAAACATCCGGTAATCCATCGGAAAACCTAAAGTGGTTATTCATAATCGTAACCACATACCTGTCTTGGAGATCTCAAGCAACAATTTATCCAAATTCAACTAGATGTCCAATCAAGCAAGCCAATCAATCAATCAAGCAAACATTGATCCTGAAAACATGTATAATGTCTAATTGTCACAAGCATATCCCAAACAACTCCTTATTGACTTGGGACACCTTTCTAAGGTTTCTAAGTCTCATTAGGATGCATTAGGGTTTCTTAGATCAATTTCTCAAACTTTATCCTTTTTAGGTCAACAAACCCTAAAACAACTTTTCCACTCATAAAAACCCTAATTACTCAAATTATCCACATTAAGGATCTTTTATGCTCAAATTGTCTTAGGACCATCACATCCCTATTTATTCATGGATTTGAACCATTAAAACAATTAAAAGACATATTCATCTAAATTAGTGTTTTCAAGCTCATTAGTGCATATTCATGCACAAAACCCTAAATTAAACCAATTATATAAAAAGATCATCTTTTAGATCATATTCTCACTTTTATTAACAACAGGTTAATATCAACTTGAATTATCCAAATAACATCATCTATCATCAAAACTAAGGGCTTTTCCTTAATTAAATCATTAAAGATAATGACTTTATGCCTTTTTCAAATTTCATGCATATTTAAGCACATAAACTCTAAATTAGACTAATCATGTGCAAATTTATTCCTTTTTGAACATTATGTACCTTTTTACATTTAACAGGTTATCATCAACCCTAAAGATCCTATTAAATCCTATTAAACACATTAATCATTTCAAAATAGGGTTTCTTAACCTTTAATTCATTAAAGATGATACTTTACACTACTTTTCGAACTATGGTCAGATTCAGGCTATAAAACTATTTTTAATGGATTCCTTGCGTTCTTCTGATAAAAATTCATATAAAGTTCGTTTTAAACCGAGTTTCCTAGCAAATTCTACACTTTTTGCGAGATATACAAATTCTGACCAATCGCAGATTGACACCTCAACTTTAATGTTTATTGGCAACCCGCTAAAAGAAATATAACCAATTTACCTTCTAACCCTTGCGTAAGTGGCTGGCGATGCATGGCGCGGAGGGGTAAAGTCGTCAAATCAGGCTGATCTTCTTCTACCTCTGTCTCAGGTCACGACCGTCGACTGCAGTCCGACGCGGCACGCCCCTCCCTCCTTTCCAGGGTTTGCCGACCCCCAGGGAGCACACCATCTTCTCCGGAGCTCCCCCCACGCACCCGGGGTCACTCTTATCCTGTGGTCAAGGCGGTCGGCTCGCGCTGGCCGGGCCTGCACAACTCGGCGGCCTTGCAGCCATGCTGCTGCGGACACCACCGATCTAGGGCACGAAACTAACGGCAAAGCTCCTCCTGAAGTCGTGGGAGCAAGCCGCATCAAACAGACTCGTCCTCTGGTCCCTCATCATTTCATAGACATGATACTTCACATGGTTAGGGTTTCATACGTAAGGAAGCAATGGAGTAGAGAGAGAGAGATGTAGGATCACTTTAGAACTCGAACCAGGGTTCTACCCTTTATATAGGGTGGAGTTGGTAGCCCTAAGGTGTGCCTCATGAGGACTCAAGTCCCAACTTGAAAGGAAATGCATTTTCCTTGGTTGTGAAGCAACCATCTCTCTCTTTCTTCACTAACTTTTATTTCCTTGATATTCCTTGTTGCATGGATATTTAGGAATTCGAAATTCCTCTTTCTTACTCTCCTTAAACTTGCCTTTTAGTTATTTGTCACAAAATCATGGTTCCTTTTAATAGAAAATACCACCTTTTAAAAAAAACAACACAAAATTCATTAATAATGTATTACATTATCCTCTTATTTTTCCTTTTTAGTATTTTCTCTTTCTTTCCTCTTTATTGGGACTCCTTGGATCCCAATATACTCCATTATTTCGAAATCCTTTTCCAAGGATATTTATTATCCTTCTAGATGCATCTTTGTGCATTATTTCACACTATCTTGTTTATTTCTCATTAAAATATTTCTTTTTGAGGATTTCTTTTTATTTCTCTTTTATTTTCCTCATTGGTATTCCTTTTATCATTAGTAATCCTTGGGACACGAAATTCCACAAAGGATAACTCAATTATATCTCTTTTCACTTGTTTTCCACATATTAACATTATTTCCAATTTCTTTCTTAATAAAGAAATACTTAATTAATATTTTCTTTTCTTATTGCTTTCTTTATGCCACTTGTACTCCTTGGAACCCAAGGAACCCAAGAGGCATGCAATCCTCTTTGGATTTGCCCTCTAGAGGTTTCCACATATTTCTCTTATCAATTATTCAATTATTCATTCACTAATTGAATTTTCTTTGTTATTTCCTTGTTATTGGGCCCAATAGCCAATAAAGCCCACAAATCAAACAACAAGGCTATTTTAAATGAAATCCATTTATTTGAAGCAAATTATATCATTATTTTTTCAAATATCTTTAATATGAGAAATTATATTTCTCACCAATTGAACCCAAAAATTGGGGTTATAACACACGATATCCTTGGTCCATGGGTGCATGACTTGGATGGCCGATATGTGTGTGTGGCTAAGTGCCCTAGCCGTTAGAGTGTTAGTGAGGGATATGATCCTTCCCGCTACCCCTTTGGGTGATGGATGGCACTGCCCACCACATCTATAGTGAAGGAAGACAATACCTTTGGTGAGGGTTGTACTTAACTTGGGAAACCCTAGTAGTTACTTTCTTATACCTTGTGGATGATGGGTTATGGATGAAAGATTGTGACCAATGATGTATGACTAGGCTATGGTTGTGTAATCCTTAAGGATGTATTCCTTGATAATGGTCATGCTCATGAGATAAGGGCATAGTGGATGTTCATGGTCTGATAACAATAATATAATTTGTGTACAAGATACAACTTTGTGCTTCATGTAGTGATAATCATGGATGTTGATCCAGTCATGTGCCTTCAACCCTAATAGCATGATAATCATAAAGATCTATGGTTGGTGATTTATTTTATCTCTCTTGATATGCATACTAACCATGGAGGTGTATCACAGCCAGGAAAGAGCTATGAGGTTTATGTGTTTGAATAACACTGAATGATGATAATCCTCGTTGATGAGATAACATGTATCACCCGTATGATGTGAAAAGGTTTGTCGACCTAGTAAAGGCTGAGTGCCTAGTTGAGGTGTTATCCTATGATGTTGAGATAAGGGATTGCTATCCCATGGTGATGATGTAAGCCTTGAGAGGCAGTGGCATTCTGTGATGAGGGATTGAGATCTCATGATAATGTGATAATGATAATATTAATGTAACTCAATGTTGTTTATGTTTCACAACTTGGTTGCCTCAACAATCCACTTAAAATATACTAATTAATTACAGTGGAACATATCATGTAGTTTGCCCTGGTCATAGATCCATCATCATCAGTAATTAGTGATGGTGAAACAGGTTTATCCTTCAGGATTACCTAGAGCGCATATTGTTGAATATGTGAGGTTTTCTCCTAGCCGAAAGTAGGAGGATTTGAGTACAACTGCGGTTATGTATAGAGCATGGTGAACAGGCCCATGGCTCAGTGATTATATATCATGGTGAATAGGCCCATGGCTCAGTGATTATAGAGCATGGTGTATAGGCCCATGGCTCAGTATCATAGAAGGGTAGCCTGCGGAGCTGACCCTGTGGTTGAGGCCACTCAACAAGAGACTGCGGTCCTACTTTGGTTTTCATACATTAACCACGAAGAGGTGAGGTCATGGAGTCTGGCTCTTCCGATGACCTTGTATGTCACCGGTTTTGGGCTTCGCAGCCAAAGGTTGGATTTGAGTGGGATAACTCACTTCCTCAGGGCATAATAAATCGTAATACAGCCGTATAGAATATATTGCTTAAGGCAAAACATGAAACATTGATTGAGGCCTTACTTATATAGCTGATCTAGTTATACCTTGCAGTTATGTGTACGATCCTTATATTTTGTGATAAGTTCTTATAAAGCTTATCTTGTCAATCATGTTCCATAAAGAAATACTTGGTTGTATGCCTCCTGGATATCTGGTAAGATTATTTATAAAATAAGTTCTGCTCAAGATGCTGCTCTTATGATCTGCTGACAACAATTATCTACTTTACCTGCTTTACTTGAAGTTTTATAGTTTCGGCGGGGAGTTATGTTTCTCGCTGGGACTGTGTGTCTCACCCCATTAGTTTACAACCTTTTTAGGTGATCGTGCTAGACGTGGTGGCGGGCGTGAGGTTGCGACCGAGCAGCAAGAGGAGCAGTAGGAGGTAAGAAATGGATATGCTACCATTTTGGTTGTTTTGTAGTAGAGTCCTAGAGTCATCCCTGTACTCTCAGGTCCTCGGAGGTGTTTTGACGATATTTTATGATGTATAGCAGATGTAGCTTGTATATCCTGATGCTGGCTTGTTGTGGCCCGTTATGTATGTATAAACAAGTGATGAACTCTGGTGCTGACAGAACAGCTGGTTCCTTTAAGCTGTGGAAATATATCAAGACTTGTAAATGTTTATATAACATGTTTCCTTGCAGGATGAGGATCTGGATGTAATAGTTCTCTTTTATCTACTTTCCGCAAACGGTTTTAATTAACTCATGTTTTCAGTAATATGTGGTTTGTGGTGTTTCCGCACATTTTCGCATGGCATCTCTTTGTCTGTGTGATAGCGGGATGTGGCGCCACATAGTCGAATCTGCATGTTATTTAGTTGTTGTTATGATTTATTGGGTACACTCCTAAAATGATTATACTGATCTCAAAATTTTTATTTACTCATTATTTTGTTAATTACCTTTTAAATTACATCCCCTTGAGCTCACCTAAATGATGTTATCCCCTTATTGTATTGAAAGCATTCCTATTTCTTCTTACACGCCTAATAGTGCTCAAATATGTTTAATATGCACATTCTCATTTATGATTGATCTATAGTATTCTTTGTCTCTTTTCAGTATGTTGTTCCCAAACCACACAAGTATAGGTGCTTTAGAGGATTAAGACTCGAAAGGATCATGTACAAGAACTTCATTTTAAGGATAACTTGGGATTCCAGGTTTCCATACGCAATTGGTATTGTGTGTAATTAGATATAACTATTACTTTGTAATGCCACCTTTGAGGTGAGAAATAATTATATGTGGAATGTGTTGTAACTTTTATAAATCATTTTGTTTCCTCTACATGTTAATAATTGCGATATGTGATACATATAATTTGAGAAATAAATGTAACACCTCCATTCCTTCATACAAGGTAGTATGCTTGGATTTTTATTATTTTATTCTTTATTTAATGAGGATTGGATTCCCTCACAACCATTGCAATTGATGAATCTGACTATTTCAAGTTATGCATTGTTGTCCCAATATATATGCCTCATTGTGGTATTTAGGTTACCCTATACATATACCTATACAAGATGTTGATGCACATGTATCCTAGGTCATAGAATGCCAACTAGGGTTTTGATCCCTACATAATTTTATTTTTACCACTCTCCAAACCACTTTTTTGGATGAGACTTAGTTTTAGTAACCTAAATACCCATACCCTCTCTTTTATGATGGAAAATTTCCTACATGAAAGTCATCTCTTCTAGTTGTTACTTCTTTCTCCTACTTTATGGGAAATAGTTTGACCATTGTGGTGTTATACTGCCTTGAACAATCATAGCATGGCTTGGACCTAGTTCCAATTTGAAACCATTTTCACTGTTGTCTTCCAAAATGTGCCTCAACTATGTCTAATTTTAGAGATGAGCATGCACGGATAACAAATGTTGAACCTCGACTTAGGTTTTATAAATTTGATGTATCTCTGTTATGGTTAGACATGCCTTAACTTCAACGTGGTTGCTTGATCACTCTTTTTCATGGGTCAAAAGTTTAAACATGATTGTCGAGTCAAAGAAACCAGACTTTAAATTTATACCTAACTAAAAGAGACATCCGCAACTAAATATCGAGTCTTTGTAGTAGTACGGGGTCGAACGCAGGGACAAGGAGAATAACAAAATAAAAATGTGAAATCTTTGCTTAGTCTAGATTAAGCGGAAGCAATTTGAACTCCGATTTAGGAATGAATTTAACCTAATCAAAAGTGAACCTAAATTATGGAAAATAAAAGAAGAAACATAAATTATTCGAGAAATCAAGATTAAAAGGACTTGGATTGGGTTTTATCAATCAATCCAGCCTCAACCACGTAAAACCTTCACTCCTATTTTATATCTATTCTCTACTTGTTTTGCAAATAGTCATAAGAAAATATATGTCCCTTCCTTCTCTCGAGATCTGGGTAGATGTCAATCTAACGGGGCTCTCTCTCTCCCTCTCTCTCTCGAGATAATAATCGAAAGATTGTTGGAGGATAAAATGACTTTTGTTATAGACAATCCTCACTCTCGTGAATCATTACTATCCTATACTCCAGATCTCGTTGGACTCATTCTCTCAAACAATATCCATTCAAACGTCAAAAAAAGTAGCAAATCATCAATCGACACCATTAAATAAGAGTAAAGGAACAAAACCTTAAAGAATGTATGCCATAAAATAGAAAGATGAACAATTACATGGTTGGGAGGGCCTGATGACTACTCCCAACCCAAGTTAGGGTTTTAGCCACACATGGCCGAAGAATTAAAAAGAATACAACTAAAACAAGTCATGACACTTAATAGAGAAAGAGAACATCGATAAAAGGGTAGATCGAATGATCGATCTACCAACCTCTCGACTGATATCTTGGCAGTCGATAGTGATGTCAATAATCTTTCTCCTCCTTTCTGATCTTGGCTTGAAGCAAGGAGGTTCTTTAGTTGCTTGGTGATGATGAAGGTACTGACGGGAAGTAGGTCGACAAGACTAGATCAAGGGACTCCAGCAAGTCGACAGAATTTGTCCTCCAACTCCGGAACTTGAGAAGGTTTTGTGGCAGCCTCTCAACGCTCTGACCCTCCAAAAAAACTCGAGATGTCTGAGACGGCCGTGTTGGGGCATATTAATAGGGTTACGACTGTCGACCCCTTTCCCTGTCGTCAGGTCTATCGACATCTAGGTCGACAGTTGGTTATTACAATCTTTATCGATAGACAAAAGTGTCAATCTCTTTTCCGTGGTCGATAGAGTTTTCACTAACAAATGAACTATCGATCTTACCATCGATAGGTCTGTCGAGGTGACTCCTCGATAGTCATGTTTGGGTGTCGATAATGCTGTCGACATAGTCTATTGGTAGAATGGTTCGATGGGACTATCGAGAGTTCAACACTCGACATGTGTGTCGAGTGCTGGACTGATAGCTTTATACTAATAAGAGTATGTCATTGTTGACTGATCGGGCTGTCGACGTTGCATCGACAGAAGTAACTTTTCCCTTTTCTTGCTTGACACTCGTACACTCGACAGATGGTTGTTGAGGTACTTCAATTCATCCGGGTTGATGCTCGATAAGTCCTTTGGGAATGAATCGACAATTTTCTCTCGATCATCTTGGTCAAACCTTCCTATCAAATGATTGATCAACAACCTAAAGAGAGTTCTTTTGATCAATCAATCAAACTTTATCGATTTCACTTGATTTGCGTAAAATTCCTTCAAATGCCACCAAAACTGACTTAGAACTTTTTATTTAAATAAACTAGAATAAAATGGGTAAATCTAAACATTTTTTCTAATGACATTTATTATGTAAAAGGTTATTGAAATTGCACCAAAACTGATGTTATCAACTCCCCCAAACTTAGATTTTATCTTGTCCTCAAGCTAAGGGAATCGTTATTTCTTTAAACAAAGAGAAATCCAGAAATTAGTGAAAACACAAGTTTATACAAACCTATTAACAAAACTAATCTTTATCCAAGGTGTCATTATGTCAACTTTGTTTTTGCCTAATGCTTGTCTCCAGTATATCTGTCACTTCATCAAAGCAGCTTTCACTCTCGCCTAGCTATATATGTTGAGAAATTAGTTAGGCTTATGGATATTCCTTTCTTCTTCCAAGTCATTCAAGTACAAGTATGTTTAGAAGGTGAGTGATCCATGCGTTCCAAACCAGATGATTTTAGAGCAGTGATTGCAAATCCTAAGTATCAATGCCCCAGATTATAATACCTTTGAATGAACTCCATTAGAGTGAGGTATGGGTTGTAGAGACTAAATAAAATCGACATATATCCATTCATGAGCACAACACTATACAATTTCAATAGCTCTAATTCATGGGATGTCTCTCAAATTCTTTTTCCTTACCCTTTTTGGGATGAAACATTCGGTGGATAGCACGAGGTAGCTCTTTCTTTATTTTTATATCAGTATACCTTTGACAATGCAAGGCCCCTAAACTTGTTTAATGAGTTGAATAAGCTTAATTACCATAATGGAATGCCTATAACCCTAATCTAACATTTTGATATGTTTTGAAATCATAAGACAAGCTTAAGTTTCAAATTAACGGGTTCTCACAGGTTGGTATCAGAGCCAAGTTTCGATCCTGGGACCTGTGGGTTATGGGCCCACCACGCTTCTGCTGCGCAACTCTGATCATGTAGTGCCATGTGCCGTAGAGCCATCTTCAGTGTCAGAACTTGGTGGATGCTGAAACAAGTATTCCTAAGGGAAACTCAGAGCGCATATTGTTGAGTATGTGGGGGTGGTAGGTTGAGGATATATCCTTGTCATCCACAATTTAGATTGTAGATGTTGGCTATGGTCATGCGTCATACATCTAATGTGATTGAGAACGGTTGTGGTCGTGTCTCGGTGATTATAACATGATGTGATTAGAGGACAACTGTGGTTGTACCTTAGTGATTGGGTTTGAATACCCTGGTTTCTAGTGTCGTGACCTGTACCAAGGTCAGACTAGTGGTTATCAGCTTGACTATATGTCGTTGTGGTGGCAACTTTGACTAATATGTCACTGCCTTTTTACTCATACTGATCGAGGGGAAGATATCTTAGGATACCGACACTCCTAGATCTTGTACGGAACCGAATAGCCCTTCGCAGGGGTCGGTTGGACTTTGAATGGTACGATTCAAATTCCCCAGGGCGTAATAAAAGATTTAATACAACCATGTAGCATATTTGTTTAGGGTTATACACAATGTTTCACATTGGATGATAACCCTTGTTTGTTATCTTTACATAAAGATGATGCTTAGTGCAATTAAGAGATAGTAGATATACTTATGTTGTGGATATGCTTAAGATTGTAGATGCTTACATACAATAGCCATGATTATGTTGATAACTATACTGCTACTGTTGATTATAATCATGATGCTAGCTATCTCATGTTGTTAGTTATGTTTAGCATGCTAGCCATGCCTTTGTAACTAGAGATGCATATACTGCTAATCATGCTTATCTAGATAGTTGTGCTTATGTTGTTAGCTCTTCTTATAATGTTGATATGTTCAACCAATTAGACATGCTCATGTTATTAGCTATGCTATGTTACTAGACTTGCTCATGATGCTAGATATGCGTATGATACTGAATTACTTATATTGTCAACAAGATAAAGGATGGTAGTCTGGCTAACGATGATAGTTATTATCTGCTCCTTATGTATTTTGATAATCATCAGTACTATTGATCTTATTTGTTATATCTGATTAAACTGCTTAACTGTTTAATTACTTAAAAATGTTATAATCAATAAACATTGTTGGAGGTTATATCTCTTATTGGGACATGGGTCTCACCCTTGTGGTTCACCACATTTTTTTTAGGTAATTGGAAGTGACAAAAACAAACATGTGGCAATAAAGAGGAGCTATAGTAATGAATTAATCTTTGATAAAGTTGATTATATGTCTAGTGTGTCTTAGAGTCGTCCCTGCACTCTCAACTCTGGGCATGAAAAGTTTGTATATGGTGTTTCAAATGAATCAAACTTTTGTTAACATATTAATGTTTGCTTGTGTGGCATATACGAATATTGCTCTCTTGTAAATATATGTTGTGGCCAAGGAGATAGAAAAATTTGTATCAAATTCTTGGCATAGTATGGATACAAGAAAGATGTTGGGATCTTATTCAAACATTTCTGAGTGGGTGTTGATGTTGAAATTGGTTTTAATTTACCCATATTTTTGGGTATGTGATTAATTAGTGATTGATTGTGTTTTATGTTTTGGGTAATCTCGATTAGTGTAACAGGTTCTCACAAACAAGCTCATACTTTATTAATTAGATTCTTTTTGTAAGAAACAATTGCTGACATCGCAAAAGATAAAAACATTTTACTAAGAGGAAGACATAAAAACTGTATCAATAACAAAAAGATTTTTGACTTGAAATGTCATGTATAGGGGGCTAGTTCAGGGACAAACTAGGTTCCTTATAGAGGGAGTTTTTCCCATCAACTGCAACTTCATTTCACAAACATGTTTAAATTGGTATAAATAAATTATGAAAAGGAAATAAAGGAAAAGAAAAAATAAGCAAAGTTTGTGATAACAAAGTTTGTGATACAACAGATACCTACTCACGGGATTATACCTCCCCCAAACTTACAACACAAACTGTCCACAGATTGTGAATAAGGAAAAGAAAGGAAAATGTAAACACGTGAGTTCGTTCAACGTTCCACTATCGCCCATGGAGATTTGAGCAGCATTAAAGCACATTTTCTGCGAAGGCAATTATAATTATTATTGTGAGATTCTTCAACAACGACATGGAGAACTCCAATGGTGTACATCCAGTGTAGAACATAGAAGCCACAATCAGTGGACAATAGATGTTATTGAGGACAATGATGCCCGAATTTGGTTACCTTCCATCATCTTGGTTCCTGAGAAGAATAACCATTTCCAAACTCGCAGATTAGTAGAATAAGTGCCTTTGAACATGCATCAATAATACTTTCATGCATACGGCGGATGAGTATAGAGTATTTAGGGCCTTCATGATCAAAAGAAGAATATGAACTTTTATATAGCATTACCTCCCTTTCATGAGTAAAGATAGTAAGTAAAGTCCAATGCACATCGTGAAGAATAAGTATAAAGATATAGCGGGGAATAGATTCTTGTAACTATCGAAGCAGAAGATCTATTTCTCCTGAATCAAAGCTTTGGCAGAGATCAGTGACTAGATCAGGACTGGCCATATAGATGCTATCAATATCCTGGCAGATAAGAGATTGGTAAGCCACCATGAGGCTATGAGATAAACATCCTCATAGTTGAAGAGTCTCTAGGAGGTCATCTTTCTTGACCAAAAGGTCATCTTTACTGAAAATGACATGATTTCCACCAGGCTTGAAGTGGTGCATCAACATCATCAGTTGAGGAAGAGAAAGATTGCAACATGTGATGTGGTAAAAATTCTCAAAACTTGGTTCTATACTGGTAATGGGCCTTCATGATCAATGAATTTCAGGATCATCAAGGAATTTCAGTATATCTACAACTTCTTTGATTTTGGTAGTTGTAGTAAGAGTAGCATGAAGTTCAATGACAATAGGGAATGATGTGACATACCCTTCTTCTGCTTCCTCTTTCTGTAAGATATCTCAAAAAGCCTCCTTCTCAGGGTGAGGAATGAGTGGATAAAGGTCCCTTAGGTTTTCTAGCAGTGCAAGGTCCTAAAAGAAGCACCTATCATGGATGAATTCCATAGAGTAACATCCCCCAAGAGGTGTAAAGCCAGCGGGATCCAAGCTAGACACAAGAGTTTCACGATTGAGAGCTTCCCTTATCCGGAGAACGATGAAAGCACTATCATTGTGCTCATGATTCTGCTGGAAGGCAAGTGGTGCAATCACATAATTTGTCTAGTTAGGATGATAATATGGGACTTCACGAATGACTCGTTGAAGTCGAATTGGAATATGAGGTAACTTTTCAGTAGCACAGTCTCAAATCACATATCTAAATGTGCAAGCATTTCAACACATGCGTTGAACAGAGTAATTTGTCATTTGGTGAGGTCACCAACGCACATGAGTCACAATCATCTGAAATGAAAGGGTAACAAGATCATCCTTGTCTTCTTATATTCAAGCTTTGCCTGTAAGGTCAAAACATCTTGAGCCTTCAGACGGTTCTTAAATAAGCAACTTTCCAAAGAAGGAGTGGCATTATAATATGTCTAGTCCTTCTCGCTCGGTAGGACGTCCTCTAGAATAGTTGAAGTAAGGGTGGTGAACATTTTTTAGGTGACTTTGGTGGGATTGTGAAATAGATTGCAGAAATCATCTCAGGAGAGGGTGATGTAACCATTGTTATATATAATATGGCTTCCATCACGTTGACCATCTAGAACGTCTTGTAAGACAAAGATATCATGAACCTGCATTCCCTTCAAGCAATCTGGTTCAATTCCACTCATTTTCAGACGCAACTGAGGAGGAATTGTAAACAGAGGTTATAGAAAGATAGGTTCTAAAAGACGAGGAGGTGCGACTGATAAAACAATGGAGAGATCACCATTATCGTCATCAGAAGAAACTTCTTCGTTGTCAGAAGGACTTCTAGCATCATCTTCGATGTCCATGTGTGTTGTATAAACCCCAATAGATATGTCCTCCTCTGTATGTAGACGAAGTAGAGAGCGTATTGGGCTTAGATTAAGCAACGCGTCATCAAGTTTCTATTTCATCTCTCTTTCAAACATATCTTGGGACGATGGCAGAGATGGAGGAGGAATATTTTCAGATTGTCTATCCTCAAAAGCGTTGAAGATAGGTGTTGTCTCAAATTGAGGTAGGCCATTCATTAAAGGCCATGGTGGATGAGGTATATGAAGGCCATTCTTTGGTGAAGGTTTAGTAGAGCCAAAAACTCATTCAGACACATGGGAGACGGATTCTCGTAATGACCCAGTGGCCCGATCAGGAGAGTGGCAACAAACGTCTTCACTCATAGTATCAGTGACATAAGAATTACCCTTAGTGGACCAAGAAGACGGTGAAGATGATTCTTTAATAGAACTACATCGACACACTCATTTTTATTCTCGTCGCAAGGTGCGCTGTTCTTCTCATTGTTGCTTGGATTTTTGTTGATAAGTCATGTTGAGCAGCAAGTGGTTTTGGACCTTCAGTATTTCATCTATCTGGTGTTGAAGGGTCACCATTTGTACA
This sequence comes from Alisma plantago-aquatica, assembly GCA_963693085.1. Classification (NCBI taxonomy): domain Eukaryota; kingdom Viridiplantae; phylum Streptophyta; class Magnoliopsida; order Alismatales; family Alismataceae; genus Alisma; species Alisma plantago-aquatica. The sequence continues at coordinate 1,587,770,723 of OY856409.1, read as the reverse complement.
GGAATGGTGCTGAGCTCGTTGACCCGTGCGTCCATTTCTAGGACTTGTTGTTCAATGTTGGTTACAACCTTTTGAAGTTTAGGAAAGGTGGTCATGATTGCACCAGTGACTCTATGTAAAGTGTCAAATTTGTGACCAAAGGTGCCTCCCAAAGTATCCACCTCCGAAGAAGATGAGGAATGATTATCGGACCTACGGTCTTGATAAGAAGAAAAGGGCCGATAGGAACATGGTTGACATCGTGGTGGGCTTTCAACAACATCATGTACCGACTATTTGGGTAGAGAGACAGGCTTGCTAGAAGCAGCTGTAACTGGGATGGAGGTGGGGTGGATTGTGGTGGATGCAGGTGGCTTGCTTGTAGCAGTAGATGGAGTAACTGGTGGGCGATCTTCTTTGGAGACTAGGAGGGAGTCGAGGCCATGCTCAGGTGATACTTGTAGTTCTTTGAGGTCATACCCGATGACTTTTCTTTGATCACTTTCTTCCGATATCTTAGATAGTACCTGCTTAGGTTGTTTTGTAATGATAGAATTTAGTCATACCCGACCATGTGATGTGCTTGGATGTTCTTAGTTTGTCTGCCGAAACTTTTGAACAAGTGCAGTAATTTCCTCCTCAGAAAAAAGTAACTGGTCTTTGTCATAATTTTCCAGATCAGGTAAAATAATAGAAAGCTTGGTTCTCATGAACATGTAGTTGGTAGAGCTATCGTGCCATACTAAAATACTAGTGGACATTAGGTACTTTATGGTGATAAAGTTTTCACCTATTATTTCCTTAAAATCAACACATGGAGGGTGTCTGTGTGCCTGAAATATAAGTCTGATGAGACCACCCATATAATATTTTCTTTGCGGAGCAAAGTAGATAAGTAGTCATCTATCAATCAGAAGACGACCAATATTGACAGGGCGGTCGTCCATTATCAAAGATAACACATATAATTCCTCAAGATAGATGCTCCCCATCTCTGCTTTGGTGAAGAGGATGTTGGCTACTATTTTGTGCATAACTCTCTAGAAATTGGAATGCACCACATATGTTTTGGAGTGCCAAGATTGATACTTATTTTGGTAGGTCAATTTCTCCTAATATTTAGAAGTATTCAAACTGGAATATTCTTTCTCTAGGAGGCTAGTAGAGGTGCTGGTAGCTTCTTCCTCTGAACCACAAAATTTTTTATTCAGATTTTGGTCAGTGAGAATGTAGTCAACATTGTTGATTCTGACTGGTATTTGTTTAGAGTGCCCTTCCTTGGTAGATGCGACCTCCTTGATAGATGTCATGAACTCTGCAGTTTCCTATACATAGGCTCATGGAGTAGCGAAACAGAGGTGGGCTAAATTGGATTGACCAACATACCCTCGACTCATGCCCGGATTCCTATTTCGTCAAGGGCGGTGGAAGAGATGGAGCATGTGGGTTTGAAAATTGCTCTTTTCATTGCCTTAAATGCCTCTAAATGGTCTTTATTCTGAGTCCTAAAGGTTCCTTGGTAAGGGAGTTCTAACTGTGAACCTTGTAGAGCCTCTGGTGCTAGTGCAGTAGTCCTGACCCTTTTGTCTGCTTCAGTTATGGGCTGCTCAGGAAGAGGTCCCTTCTCCCCCTTATTTGACGGGATGATAGTTCCTTGGTGAGCCATTGCTACAAAGAAAAATGGAAAGGGTATGATTAGGTGTGTATGAACCTTGTCGAGGACATGTGTTGACAGTGTGCATAAAAGCCATTGATGAAAAGGGAGTACATAGTCGATATAGAGGTTGATAGAATATAAGGAAAACAAATCGATGTTGACTGACGACAGTGTTGACTAAGAGGGTCGACAAGAGATGGTTGATAAGGTTATCGAGTGGTGATATGGGTGTTCACACCGCCAGGTAGGTTATGGTGTTGATTGACATGCGTGTTGACAGGCACATAAATCTACATGTCAGTCAAAATGGGAATGAATTTGACAGGAACACACAAAGTAGGAGTTTCGACCAGGCATCGACATGGGGCTTATCGAGCGGCTATGCTTGGAGGTCGAAAAGAGAGCAGACAAAGAGGTAGAGCTTCGCTATGATTAGAAAGTGGTAAAAATTTGTTAACACTAGGCCTGGTATTTATAGTTGAGGTTAAGACTGGTGAAACTGAGGCTAGGTAAACAGGTGTGGATCTGGATCTAACAAATCACTATAGATTGATAGGGGTGTCAACTAAGAGGGTTGACATGTCTTAAATGTGGACACATCAAACGTATTATGAAGACTTTCAATCATGAAGTTGACAAGGGACTTGTCGACCAACCCGTCAATAGGAGTTGTGTTGATCCTCTCAACTGCAAAGATGACATTCATTCCATAACCTCGACAGAAAATTAATTTTAGTTGGTCGATAGGCCTATCAACCTTTGCGGACCGACTGCGATAAAAAAGTACCAAATTTCTAATATGCGATAAAGCAGATCAGATTTTTGGTCGACAGGTCAAAGAAAAATGACTATCTTCTAGTCATAATTTTAAAAGAAAAATAGTTGTCCTCCTTAATGTAGATGGACTATCCTTAAGAAATGTTTTTATGAGATGAAACAAAATCATCAAAAACTAATCAAAATGATAGAAAAGAAAAAAATATTGGGTTACCTCCCAAGTAGCTCTTTGTTTATAGTCATGTAGCTTGACTTCTTGGACATCTATCTCATTCTTCTTCTGGGGAATCTAGCTACTCCAAATCTGCCTTTCTGGTGATGGCTTCATCTTTGTAGTATCGCTTTAATCAATGACCATTGACTGAGAACATTCTTGATTTCTTGTTGTGAATGTCCATCATTCCAGAGGGATATATGGTGATTATTGTGAATGGGCCAAACCAACGGGAATGAAACTTTCCTAGAAAGAGACGTAGAGTAGAATTGAACAATAGAACTTATATCTCCTTCTGTAATATCCTTCCTTCTTATATGAGAATCATGCCAGATCTTGGTGCGCTCCTTGTAGATTCTTGTATTTTCATATGCATTCATGTAAAGTTCTTCTAGCTCCTACAACTGTAAGAAATGCTTTTCTTTAGCTAGTCCAACATCCATGTTTAGGGTCTTGATTGCCCAGTAGGCCTTGTGTTCCAGCTCCAAAAAGAGGTGACAAGATTTCCCATATATTAGTTGATAAGGAGTTGTTCCTATGGGTGTCTTGTAAGTAATCTGATACACCCAGAGAGCATCGTCGAGTTTAGATGACCAATCTTTTCTTGATTTGCTCATAGTTTTATCAAGAATCTGCTTGATCCGTCTGTTGGAGACCTTGACTTGACCTACAGTCTGAGGGTGATACAGGGTGTCTATCTTATGCCTCACCCCATATCACTTTAGGAGAGCCTCAAATTTCCGTTTAATGAAGTGTGACCCTCTGTCACTGATTACAGTACATGGAACTCCATATCTAGGAAAGATAATTTTTGTGAATAGGCGCATGACCCTCTTAGAGTCACATGTTGACGATGGTATAACCTCCACCCACTTTGAGACGTAGTCAACAACTACCAAAATGTATTTGTTCCCAGAAGAAGGTGGAAAGGGTCCCATGAAGTTTACCCCTAAAACATCGAAAATCTCTACTTCGATCCATTTTGTAAGGGGCATCTTGTTGCACTTGCTTATATTTCCAGTGCACTGACATGTGTCACATTGTTTAGTGAAGGCGTGCACATCTTTAAATATAGTTGGACAATAAAAAATAGAGTTCAAGATTTTTAAGCTATTTTCTCATCCCCAAGTGTCCTCCATATGGGGCTGCATGACATTTTTCTAAGATGGAGCGAGCTTTGTAGTGATCCACACAACGACGATATACATTATTGGCACACTTTTGGAAGAGCAGGGGGTCATCCCAGAAATAGTTCTTGATGTTGGAGAAGAATTTCTTCTTTTGATTGTAGGTCATTCCTAGCGGTAGTTGTTGGCATGCCATGCAGTTGCAGAAATTAGCATACCATGATGGGGTTACTTGATCAATAGAATGAATAAGAAGTACTGATTCATCTTGATAGGATTTTTCGATAGGGAGAGGCTTGCTTTATTCCACCTTTATTCTAGAGAGTGATCTGGGACGACATTTTCTTTCCCCTTTTTATCAACAATTTCATGATCAAATTCTTGTAAAAGAAGAGCCCACCGGAGGAGACATGGTTTGGTATCTTTTTTATGCATGATATACTTGATTTCCCCATGATCAGTGTAGATTGTCACCTTCCCACCTAATAAATGGGATCTGAATTTTTCAAAGGAATAAACAATGGCCAACATCTCTTTCTTAGTGGCGATATAATTAATTTGAGCCTCATCAAGAGTTTTGTTGGTGTAGTAGATGACATGATGTTTCTTGTCTTTATTTTGTCCTAAGACAACCCCTACTGCATAGTCATTGGCGTTACACATTATTTCAAAGGGGAGATCTCAATATGGAGCTTCTAGACTGGGGGAAGTAGTCAAGGCATCTTTTAGGGTGTGGAAGGCCTTTTGGCATTCTTCATCGAAGACAAACAGAGTGTCTTTTATTTATAACTTGGACAAGGGCTTCACAATCTTTGAAAAGTCCTTGATAAATTGACGGTATTATCCTGCATGGCCTAGAAAATTGTAAAAAGAAGAGATTGAAGAAGGGGTGGAAGCTTAGAGATTGCTTCTACTTTACTTTTATCCATCTCTACACTAGCTTTGAACACCTTGTATCCTAGGACTATTCCTTCGCGTACCATAAAGGGGCACTTCTCCTAGTTGAGAACTAACTTCTTTTCTTCACATCTTTTGAGAACAAGGGACATGTTCTGTAAACAATCTTCGAACGATGACCCATACATAGAAAAGTCATCCATGAAGACTTCCATGACCTCTTCTATTAGATCAGAAAATATAGTGCACATGCACCTCTGAAAGGTGGCAGGGGCGTTGCACAAATTGAATGGCATGCACCTAAAAGTATACGTCCCGTACAAACAAGTGAACATGATCTGCTCCTGATCTTCTAGATGAATGTGAATCTAATAAAATTCGAAGTACCCATCTAAATAATAGAAATGTGAATGATGTGCTAGCCTCTCCAGAACTTGATTAATAAAGGGAACGGGGAAATTATCTTTGTGTGTTGTTGCATTCAGTAGTCTGGAGTCTATGCACATGTGCCAAACAGTCATTGTGCGTGTGGCTAGTTATTTTCCTTCACTGTCCTTTACTATTGTCATCCCACCTTTCTTGGGAACCACATGAACTGGACTAACCCAGTTGCTGTCACTAATAGCATAGATAATGCCTTCATCCATAAGCTTGCTGACTTCCTTGCATACAACCTCTTGCATTTTATCATTCAACTTGCTTTGACCTTGGACTCGTGGCTTTGCGTCATTTTCGAGGTTGATGCTATGCATACACACTGTTGGGATGAGACCCTTGATATGTTCTATAGAGTACTCAAGAGCCTTTTTCTGGTGTTTCAGTTTAGACAACAGTTGCTCCTGCTGATCGAAGGGCAGTCGTGCATCAATGATCACCGAATTTCTCTTTTCTTTGTCGAGAAATTCGTATTTCAGACCTTCTGGGGGTGGCTTGAGATTTGGTAGAGAGGGATGTAGCGCAGCTTGGCATTTTGTTTGGGTCAAAAATGGCACGGGTTCAATTTCATCCCTACCCCCCTTTCTATGGTTATGGTACGAGGGGCAGGGAAAAGGGTTGGATGAATTTTGGAACTGAATTGTCTTTTGGTTCACATTGAAGAGAGGCATATTGTACCGTTTCAGTGGTGCCATAAAACTCTTCTTCTTCATCTGTGGTTGTCAAGTAAGCCAAGATTTATTTAACCTCGAGATCATCAAATCCTGAGGTAGGGTTGTTTAATGCATGCATAAAGGATCAACAATAGCATTGTGCTCCGCTATTTCCACAACAACTGATTGCAACAGTCAATGAAGTAACTTGTTTCTATTGAAGAGGCTCCCCGCATGTGATCGAGTATGTGGAAATCGATAGATTCATTCCCAACTCGTATTGTAATTGACCCACCAGCCACATCAATCAATGCTCACATTATTGAAAGAAAAGGTCATTCGAATATCATTGGACATGTGGGATCTTCAGCTACATCTATGATGACAACATCATAAGGGATGAAGAAATTCCCTATCCTGATTGGTACGTCCTCCACCACCCTAATTGGTTTAGTATAAGAATTTTGCTAATTGAATTCTCATATTTGATTTCATAATATCGGTGAGACCCAACTTGGCTACTAAGATGTATGGCATCAGACTGATGCTGGCTCCTAAATTTGTGAGACAACATCTTGTCAAAGAATCACCAATGAGGAATGGTATAGTAAATTCACAAGGATCTTTTTGTTTGGTCGGCATATTTGTTTGGAAAAAGGTGGATGCCATTTTTGTAAGGCATACCATCTCAACTTCTCCCCTCTTCCTCTTCTTTGTGATGAGATCCTTTAGAAACTTGGCGTATGTAGGCATATCATCTATGACATCGAGGAGAGGAATATCAAGATGAATTTTTTAAATGGTGTTAAGGGATCTGGTGTACCTCTTTTCGAGTTGTGCCTTAATGAAGCGATGTGGATAAGGGGCTCCAGTGGGAATCACTGTCACTTTTAATGACGGAATAGAGTTTGTGGCTCCTTTTGAATTTTTGCATACTTGGGCATCTTCTGGGTTATTGACGCTTCCTTCAATGATTGCTACTCTAGGTTGTGCAACTGAAGTAGAACTCCCAGAGCTGAGTGTGGCCATTCTTGTTGTTTTGTTATTGGGATTTTGTTCAACGTTAGATGGGAGATGGTAATTGTCCTGATGATCTTCCAATCAATGCACCAATAGAAGCTAATTGTTGATCGATCATCCGATTGTGAGTTTGGAGATCACTTATTTGGGTATTCACTATGCTCATATGTGTCTGCATGTTTGCTAGTATGTTGTTGTTACTCATGAGACATTCCCCCATCTTCTATGTTAAAGACTCCAAATTGGAAATAGACTTTTGATGTTGTTGAAAAAGGCTCCCTCTTTGCCCATTGAATGTTCCCTGCTGTTGTGGCTGAGATCTATTTTGTTGAAATCCAGGTGGCATTCCCCTTACGACAACTTGCCCTTTGCCCATTGCTTGTGAAGATTGATTTAGTTGAAACGAGTTTTCTACTGGCTAGGTGTTCCCATAAGAGAATCTGGGATGATCAGGACATTTGTAATTCACATAAGACACATTCTCAGTTTGCGTGTCTTCTACTTCTTGGATGTAGATGCAATGATCAATACCATGATCTCCTTCTCCACATGTGACACACTTCATGGATGCCTCAGTAACACGTCTGGAATTGATTTCCTACATATTTTGGACGTCAGATGCCATTTTGTTTAGTTTGTTGTTCAATTTCTCCAATATCTTAGAGTCTAGGGATTCATTGGCGACAGACACAGTCGCTGAAGAACTCTTGTCAAAATCTCGACCCACTTGGAGAGATGCCATGTTATTGATTATCTCTTTAGAGGTGTCAACATCATGTTTCATGAAGTCACTGCCAATTGCAGCACTAAGAGACATTCTCTCAGACGAAGTAGGGCTTTCATAGAAGGTGGTGATGATAAACCTGTCATCATAGCCATGATGAGGGTAGTCCCTTAAGTATTTTTGATATATTTCCCAAGCATTATGCAGGATTTTAGTAGCCTTTTGTCTAAAACTAGTAATCTTTAGCTTGCATCTTACTGTCTTCTCCACTGGGTAAAATTTGTTTACAAAGGCTTCAGATAGTTGTTGCCATGATGCGTTGCCCCTTTGAGATAGATACCATTGTAGGACTTTGTCTTTGAGAGGGAAGAGGAAATCTTTCATGTAGATAACATCTTGTGGTACTCTGTTCACCTTAATCGTATTACAGAGGTTCTTGAAGGCGTCTATATGGTGATAAGGATTTTCTTCCATAGAGTTTCCCCCAAACATCTGATTTTGGATCATACTGATGAATCTAGGTTTCAATTTGAAGTTTGTCGCCGACATGCGAGGGAGAACTATAGGATCCCAGTCATCATTGACACGACCTGTGACTAAGGAACACAGAGAAGGCTTTTCCTCAAGAACATTTGCGTCAGGGGGACCTCGTGCTACCATTGGATCTATGAGGAGAATATCTGCCTCTAGATATTCAGTGAGGAACTCCATGATTGGTTAGAGATGAGAAGAGACTACCTATAGACAAAAATATTGAACGAATTAGAGTCTAAGACTGGAAACATTACCAATATTATAGAAAATAGGTAGTATAAGAGATTTGCTAATAAACTTTTTGAAAAATTTAGAAGCGACGACTACTACTAAGTAAACCCCATGTTTTTAGAGGTTATCCAATGCCTTATTCCCAACAACAGTGCCAAAAGTTGATCACTCTTTTTCTTGGGTCAAAAGTATAAACACGATTGTCCAATCAATGAAATTGAACTTTAAATTTATACCCGACTAAAAGAGACGTCCACAACTAAATATAGAGTCTTTGTAGTAGTACGGGGTTGAATTCATGGACAAGGAGAATAACAGAATAAAAACATGAAATATTTACTTAGTCTAGCTTAAAAAAAAGCAATCTTATAGTGTTCCTATTTATGAATAAATTTAACCTAATCAAAAGTGAACCTAAATTATGGAAAATCAAAGAAGAAAAATAAATTATTCAAGAAATCAAGATAAAAAGGACTTGGATTGGGTTTCACCAATCAAGCCAGCCCCAACCACATAAAACCTTCACTCCTATTTTATATACATTCTCTACTTGTTTTGCAAATAGTCATAAGAAAATATCTCTCCCTTCCTTCTCTCAAGATCCATGTAGATGTCTATCTAACGAGGCTCTCTCTTGAGATAATAATCGAAAGATCATTGGAAGATAAAACAAATTTTATTATAGCCACTCCTTACTCTCGTGAATCATTACTATCTTATACTCCAGATCTTGTTGGACTCATTCTCTCGAATAATATCCATATCAAACGTCGAAAGAAGGTAAATAATCATCAATCGACACCATTAAATAAGAGTAAAGGAACAAAAACTTAAAGATTGTATGCCATAAAATAGAATGATGAACAATTACATGGTTGGGAGGGCATGACGGCTACTCCCAACCCAAGTTAGGGTTTTAGCCACACATGGTCGAAGAAGCAAAAAGAATACAACTAAAACAAGTCATGTTGTAGATAAGAGAAGGAGAAGATCGATACAAGGGTAGATCAAATGATTGATCTACAACCTCTCAACTGATATATTGGCGGTCAAAAGTGATGATGTAGTCTTTATCCTCCTTTCTTGGCTTGGAACAAGGAGGTCCTTTAGTTCCTTGGTGACGATGAAGGAATCGGCAGGAAGCATGTCAATAAGACTAGATCAAGGGACTCCAGCAGGTCGACAAAACTCGTCCTCTTGCTCTGGAACTTGAGAAGGTTTGGCAGCAGCCTCTCGAGGCTCTAACCCTCCAAAAAATTCAAGATGTCTGAGACAGCTGTGCTGAGACATCTAACTTGAGAAGGTATGGCTGTGGATTCCTTACCCTATCGTCAGGTCTATCGACATCCGGGTCAACAATTGGTTATTACAATCTTTGTTGATCGACAAAAGTGTCGATCTATTTTCTGTGGTCGACAGAGTTCTCACTAACAAATGAACTATTGATCTAACCGTCGATAGGTATGTCGAGGTGACTCCTCGACAATCATCTTTGGGTGTCGATAATGTTGTCGATGTAGTCTATTGGTATAGTGGTTCAATGGGACTACCGAGAGTTCAACACTCGACAGGTATGTCGAGTGCTGGACTGATAGCTTTATACCGACAAGAGTGTGTCGGTGTTGATGGATAGGGCTGTTGATGTTGCATCGATAGAAGTGAGTTTTCCCTTTTCTTGCTTGACTCTCCTACCCTTGACAGATGGCTGTCAAGATACTTCAATTCGTCTGGCTGATGCTTGATAAGTCTTTCCAGCTTGAATCGACAATTTTCTCTCGATCCTCTTGGTTAGACCTTCTTGTCGACTGATTGATCGACAACCTAAAGAGAGGTCTTTTGATCAATTAATCAGACTTTATCGATTTCACTTGATTTGCGTCCAATTCCTTCAAATGTCACCAAAACTGACTTAGAACTTATTATTTAAATAAACTAGAATAAAATGGGTAAATCTAAACACCTAAACATTATTTCTAATGACATTTATTATGTAAAAGTCTATTGAAATTGCACCAAAATTGATGTTATCAACTCCCCCAAACTTGGATTTTAGCTTGTCCTCAAGCTAAGGGAATCATTATTTATTTAAACAAAGAAAAATCCAGAAATTAATGGAAACATGAGTTTATACAATCCTCTTAACAAAACTAATCTTTATCTAAGATGTCATTATGTCAACAACTTCTTTCATTTTTTTTTGCCTAATGCTTGTCTCCAGTATATATATCACTTCATCAAAGCAACTTTCACTATTGCCTAGGTATTTATGTGGAGAAATTAGATAGGCTTATGGATATTCCTTTCTTCTTCTGGGTCATTCAAGTACATGTCCATTTAGATAGGCGAGTGATCCTTGCATTCCAAACCAGATGGTTTTAGAGCAGTGACTACACATCCTAAGTATTAATGCTCTGGATTGCAATACCTTTAAATGAACTCCATTAGAGTGAGGTATGGGTTGCAGAGACTAAATAAAATTGACATATCTGCGTTCATGAGCACAACACTACACCGTTTCAATAGCTCTAATTCATGGGATGTCTCTAAAATTCTTTTTCCTTACTCTTTTTGGGATGAAACATTTGACGGATAGCACAAAGTAGCTCTTTATTTGTTTTTGTATCAGTATACCTTTGACAAGCTCAGATTTTATTAATTAGATTCTTTTTGTAAGAAATAATTACTGACATTGTAAAAGATAAATAACGTTTTGCTAAGATGAAGACATAAAAACTATATCAGTAACAAAAATATTTTTGAATTGAAATGTCATGTATAAGGGGCTAATTTAGGGACAAACTAGAATCCTTGTAGAGGGAGTTTTTCCATCAATTGCAACTTCAATTCACAAGCATGTTGAAATTGGTATAAAGAAATTATGAAAAGGAAATAAAGGAAAAGAAAAAATAAGCAAAGTTTGTGATAGAAAACTTTGTGATACAATGGGTACCTACTCATGGGATTACACCCTCCAAACTTACAACACACACTGTCCACAGAGGGTGAATAAGGAAAAGAAAGGAAAATGCAAACATGCGAGTTCATTCAAGGAAGGTCCACTATTGCCCATGGAGATCTGAGCACAATTAGAGCGTATTTTCCACAAAGGCAATGATAATTATCATTGTGAGTTTCTTCAATAATAGCATGGAGAACTCTAATGGTGTACATCCATTGTAGAACGTAGAAGCCACAATCATTGAACAATGGACATTTTTTAGGACAATGATCCCAGAATTTGGTTACCTTCCTTTGTCTTGGTTCCTAAGAAGAATAACCACTTCCAAACTCACAGATTAGTGGAATAAGTGCCTTGAACATGCATAAAAAAAAATTCATGCATATTGCGGATGAGTACATAGTATTTAGGGCCTTCAAGATCAAAAGAAGAATATGAATTATTGTAGAGCATGACCTCCCTTTCATGAGTAAAGATAGTAAGTAAAGTCCAATGCGTATCGTGAAGAATAGGTATAAAGATATAGAAGGGAATAGATTCATGTAACCGTTGAAGCAGAAGAGCTTTTTCTCTTGAATTAGAGCTTTGACAGAGATCAATGAGTAGATCATGACTGGTCATATAGATGCCATCAATATCCTGACATATAAGAGATTGGTAAGCCACCATGAGGCTATGAGATAATCATCCTCGCGGTTGAAGAGTCTCCAAGAGGTCATATTTCATGGCTAAAATGTCATATTTATTGAAAATGATGTGATTTTCACCAGGATTGAAGCAATGCATCACCATCATCAGTTGAGGAAGAGAAAGACCGCAACATGTACTGCAGTCAGAATTCTCAAAACTTGGTTGTATACTGGTAATGGGGCCGTATACCTGAAATGGCTCAAACTCATCAAGGAATTTTAGTATATCCATAGCTTCTTTGACTTTGGTAGTTGCAGTAATAGTAGCATGAGGTTTAGTGACAATAGTGGATGGTGTGACCTACCCTTCTTTTGCTTCCTCTTTATGTAAGAAATCTCAAAAAGACTCCTTCCCAGGGTGAGGAATAAGTGCATAAAGGTCCCTTAGGTTTTCATACAGTGTAGGGTCCTGAAAGAAGCACCTATCATGGATGACTTTCATAGCATAACACCCCCAAGAGGTGTAAAGCCAATAGGGTCCAAGCTTGACACATGAGTTTCGCAATTGAGAGCTTCCATTATCCGGAGAACGATGAAAGCACTATCATTGTGCTTGGGACTGTTCTTGAAGGCTAGTGGTGAAATCACATAATTTGGCCAGTTAGGATGATAATATGGGACTTCACAAATGACTCGTTGAATTCATATTGGAATATGAGGTAACTTTTCAGCAGTGTGGTCTCAAAATCACATATCTGAATGTGCAAGCATTTCAACGCACATGTTGAACAGAGTAATTTATCATGTGGTGAGGTCAACAACACACAAGAGCCACAATCCTCTGAAATGAAAGGGTATTAAGATCACCCTTATCTTATTATATTCAAGCTTTGCCTATAAGGTCAAAATAGATTGAGCCTTCAGACAGTTCTTGAATAAGCAGCTTGCTAAAGAAGGAGTGGCATTATAATATGGCCAATCCTTCACACTCAGCAGGACGTCCTCCAGAATAGTTGAAGCAAGGGTGGTGAATATTTTTTCAGGTGACTGTGGCGGGATTGTGAAATAGATTGCAGAAATCTTCTCGGGAGAGGGTGATGGAACCATTCTTATATATAATATGGCTTCCATCATGTTGATCATCCACGACATCTTATAAGATGAAGATATCATGAACCTGCATTCCCTTCAAGAAACCTGGATCAAATCCACTCATTTTCAGAGGCAACTGAGGAGGAAGTGGCAACAGAGGTTTTGAAAAGATAGGTTCTAAAAGATGAGGAGGTGCGACTGATAAAATAATGGATAGATCACTATATTTGTCATCAGAAGAAACTTCTTTGTTGATGGAATGACTTATAGCATCATCTTCGATGTACATGTGTGTCATATAAACCCTAATAGATATGTCCTCCTCTATATGTAGACTAAGTAGAGAGCGTATTGGACTAACAAATAAACTATCGATCTTACCGTCAATAGGTCTGTCGAGGTGATTCCTCGACAGTCATCTCTGGGCGTCGATAATGCTATCAATGTAGTGTATTGGTAGAATGATTCGATTGAACTATCAACAGTTCAACACTTGACAAGTGTGTCGAGTGTTGGATCGATAGCTTTATACCGACAAGAGTCTATCGGGGTTGATGGATCGGGTTGTCGATGTTGCATCAACAAAAGTGAGTTTTCCTGTAAAGGAGTGAAATCACCCCTTTACTAAAAATTGAAGAATTGACATCCATTCCAAACACTCTCAGAGGTATGATGGAAAGGGAATAAATTTTCCAAATTTATTAAACATTGGTATACAAAAGACCATTAGAAAGCAGCAGAATAAAAAAAAAATTGACTATATTCAATTTTTGATAAAAGGTTTACAAAAATACATCAAAATATCCCATTAGGGTTTACAATAAGATACAACAAAAGGATCTAGATATCGGGAACTCTAGACTACTACAATCTTGTCTCCAAGCCACATCTCCATCAACCGAGTCCAAGCCAAAAGCTAAGATCTTCCCTGTCTTATCCATCCCTTGCTCAACACCTGGGTGGTTGAGGAGGCACCAAACAAAAAGGGAAAGGGAAGAAAAGTATGTGTCACAAAACTAGTCTAGGATATCAAGATAAGTAAAGAAAAAAAACGGGCTAGGGTTCATCATATGATGAAGATAACAAGAGTATGAGACTATATATCAAAGAAGCTTGCCATTAACAAATATAATAAAAAGGATTTGCATGTAAGATAATTATGTCTACCTAACTAAGTAGGGTTGAGGCACCTACCAGACCTCTAACCTATAGGTGAGGGGAGAATAGGACATTCCCAGTCACCTACACAATTATATAGGGGAGAATAAAAAAACATTCCCCAGGGCAATTAAATACATGCCCTCAGTGGGTGGTTGTACATAAGTACCGCTACTTTAAATTAAATAGAACATAAATCTACATGCTAGAAAAGTAGTCATGGCAAGAGTAGTCATTATATTCAATAAGAATGGCAGTGGAGTATAAGACCCAAACAAGAAGAAATTATAATCTAATTTGAGGCATGAACAACATTAGGATTCAAGAATAGAATATTTAAGGTTCATTTAAGCTTCATTAGGGAAATATAGGGTTTGTCTGCAATTATCCCAACATAGGGTGTAAGGAATGTACATACCTCTCTTACTGATATCGATTAATAACTTTTACCACTTTAATTGAGTCCAAGTTCCACTTTGCCTATTTTCAATGTATTAACATGTATTATAGTACATAGTGCACATTAATGTATAGAAACCCTAATTTTAGAATTTTTAGAAAAACTAGGATTTAGACTCTTAAAACATCACCAATAAACTTATTAAGTTCTCCTAATCAAGAAAACATATTTTTATGTTAATTTTGAAGTTATGATGATTAAGATGTAATTTTTATGGATTTTATGCATTAAATTCATTTTACAAAAATCACCCTTCGTCAAACCATGAAATCAGACTTTGAAAATATTTTATTATATGGATATTAATTTTACAATTCTAAAACATATTTATTTGTCAAAATTGGATAAGCGATTTAGAAGATATGAATTTTTCAATACTAACCAATAGGAAATTGCCACATCATCAAACCGATCGAAATATTTGAAGAGAGAGGGAGAGGGAGAAAAGACCATTTGACCCAAGATCAGGTTTGAAATTGCATAGGTAACCAAACTAGATCTTCTAGAGAAGATAAAACAACAAGAAATCAAAACTTTAGAAGAACATGGTAAAAAGAGATGGAAATCATTGATTTTCAATATAGAAGCATGGGTTTTAAGCATGTACTGAAAAATATATGAGAAGGGGGTTAACCAAACTTGCCTCTAGGAAGTTAAGAAGGTACAAACAGAAAGGATCCCTAGATTTATAAGGTCTGTTTGCTTCAAGCCAAGCTCCTTTCTTGAGCAAAGATCACCTTCTCCACTTTAGAGGTGCAAACCCTAACAAAAGAGCATGGAGATAAGATGTTTTAGGGTTCTAGGTGGAGTTTTACCATGTATGGTCATGGTTCTGACCTGGAATAAGGTGGGAATACTAACAGCATGAAAATAGGGAAGGCAAGGAGGATTCTTACTAGTTTTGGTCAAAATCACCAAGGAGGAGCTTAAGAAATCTTAAATAGAGAAATTTGGAACCCTAGGATCCTTCTCCACCAAGGTAGGCACCTTCTTTTACCTTGGTACAACAACTTCGTGGACAAACATAGAAGGTACGATGCTATAGGATGGGGGAAAGAGAAGGAGAGTATTGCTTCTTGTATTGGGAGGTGGGAAGGGTTAGGCATGGCTTTATAAAGAAGGGGGCAAGCATGAGGTGTCTATGTGACTTTCCATGTGTCCTTAGGCTAAGGCTTCATGGCCATGCAAGAGGACAACTCATGGACTCTTCTTGCATATAAAATTTCAGTCCTAAGAGCCCCTAGAGCCTTCTAGGCCGTTCCCACCATCCTTCAAACAATGAAATAACCCCATTGGTTGATAGCTTTTAAAGATAAGCACATTTATAAAGAGGGTAATCCCTATAATGCCCTTGCAAAGTAACACCTTCAAACCAAGGTGCAACCAGGTGCCCCATGGTTTAAAATCTCGTGAATGGTAAGGGGATATCTAAGGATTAAATTTTAGGTGATAATTTGCAAAGAAAACCTCCTAATTGGGTAAATTGCATAAAAGTCCAGAATGTACCTAAAATTGCATAACTTGCACAAACAACATTCAAATCAAACCAAATTTGAAACTTAGGCTCATTTTATATTTTCAATTCATATCAAAAAGTTATATTAAGGTTTAGAGCACTTAATTATGGTAATTAAGCCTTTACTGAGGTATTTGTGCATAAACCCTTATATTAGTACAATTAGTGAATAAATGTTCACTAAACCACTATAAATTCCACTAATTAATCATAAACAAATAAAGGATAGAAATGAAAGGAAAAGATGGGAAAGAGGGTCAAAAGACAAAATTCCAAAATTTGGTATGTTACATTTCCCTTTTCTTGCTTGATACTCCTACCCTCGTCAGATGGTTGTCGAGGTACTTCAATTCGTCCGTCTGATGCTCGATAAGTCTGTCGGGCTTGAATTGAGAATTTTCTCTCGATCCTCTTGGTCAGAACTTCCTGTAAACCGATTGATCGATAGCCTGAAGAGAGGTCTTTTGATCAATCAATTAGACTTTATCGATTTCACTTGATTTGCATCCAATTCCTTCAAATGTCACCAAAATTTACTTAGAACTTATTATTTAAATAAACTAGAATAAAATGGGTAAATCTAAATATTATTTCTAATGACATTTATTATGCAAAAGGCTATTGAAATTGCACCAAAACTGATGTTATCATTGCTTCAACATAGTTTCTCTAAAACTTCTCTATTCATGGAACATAGTTTTTCCAAAACCTCTCTATTTAGAGGACTAGATATTTCCATGCATGAGTTATACTCTCCTCAAACACTAGAGTTAGTGAGTAATGTTATATGTACCTAGTTCATCTATAACACCTTCACAATATAGGTTAGATTCCTAGATAATTCCCTTAGGTTATATGCATACATAATTACCTGACGAGACCAAGTGCCGGATGTCCTTATAGCTCCCTTTGACTTGTAAATCCTAATCTCTTATCAATATAGTTAGGTGATCTAAGGATCCGGGGGGTCTGATGTTGAAACTATGTATGCCCTAGTAGGGTCAAAAAGGTTAGATGTTGATGTTATGTATTTTACGTGATAAATTATAGCACAAAAAATGACTTAGGAATGAATTACTAAGTTTTTACTTAATCTGATGTGCAATAATCACCAGTCGCAAGCAGACGCGTCTTATCGTAGTATAACTTTTAGATTGAACCTAAAGGACAATCGTTTAAAGAACAATTCATATCTTTAGTGTAACTAAGAAAAAGTGATTAAAAATTATAGATCAAGTTGATTATTATTGTTTGGTAAAGTAAACTATTTAAGTAAGAAAAATAAGTTTACTAAGCAAGAGATGATATTTGCACTATGATAAATTACCAGGAATATAGGTTTCACCACCGTGACCTATGTAATCATACTACTTGTTACAACTTGCTTGATTATGACTTTTAGATTAGGAGCATGTGAATTCATACTCTTTTCATACACATGTAAGGAGTGGTACCCATAAGGGAATGCACTCTATAACAACCCCTCCCCCTTCTACCCCCTAAAAAGGAAGTCTAAGAGGGCAAGGGTCATAATCACAATTTCAGGATCCATGATTAATAAGTAACCAATAATAATCAATAAATTTTATTATATGGAAAAGAGGTGATAACAAGATAACCTCTCCTCAAAGGGAGTTACATGAAATGTAAATCTAAATGTTGCAACAGAAAGAAATTTTATCTAACTATAATCCTACTTTTATGATATTAAGTTCCCTTTCTTATTGGTGCCATCTTCTTGCAAGTCCATCTTTCAAGTTAACATTAGTTTAACCTAAAACATTGTGAAAAAAATAATGATCAATATATTTCAATACCGATATGTGGGGGAAACACAATATGCACATGTATGAATAAAAATATAATCAACCATAGTTGCAATTAACAAAACAATCAAAACACCTTTTTATTTCTTACCTTCTCAACCCTTAATCTTAGTGGCATACCCACTCATTGGGGCACCCAATTTTACAATACTCACTCTCTAGGAGTATTACTTGATCTATCCACTCATTGAAGTGATTTCCATCCATACCCACTCACTGGGGGTGTTCACAATATCATACTCACTCTATGGGCATATTTATTAGCCAACCCACTCACTGTGGGTGCTTTCTATAATTACTATGCATGCATTTAAACATAGATAATTTTATACGCCTAATAAAGTTATTTCTATACAATGTGATACTCATATGAGCTTTATAAATGGCAGAAAGTAAATAAACAAGAAAGTAGTTAATTTGCGGTCCATTTGGAAAAGCCTTGAGAAAACCATAGAAGTCGGTTAAGTCAAGTAGTCATAGGTGTAACCGCATACCTTTCTCAGAAGTAACTTGGTGTCCAAGCAAAAGGCAACAAAAGCAACCAATCAAGCAACTACCCTGAAAATAAAGCATAATACCCATGTATTATTATTTTGTTCATAAATCCACATTAATACTTGGATTTGGGTTCCAAGTTAGGGTTTAGCCTTCCCAAACCCTAATTACCACTTTTAATGCCTTTTTTATTTTGCAAACCCTAATTTTGTCATCATATAAATTTTTAACTCAAGAAAACCCTAATTGGTCAACTTATGAATTATTAAACTCAAATTTGATCCAAGATACCCTTTTAATCCAAAAAAATCAGCCTTTGATTATTAAGATCAATTAAACATGTTATGATAATTAAAACCTAGAAATTGAGTTTTTTTATTTGTTAAACACATTAAATTTGGTAACTTTAGGCACTTTTGGAATTAGAGACATAAGTAGGTCTTGATTTTATTTTTATTGCATTCCTTGCATTCTTTGATTAATTTTTATATATTATTTGCTATCATTGGACCATCCCACCAATTATTATGTTTTTTATAAAATTAAAATATTTTGACCAATAACAAGTTGCACCTAGGTAGTACGCCTGGGTCACGGGCTTGCCAAGTAGGATAGGCCGACCAATGGGCATGCCACCTAAGGTTGGTGCACTTGCATGGATCTGTGCTAGACAGAGCGAAAAGAGGGGAAAAACACCAAGTTACCCTTACCAGTCTTGAAGAGAAGTTGGGGTAGACCTAACTTTTCACCCATGTTGTTGTCTTCAACCTTCGCTTCCTCTCTCATGAAGAAACTAGTCAGCTAAGAAATTGACTTCGTGATCAAGTCCTCTTGAGCAATAAAATGAAGGTGCTAACACCTGCTTAATGTCCACGACGAACTCATTGGGGGCCTCAATTTCGTCAGTGGTGGTTGAAGTTGAGCTAGTGACAAGGTAATGCCACTGATGAGGTTGTAGAGAGGACCATAAGGCCATGGATGAGGATTGAAGAAGAATTGGAGGCTAAGAGGAATCCTTCATGTATGGTAGACCCTTACAGAAATAGTTGTGGGTATGTAGAGGGTCTATGGCCCCTTATATAGTCATGGGACTGAGGGTTGGCCTCTACTGCCTTGGTCAATTTGGGCAAAACCCTAATAGCCTACCTTAGTCAGAAAAATTGGGGTTTCTCAAGTTCCCCTTTGCCTCCCAGGTTTGATGAAGATACTCCTCAGCATGCACACAATATATTGTGCTAGGAATTTTGAAAAGGAAAGGAGTTTACTCATGTTCACTGGTTTCCTATTCTATCTCAAACTAGACAATTATTGGGTGCCCTTGGATCTAATATCCATGGCTCCGATTCCACATGCTGAATAAAAGGGTCGCGCCTATGGATTTATTAATCAATTAAAAACATGCCATTTAATGTAAACTTTTCATAATTCTTTCACTTTAGGATTTGTAGAAAATTCCATATCTCTCACTCCTTTAATCTTTTTAATCTCAAATTTGAAGGAAATTGAATGACTTTATCTAAGTGTGGGCGAGGTTTGAGACTAAAACTTGAAAGTAAAAGATAGTTTTCTTAATCTCCAAGTTTTCGCCTTTATCTCATTATTTAAGCTATCAAATTAATCCTTTTCTCTTTCTATCTTTTTCAAATCCTTTTTCTGTTACTTTTCTCATTAGGAACCATGTGAAAATGAAACAAACCATTAGTGGTCCTTGACTCCACTTTTCTAGAAAATTCCACACAATTTCATATGTAAAACAACAATTATCTATCCTTCTTGGAAACACATTTATTATTTGATTTTCTTTCTTTATTTTCCCCATATTTATCATTGGATAATTGGAAGACAGTAAAACCATGAAAATCCTTGCAATGGTGATTTTGCAAATCAAACCCATGTTTTTACAAACAAGGCATGGAAAGTACTTATTGTTTCACTATTTAAAATCAAACAACTGTAGAACTATATGAAAAACTAGGTTATGACATCCTCCCCCTCATATAGGAATTTTGTCCTCAAAATTCAACTAATCATACAAAAATTTGAGGATGCGACTTTTCCATGTCTGTCTTCAGCTCCCATGTGACTTCATCCTCTACATGTTGGTTCTAGAGAACATTTACCATCTCAATCTTTTTATTTTTGAGTTCTTTCACCTTGGTATGCAGTACCTTCAAGGTGACTCAAGATATGCTAGTTTACCTTGGAATTCTATAGGTTCAATATTCACCATATGGGCATGATCCTGCACATAGCACTTCAGATTGGACACATGAAACACATCATGCATCATACTATATTGTGGCGGTAAGGATAAAAGATAAGTAACTTCGCCAATCCATTCTAAAATCTCAAATGGGCCCACATATTAGGGACTCAGTTTTCCCCCGTTCTTAGCTATAGCTTGGAGGGGTCGGATTTTCAGAAACACATATTTACCTATAGTGAAGTGCAAATCAGTATGCTTTGCATCAACGTACAACTTCTGTCAATCCTGGGCTCACTTTATCCTTTGCGTGATCAAGGCAACTTTATTAGTGTACAACTATAGTTCTTATGATCCGAGTAAGGTCCTTTCATCAACATCATCCCATTGAAGCGGTGAATGAAATGACCTCATGTATAAAGCTTCAAACCAAGGCATCCTGATATCGGCTTGCTAGTTGTTATTGTAAGCAAACTCAACTAAGGGTGGCATTGTTCCCATGATCCACCCCAGTTAAGCACACATTCTCTCAACATATCTTCTAATGTATGAATCGTCCTTTCTGACTAACCATCAGTTTGGGGGTGATAAGTTGTACTAAACTCTAGTTTCGTAATGAGTTCCTCTTGAACTGGTTTCCATAACTTTGAAGTGAACTTATGGTCACAATTAGGAAAAATCAAACTCGAAACTCCATGTAAGCGGACTATTTCTCTGATATCCAACTTGCCTAGGTCTGACACCTTAGTAATAACTTTTAGGGCTAGGAAGTGTGTTGATTTGGTTAGGCGATCTACCACGACCCATATAGTATCATGTCCTTTTCTCATCCTAGGAAGGCCCATTACAAAATCTATAATGATCTGATCCCACTTCCACTCAGGAATCTCAATCGATTGTAGTAATCCACCGGGTCGCTGGTGTTTATCCTTCACTATATAGAATGTAAGACAACTAGACACATACATTATTATGCCTCTCTTCATTCCAGGCCATCAGAAGTATCTTTGTAGGTATTTAAACATCTTGGTTGCACTGGGGGTGCATTGTGTACTTCAATCCATGCACCTCTTGCAAGATGTGAGCCTTTAAAGATGAATCCTCAAGAATCCAATTTCAAAATTTGTATCAGATTCCACCATTAACACCTACTGAGAGGTGTTTTTGACATTTATCCATAAAACCTTTCATCTTTTCTAGCTCTAGGTTGGCTAGATGGGGATCTAACAACTCGATCAACAAGTCAGGTTTTATTTGAATGTTGGTCAAATGGATTCAATCTTCTAATGGATGTGAACCCCATCTAGAAAACTCCTCCAACTCTATCCACTGGGTAGATAAGATAGTCTCACATCCGAGCTATTTCCGACTAAGGGCATCTGCTACCATATTATCTTTCCCCAGGTGATAAACGATGGTGAAATCATAGTCTTTCATGTACTCCATCCATCATCTTTTTCTTAACTTTAGGTCCTTCAGAGTGAGGAGGTAATTCAAGATTTTACGGTCAGTGAGAATTTCAAAGGTATCTCCATATAGATAATGTCACTAGAACTTTAGGGAATGAATAATTTCCACCATACATAAATCATGTGTTGGGTAGTTCACTTCATTTGGCTTGAGCTGTCTTGAGGCATAGGCGACAAAATGTTTATTCTGCTCTAGCACACATCCAAGTCCCATCTTTGATGCGTCAGTGAAGATTATGTATCCTTCATTGCCTGAAGGTAGAGTCAACATCAGGATCTGAGGTTAACTTCTCCTTCAACTCCTAAAATCGTGCTTCACACAGGTCAGACCACACAAACTTCTCATCCTTTCAAGTGAGCATGGTGAGGGGTAAAGCAGTCTTTGAGAAATCATTGATGAATTGCCAGTAGTACCCAACCAATCCTAGGAATCTGTGAATCTTATAAGGGTTCTTTGATGCTGGACAATCACATACAACTAGAACCTTGGTAGGATCCACTGAGATGGTCCCTCTGGATATAATGTTTCCAAGAACATGACATGGTCTGTCCAAAATTTGCATTTTGAAATTTCCCATAGAATTTCTGCTTTCTCAGGATATCAAGGACCCTAGAAAGGTGGTCACGGTGTTGTTCTAGGTCATCAGAGTAGACTAGGATGTCATATATGAGTCAGGGAAGGGTTAGAACACATTGTTCATGAGGTTCATAAATACACTCAGGGCATTGGACAATCCAAAAGGCATGACCAAAAACTCATGGTGGCCATAACGGGTTCGAAAGGTGGTTTTTGGAATATCTTCTTTCTTAACTCGCAACTAGTGGTATCCCGATCTCAAATCAATCTTTGAGAAAATACAAGCTGACTTGAGCTGGTCAAACATGACATCTATATGGGGTAGAGGATACTTGTTCTTAGGCTTCGATTGGTTTGTCGTAACTGGTCTGAAAAACTTATGAACTGGAGTTCCTTAAGTAGTTTTTCATGATTGGTTTGAAGTAAGTGTTGGAACTTAAGTTCCATGACTTCCAGTGAGTTACAGACTTACACACAAAATACAGTTCCTGATTTCCCTCTTAAAAAGAGTAGAAAATGAGTTTGGGGAGAACTAACAATGGTTCTTATACAATTATATTCTTTATTCATTATAAGTGATACATGTAAACTATTTATGACTAGAAATATTAACGGTGTGGATATAGTTCATTGCTGAAGCCATAACATAATATGACAAAATTTCATACACTATAATCACGCTATATAAAAATATTTTACACTATAACCACCATTATCAATGCAATTACAAAATAAAAATACAACCATCATGAAAAAGAAACACACTGCACCATGTGAAAACAATGTTATTTATGTAACATATTTTATTTTTTATGTTTATACAATTTATGTGGAAAATGATAATTAACTATAACCATGCAAGAATAATATAGTTAATTTCCATAAAAAATAATGTCAAAATTAATACTACATTGTGTTAAACAATGATGAACCAAAACTTATATTTACAAACAAAAATGTGGATATTATTACAATACTTCTATACAAAAAGTGAAAAAATATATTTTTAATGTGACTTTAATCATAATATTTTATTAATACTATAATCTTACCATAATAAAATATTTTTTAAAGCACCGAAATCTGCACCATAACCACTTGTTGAGGTTATTATGGTTTAAGAATATTATGATTTTTGACTGATATGATTCTTTTTTAATGGCTTTTTCATCCTGACTTTTATCTATTACACAATAAAAAATAACATTTTTTTGATGATTTTCGTATTTAAACTTACAAAAAACCAATCACATGGAAGTGAATAAAACTTAAGTTCCAGAAACTAAACTAGAGTTCTCAGAAAATGAGTTTCACAGATCTCGAGACTTACACCAAACCAATAGGAGCCTTAATGGTAGCCTGATTTATCATTCTATAGTCTATGCACATACGGAGCGATCCAACCTTCTTCTTAACAAAGAGGACCAATGCTCCCCATAGAGAAGTACTAGATCAGATGGACCCTTTATCTAGCAGTTCATGTAGTTTCTTTTTCATCTCAAGTAACTTAGCGGGGGCCATCCTATAAGGTACCCTAGAAATGGGGTTTGTCCCAAGAGCTAATTCTATTGCGAAGTTCACTTCTCTCTCTAGAGGTATGCCATGCAAATCATCCTAGATCACATCTGCATAGTCCCTGACTACCTCTATTTCCTCTAAGAGCTGCGCCTTAGGCTCTAGTTTGGTAACTACTACTAGGAATGCCTGACAACCTTTAGTATTATCTTCTCTGCCTTCATGGATGACACATATAAGCTAATGGTAGCATCCTATTATTGAGCTAGCCTAGTACTAAATAAAGGTCTACTAGCCTGGTACTAAATCCAATTATTGACCTATAAAAAAGTAGGTGCAAAATAGGATTTAGGCATGAGAACAATTGTACGAGGGGACTATTTGGTGGATTTAGATCAGCAAAATGAGAATAACAAATATAAATGTTTCACTATTTAATATTCAAAATAGAAATTCCATAAGACTAATAAGTATGGAAATTATCCAAGTTCAAAGTATCAAAATATCAAGAATATTTTCAATAATCAACTATAAATATCAAGATTCAACATTGTCATATCATTTCTTTATTTATGACACAATGCCATGTGTTTAATCATCTATGAAAGAAGGACACAATAGCTTGCTATTTCAACCAGTATACTGGGGACGGCTAATCCATTACAACCTGTGCACATGGAGGTGGGACATACCCAACATCTAGGAGCCAAAGCTTTAAAGGGGCCAAATCCTAAAAGGACCAAAGTCTAGGGAGTCAAAACTCCAAGAATTTAATTCCATTACTTATTTTAATATTTTTCAAAATCCAACAACAACGAATTTAGGGGTGGTGACCTTCAAAGGCCAGGAAAGTCTTATAAAATAGTTTAGGGTTCACCACCAAACAATGTACATGGAACTCAAGAGGGAAACAAAATAACTCAATAAGTAAATAGAGAATCTAGTACCTCATTTTACCGAACACTCCAAAGATTGCACAATCATAAAAAATGACTCCAAGAGTGGAAAATCAACAAAGTATGGTACAATTTGGTTATCATTTGTCTTGGAATCAATTAATCCTTTATTAATTAGGATTGTCTTTCCCACCTAGGGTTATTACTAATTTGTGGTCTTTCCATTATCCATCTATCTAGGGTTTCTAATGAATTGTATATAAAATCAATTTCATTTATTCATTTATATTATCAATAGATAATAACCACATTATATCACTACTCATTCCATCATATTCCCTCTCTAGTTTCCTACTCTCATTAGGCAATCATATGGTTCATAGTACGCATATGTACATTATATCCATATGGTAGATTTTACATGTGTATATACAATTGGCAGGGTCATGTATAGTCATCCATTATTACATACATATTGATATTAGAGACTGCAAGATTAGGGGATTAGGTGCACATGTCATCCTCATGGTTACACATTCAATTGTTAACTTTTAGACTTTGATCTAATGTTCTACTTTCTATTATATTTTCCAATCATAACATCCTTCATGACCATTCATTCAATTTATATATGGTATCTTCCTTAGACATTTCTTTCACCATCTCTATTCAAATTGAAATAGATAATTACATATCCAATATTTCATCAGTTCCTATGTTAATCCAGAAATATTTCTAACATATGTACACCTAGGACTTGAATTCGTGATAAGGCTAATGTAGTTCATAAATAACTAATGAATTCCAAAATTTCATTTACATATCTTCAAACCCTATAACCTATATACAAAAGGACTAACATGGCATGTATAGTTGTGATTGATATATCAAGTGATATAAATCATTATTGCAACTAATATATGTACTGTAAACATCTCAACTTATCATTTACTGTAATAATTAATATAGAAGTATCATACAATAGAAATTTCAAATTTCTTATTTGTCAATTATGAGGACATTAATATGCCGATCCACGTATATATTAATAGGGTTTTGCTACATGATCATGGGTTCTAGATAAGTTCCAAGTTAATACTCACTAATCAACCTAATTTGTTATCATCATTATCATTTGTTTTAGTCACTAAGTTTCTATAGTTCTAAAATATAATAAAATATGGTAATATTACTCACAACTCATTGTGTTTGGGAGTCATTCTTCCATATTGATGACATGAGGATATTTGCAATATTAATCACAACTCGTTGTGTTTGGGAGTCATTCTTGCATATAAATGACATGAGGAGATTTGCATGCTTCCAATCCTCAAACCTCCCACGTTCTTGGTTAGGGTGGGAAAAGGGGCCAAGAGGTTGGTTTCAAGTCCATGATTTTCTATTATGAAAAACTAAACTTAGATGACAAGGCTCCTCGATGGCAGGTGTCATATTTGGTGATCTCAAATCTGACTAGGCTGGATATGAGTAGGTTTTGATGGGGCGTTGCATCCCTAGTCCAAGATCAATCTTGGCATCATCTAAGAGATCTAAGTGGTGATGGGGTCACACAGAACACTGGGTTTTTAGGACATTGGTGAGGCTTGAAGCATTGGTGATGCTGACAATGTTGGCGATGTCTGGGTTTCAGAACTACTAATTTCTTGAGTCGATCTATCTACTGAAGGTGTCATGACTTAGAGGGAGTGGTATGTTGTAGAGCTTGTTGGGTGGTGAGGTATATGAATTGCATGTTGTAGATCAAGTATCATCTCAAGTTGGGGTCATGGGGATTTAGAGTGAAAGGGGAAGAGGGCGATGACTTTGTTTTCTGGTTGTTGGGTTGCCATGTGCAGAAGGGTCTAAGAATAGTGATGAAAATAAGGATATAGATTCTCCTATGACTAATGGTGATTGAGTGAACTACTATAACATGAACAACTCACTATTACAGGGATGATTACATCATTGCAGGTCGTGGCTCTGTAATTCATGTTGTAGGTCTTTGGTGTTCTTGCTAAGGCTGATGTGCGGTCGATGGTGGAACACTAGTGCTGATTGAAGTAGCAGGAGGTCGTTTGTTGTGACTTGTAGGTCAACACTTTATTTACAGACAAGAGGTGCTCTGAGGAAGGGAGGGAGATTGTTGGTTTAGGGCATCAGGTGATTCAATTGATCCATTGTGGTTTGTCAGTCAGGGCAAGAGGGCATTTATATCAGATGGGTTTTGCTAAGGTTGTAGGGTGTTTGCAGATTGAGGAGGGGAGGAGCCACCAACAGTAGGGTTTGACCCTGGTCATGAGTAACGACAATGCCATTTTCTATTTGACAAGGCCTGGCCAGGGCATGAAAGAGGGAGAAACACATCTCCAATGTTTTTAGGTAACCTACTGAAATAAGGAGACGAGTCTCTTCTCCTTTACTAATACATCTAAGTACATTAAATAATCTATAACTCTTCTCTTTTATTTATTTCCAAACCTAGTAACTCCCAAGCTAGAAATATAATTGTGTTCAAGATTTGTATATTTGTTCAACTCCTTGTAAAATATTTTCTAAGAAAATAAACACCTATATTCGTATTTGTAGCATTAGTTATTAGGATTATCATCCAAACATAATTATTGACATACCTTTTGTATGGTTAATATTTTCCATTGATTCATATTTCAATACTACTCAATTTGAAAAGGCTAGGTAGGTTCAAGGTCTAATCAATGTAGTCAGGCACACAAAATATCAAATTGGACTAGATGACTATAAATATGATAAATGCTACACTAATGAGGAACTAGTTTACAATTATTCTCTCAAATGAAAAGCCATGATTTATTTAGGAATAAGGAACTCAATAGGTGATTAATTTGCATCAAGGAACATGATAATAAATCAAAATGGTCACATACAAGTCAGAAAGAGAGACCCAATTGGGTTTGATCTCCAATTCAGGAGAATATATGAAAATAGCTCAAAATTAATTTTCGTACCAAAATCTAGCATGTTACAACTCCCCACCCCTTAAAGTGGATTTTGTACTCAAAATTAGTTTATATGTGGTCTAATTAGGTACTATACTCCACCCCTTGAAATGATTCAACTAACAATTTAAATGGGCATGCAAATTATAATGAAACCCTCTTCATTTTCTTAAACCTACCCTTCATCTAACTCTAGGTTTTTTATCTCTAAGGTTTTTCTCATACCTCCTTGATTGTCACTTAGTTTGAGAAATAATTGACAAAACTCCATGGAATCCTTTTTTGTACATATAATATTATAAATAAAATAACTTTTTTGTTGAAAAAACATTTCGATGCAAAACTAGAAATGGCCAAAATCAATGTGTTGACCAAGTCACAATCATTTCTTATTGACATTCACCAAACTACTGGTTGACTTAATAATGGAAAGACGATTTATATGGAACCTAAAGGGTCACTAGCAACTGCACTTATGATATGGAAGAGGGAAATTATTTTCTACCAAATATGATGGACAAATTCAAACTTAGGGATTCTAGTCTCATTATTCACCTTTCAACTACTAGTTTGTTCAAAAGTTGTAATCACATATTCCTCCTTTTTTAACATTCTAATTTTGGTTGCCGATTTTGTCTAAGAGCTTAGACATTCCCCAAATAATGGAAATTGCCTTGGCCAGGTCGGCATGCAAAGTGAGGAAACCCCCTATCACCAAAGTGGATTGGGAGAAGTTATGCCAGAACCTTCACTAAACATCTTTCTTTAGACACTTTAGCTCATCTCTACTAACATAGTGGCGGTTCATGTTTACTATTTGGTTTATTAGACAACTAATTCAACCTAAGTTTCTATTTCTATATAGGTAGATAAAACTAGCTAAACTAGGGTTGCTTGTATCGAGTTCTTGGTGTACTGATTATTTAACCCTAGCTTCCAGGATACATGCACGAGCATTGACTATTCATAGCTATGACCATGTTGTAAAGACTCGATCTTTATGGTCAAATATTTACAAAATATTATCAAAATATAAACAAATATTTATTACAATCATGCTTTACATCAGAGTCATGAAAGCTTATACATGAAGAAATTTAAAATATACACAAACCTATCTAATATTCAATAGAGGACAACTCTTGCACACCTCTTCTAGTTCTTTCTCTGTATCGCCTATCCATGAGTTCCCATAGGGAACGAAACCACACATGGACCCCATGAAGGGAAAAACATAAAGGTCAGCTAGGATGGTACTAAATCTAATTATTGAGCTATAAAAAAGTAGGTGCAAAATATGATTCAGGTATGAGATCAATTGTAGGAGGAGACCATTTGATGGACTTAGTTCAACAAAATGAGAATAACACGTATTGATGTTTGAATGTTTAATATTCAAAATATAAATTCAATAAGGTTAACAATTATGAAAAATTATCCAAGTTCAAAGTATCAAAATATCAAGAATATTTCCAATAATAAACTTTAAATATTAAGATTCAACATTAATCAACTTTAAATATCAAGATTCAACATTGTCATATCATTTCCTTATTTATGACTACAATGCCATGTGTTCAATCATGTATGAAAGAATGACACGGTAGCTTGCTATTTCAACCAATATACTAGAGGACCACTAAACCACTACAACCTATGCACATGACGGTAGGACGTAACCAACCTCTAGGAGCCAAAGCTATAAAGGGTCCAAAGCCTAAAAGGACCAAAGTTTAGGGAGTCAAAACTCCAAGGATTCAATTCCAGTGTTATCTTAATATTGTTCAAAATCCAACAATAAAGAATTTAGAGGTGGTGACCTTAAAAGGTGGGGAAAGGCTTATAAATAGATTAGGGTTCACCACCAAACAATGTACATGGAATTTAAGAGGGAAACCAAATAACTCAATAAGTAAATAGAAAATCTAGTAACTCATTTTATCAAAGACTCCAAAGATTGTACAATCACCAAAAATGACTCTAAGAGAGGAAAATCTACACAGTATCGTACAATTTGGTTATCATTTGGCTTCAAATCAATTAATTCTTTATTAATTAGGATTGTCTTTCCCACCTAGGGTTATTATGAATTCATGGTCTTTCCATTATCCATCTATCTATGATTTCTAATGAACTATACATATAATCAATGTTATTTATTCATTTATATTATCTATATAAAACAACCACATTATATCACTACTCATTCCATCATATGCCCTCTCTAGTTTCCTACTATCATTAGGCAATCGTATGGTTCATAGTATGCATATGTCCATTATATCCATATGGTAGCTTTACACATGTATATACAATTGGTAGGGTCATGTATAGTCATCCATTATTACATACATATTAATATTAGGGACTATAAGAATTATGGGATTAGGTGTGCATGTCATCCTCATGGTTACATATTCAATTCTCAACTTTCAAACTTTGATCTAATGTTCTACTTTCTATTATACTGTCCAGTCATAACATCCATCACGACCATTCATTCAATTTATATATTGTATCTTCCTTAAACATTTATTTCACCAACTCTATTCAAGTTGAAATAGATATCATATGTTAATTCAAAAATCTTTCTAAGATATGTACACCTAGGGCTTACATTCAAGATAAGGCTAATGTAGTTTGTAAATAACCAGTGAATTCCAAATTTTCATTTACATATCTTCAAACCCT
This sequence comes from Alisma plantago-aquatica, assembly GCA_963693085.1. Lineage (NCBI taxonomy): Eukaryota > Viridiplantae > Streptophyta > Magnoliopsida > Alismatales > Alismataceae > Alisma > Alisma plantago-aquatica. The sequence goes on along the minus strand of OY856409.1, from coordinate 1,587,740,011 downwards.
AAAACCTATATACAAAAGGACTAACATGGTGTGTATAGTTTTGATTGATATTCCAAGTGATCTAAATCATTATTGAAACTAATCAATGTATCATAAACATCTCAACTTATCATTTACTCTAATACTTATTATATAAGTATCATATAATAGAAATTTCAGATTTCTTGTTTTTCAATTATGAAGACATTAATATATCGACCCACATAAATACTAATATGGTTTTTCTACACAATCATGGGTTCTAGATAAGTTCCAAGTTAGTACTCACTAATCACCCTAATATAGTATCGACATTATCATTTGTTTTAGTCACTAGGTTTCTATATTTCTAAAATATAAGAAAATAAGGGAATATTACTCACATCTCGTTCTGTTTGGGAGTCATTGTTGGATATTGATGACATGGGGAGATTTTCATGCTTCCTAATCCTCAAACCTCTCACATTCCCGGTGAGGGCGCAGTAAGGGGCCAAGATGTTCATTTTAGGTCCATGATTTTTGGTTATGAAGAACTGAACTAAAATGACAAGGATCCTCAACGACAAGTGTGGTCTTTGGTGATCTTGGATCTGACTTGGCTGGAGTCGAGTAGGTTTTGATGGGGCATTGCATCCCCTATCCAAGATCAATCTTGGCATCATTTAAGAGATCTGAGTGGTGATGGGGTCACATAGAACACTGGGTTTTTAGGACATTGGTGAGGCTTGAAGCATTGGCAATGCTTACTATGTTGGAGATGCTTGCAATGTTGGCGATGTCAGAGTTTTAGAACTACTAATTTCCAGAGTCGATCTATCTGCTAAAGGTGTCATGACTCAGAGGGAGTGGTATGTTTTGGAGCTTGTTGGGCGGTGAGGTATATGAACTGCAGGTTGTAGATTGACTATCATCTCAAGTTGGGGCCGTGGGGCTTTAGAGTGAAAGGGAAAGAGGGTGGCGTCTTTGTTCTCTAGTTGTTGGGTTTCTACATGTGGAAAGGTATGCGAATAGTGATGAGAACAAGGATGCAGATGCTCCTATGGCTCATGGTGATTGAGTGACCTACTATAACATTACCAACTCACTGTTGTAGGGATCATTACATCGTTACAGGTCGTGACTCTACAATTCATATTGTAGGTCTTCGGTGCTCTTGCTAAGATGATGTGCAACCTGTGGTGGAACCCTAGTGCTAATTGAAGTGGCAGGAGGTTGGAGGTGGTGGTCGTGACTTGTAGGTCGGCACTTTCTTTGCAGACTAGATGCACACCCAGGAAGGGAGGGGGATTTTTAGTTTTAGGACATCAGGTGATTCAATTAATCTATTGTGGTTTTTCAGTCAAGGCAAGGAGGCATTTATATCATATGTGTTTTGCTAGGGTTGTGGGATGTTTGTGGATTGAGGAGGGGAGGAACCGCCAGAAGTAGGATGTGACCCTGGTCATGAGTAACAGTAGTGCCATTTTCTAGTTGGCAAGGCTTGGTAGAGGCACCAAAGAGGGAGAAATTATCTCCAACATATTTCAGTAACCTCACTATGAAAAATATGGTCTTTAACTACAAAAAAATTGTAGCAAAAACCCCAAAATTTGTAGCTAAAAGCTTTGGCTACATTTATCCTTACATTTAGAATATGAAGCTAATACCCGTGTAGCTAATTGTTTAGGCTACATTTTTCAAAGTTGTAGTTAGTTACTCCTCTAGCTACAAATTCATATGTAACCCTAATTGTAGGTAAAAAATGTCCTTACACATAAAAATGTAGTTTCCATTGTAGCTAAATATATGACTACAATTCAATTTGTAGCTATGATATGTAGAGAGAGATGATATTGGTTACCATTTGTATATGTAGTTCATGTATAGCAAAAATTAGCACTTACTACACTTGTAATTATAGCTAGTGTGTAGTGAAAGACATTATGTATTATACATACATATGTAGTGAGAGACATTATGTATCCATAGAGGGGTTTTTCAAAAAGAAGAAAAAATGAATAGTGATCAAGATCAAGTTGTGCTTATAATGTCAAAAATGATACTTTTATTTATATTTGAACAATGAGTACACATGGGGAGGACATTAACCTGGCCCCTGTTTTACAATATGCATGGAAAAAAGATACATGTATACAATATCTTCTTTTGACTGCCTCTATCCACTGTAGACTCTATATGCCACATGATCATGAGAATCTTCTTCTATCTTGATTTTTCTTTTGTATTAGTTCTGCCACTTGTATCATCAATGAATATGATAACATTGATAAACTCATAAGAAGAGAAAGACTGTTAAGGTATTGGTCTTCTTGATTGAAAATAGAGCTTCTCCGTGCTCTGCTTCAAATTGACCATAGGAAGCTCATGTAGTTGATATTGATATTCATGGAGATTCTTGAAAGACAAATCATTCTCATCAACAACTGGCAGTTCCACCCGGTCCTCAAATTTGAGGTTTCCATATATCTCAGCACATATTTTGTGAATCTGAGACTATATATTGGATAATTCCTTTGTCCTCTTTTCCTTTGTTGTGGCAGTTGTTCTTGTACAAGAGATATGGTAGCCAGCTATAACTTAACTTGTAGTAACATAATTTGTGTTATGCAGGTGAAAGTAAGAGAGTTTGACACTAATTTTGAGAAAATGACGTGTACTGGAACAAACCAATGAAGTTATAACATAGTTTACCTTGCACATGTACATGGATACTAGTTTATGGTACTCCAATCAAGGTTATGCAATGGGTTACATTGTCTAGGATGAAGATGTGATATGAAGGCCTTTTCTATAGTCATTCTTGACATCAAATAACCTGACCTGCAAAAAAGGTCATAGAGAATGATCAAGTTGCCGTGCTAAAAGTTATAAATATCAAAATTTATATAAAACATAGCTATATATGAGTTATAATGGCATCATTTGACCGCTGTCATGGACCTCTTGGTATATCCATCTTTTTCATGATCATTATCTATACCCCATTACCAACTATGTTAGGGTTGTCCCCTTATACCCATTCGTTCTCCATGCCCCTACTCCTAATACAAGATGTTCCCACCATAGTTGTTTGTCACAGTAGCTAGAGTAGCCTCTTCCAAGCACCCTCCCCTTTGCACAGCTTACATCACTGCCCTAATGAACATAATATAATTATTAATGATGAGGATAGCTTAATCTGATCTTAGATGAGAAATAAGATGTCGTATAGATTAGTAGCTGCACCTGTACCTAAGCATAAAATCAGTATTGAACATACCTTTAGAATAATTACCATTTTTAGAGGTCATCACAGAACCATGCTCAATAGAGAGATGTCATAAATTAGGCTCGATATTTAGACAACCTTCATGGTCGCTAGACAAATATACAACATCAAGTAACAATCAATACTACAAATCACATGTCCCATAAATGGTCGAAATTGTGAGAAAGGTAGCAAACCTTCGCTCGAAGGGCCATCCTTCAGAAGAGTTGATGGTAGTAACCAAACCTGGTCTCCAACATAACAATGCAAGTGCAAGGAAAAACAACTGAGCTAACCTGCATGCCAGGAAAAGTGGTACATAAACACACGATTACTACTTCAATACGATATCTCTTAGCATCCAATATATTATTAAGTCCCAAGAATAGAAGTGCCTATATAGCCCAAGGACCAGATGCCAACTCAAGAGTATGCAAAAACAATGTGGGATTCACTTTAATTTCTATTCAGGGAGCATATAATAATACCTGGAGTTTGTTTTATTATAGAAGGAAGGATATTATTATACATACACTCAGTTATTCTAGGTAATTCAATGTTGTTATTATTAGTTATTATCTGAGTAACTAGTTTAGTATGAACATATATAACATTCAATATTTGCTAGCCTATTATTAGATAAGTAGCTATTCATCCTTTGAATTTTCTTTGCAAGCTAATCAACATTGTTTTTCTTTTATATAACATGTTGTAATTTGACAACCTAATGGCGAGCCATACTTCTTATAATAGCAGAAATAAGTAACCCACTTTAGGTTAAGGGGCTTATTGAGAGTAATGTGGATATGTTAGGTGATATGTAGCCAACACATGCACCTTTCCATACATCATAATGTTTAGTGAGAAATGGGTATATGTGACCCACACAATGTCTCTTACATCAATAATGTGTTCAATAGCTTTTAGAATAAGTTGAGAGTGTTTGTTCCATACTTAGAGCTAACTAGAAAAAGACAACCATCTAATGTTCTTATAGGGATGAAACTAAAATAGATACATATCATGTAGTCATTACCTTTAGAAGCCAGTTTTCTTTCCTCATATGAATTCTTCTAAAAAAAATTCTTCTAGGTTGCAGGAGAAGGTTTCTTTGCTTTACCAGTAGAATTAGCAGGTGGCTCCTGCAACACACATAGAATTTCAAGAAACTAATATCAAAACATATTACTTTCTAAATGTTGTTTGACACAAAGGGACTGATTCTTTCAGATATGATTGTTGGCGATAATGGAGCTTGAAGTGGGGTGCTAGGTCTTACAAAAACATGAAAAATTATGGATTGTCATGTGTAATAATTAGGTACCAAGGTAGAGACAATGGTTTTCTGTCAGCTTTTAGGTTTTCCCTTGGATAAGCTGCCGAGTATTCTAGACTTTCTGTGTTCCCTTGTTGTATATTCAATTTTGGTTTAAGCTATTGGTTCTTGTTTGTATCTGTTGTATTGATACTATGGATAGGTTTTCAGGTGTATGATCTTGATGTGAAGAGGTTGATCCTTAGTGATATGGTTTGTGGGTGTTTATGCACATAATACGATGAGGTGGATCCACAATGATATGATGAACCTGGTGGCTCGGCTGAATAATATGTGCTTGATGTGTGTACCTATGGAAGATATGGGCTCCATCCAAGTTAAATGAAGCTATAGATGCTTCCATACCTTGGCTGAGGACTTTAGTGACATCGCATTTTCAAGAAGAAAGAAGACGTGGCTGGTTATCATTGGATTCTTAATGAAGATAAAATAGGTTCGGAGAAGTTTGTTTAAGCACAAAGATGGCATCCTAACACCCTCAACTTGTGTCCATCTCATTTGACATTTCAACTGAGTAGATATGTAGTAGTTATCACATGATTTTGCATGAAAAACTAAGCACGATAAGGGGAGGCCTATCAAAATCGTTAGAATAGAGCATGCCTAAAGAAATCATTAAAACAAATCAAGAAATACACACATAATGACATACACGCAAACATGGAAAATAGAAATGTAGTAGATGATCAAAAGAAATATAAAGACAATAGGAGAAGCAAGAAAATCCATAAATAAGGTAGTGCCTATGCCAAGCTATCTCCTTCCCCAAAGCAGGAACTTCATTCTAAGAGTGTTGACAAAAGGGTGGAAGTCACCAATTAAAATGGCGTTCAGAGATGTGTATGATGCACTCTATGAACCTAAAATGTCATTTTTACTAGTCTTATTGCACTATTTTAGGATGCAAATTCTTTGACTTCCTACATACTACCTTGTATACTATTTCCACTAATCTTCATCATCGAAACTCCACTAATCCACATTGATTTGTAAGGCATGATGCCAGAAGGCATATGCACTTTCTCATTAGAAATACTACTGAAAACCTACCAGTAGAAATAATCTATTGCAGTTGCATCAGATAGCATCCAAGTGACATTCAGAACACAAATGTCTGATTGAGCCCTGGACACAGGAGGTAGAAGCCACACACATGATGGACAACTTTTTTGGATAGCTGCAGATTTAAAAAGAAAAGTAAAAACATGGTTGAAGTCCTGACCTACCCTACTACATTGCATATCAACACTTTAATGTTCAAAAGAAGGGCTCTATCCCCGCCTCTCCTCCCAAATGTGCCTTCTCATGCAAACCAACCTTAATGGGAAAAAAGATAGGGCCTGGGCAACAATGTAGCAACAAATCTCACAAGCCAAAATTTGTTGTAACCCCACTTGGAAGTGGTGCACCATGGGTGAATGGAATGACACCAACTCATAATTTACTTCAGCACTGATAAACTATCAAATAATAAAAAATGAATGGATAGTTACTCACCTATCAAGCTCTCTTTGGTTAATTTTATTGTTGTAAATGCCTCTTAAAGCATTTTACATGCATCAAAAACTTTGTGAACCTATATTATATAAGCTTTTGAAATACAGAACATATCAATACTTATTATATAGATAAAACACAATTTTCAGGGCCGGATGTAACGAATATCACATACCATCCAAGGTTCAATCGGTTAAATATGCTAAGCTCATCATAAGTTAGTCCCTATGAATTTCTAACAGTGTGAAGATCATGTACAAGTTAGATAAATTTTCATAAGCTAAAAAAGTCAAGAATATACATCAGAACAATGGAAAACTAAGATAAAGAGATTCAAAAGAACATACATTCATTACATCTACATATGAATTCACTACGGAAGTAGTTATATATTGTTTATTAACCTGTTAATTATAGGAACTTGGGTACGAATGTGATCACTCTCAGTGTAGAGTTATTAAGAAGTCATCATACTACCTACATATATAGATGACTATATCAATAGCTAAATCATATGTTGAATCTGTTATGAATAACTCGATCTGTTGGTGATTGGGGGTGTCTATCCATCTTGATTGGAAGTTATGCAGAAATGTTTGACATCTTCATTTCTAATATGATTTACATAAAAATGTTGTTAAATGCATATGACATCCAAATTATGTGCACATCAAGAACTCATATTTTAACGCATCTGCTGTTATATTCTTCGGATATGTGTTATCTTATATTTCAAAGTAAGTGAAAAATCTTGATATTTCAATCAAGAACTGGTAAACTATGTTGTTTATAACTACTATTGGAGTGTTCTATATAGAGGGTTATGTTTTTTTAATTGCATTTTTTACACTGAGGATCATGCATATATAAGGTAGATAACAAAAGCCATGCTTCTCAAGTGAATCATGCATCATGATTCACCCACCTTAGACATGCATTAGCTTCAGCTAAATAGCTACTACTTCTTTTAGCATGTGATAATAAATGTCTTTGCCCTTCGTATATTTAGCCATAGGTTAGGGATTTCTAATAGATCTTCCTCCACTAGTAAGTAATATTTTTTCCTATAAAACTCTTTTTTCGATGTATATACTAACAAGCCTATATATCTTGTTTTTGATTGGACTCTAATCCATCTGAATTGTCACATGCCTACTTGCAATCATAACTTGCAGCATACTAACATGGAACAAACAACTATTAACTAATTTTGAAGGACTTCAATAAACTATTCTTATTATTTAGACAACCAATGTTTCATATATGAATTCAACAAACAATGACATAACAAAATGGAGAACCTAGAAATAATAGGCAAGCCTGACTAAATAGATTATAAATTCCACATCCAACACAACAGGGTTGTAGGTCCCTCCCAATTTTGTGGCAGATTATTAACTCGGGTATAGTAAGAACAATATGCTTTGTTGGAAAAAAAACCCATATTACTCAAAAATTTTAAAGAGTAGTGTGCGAATGTTAGAAAATCATTATGAAACCATGAGAACATGCAGTTTGCAGAAGGTAACTCAAATGTATCAGCTTTGACTTGTCCCCTTAGGCATTATTTGTGAGAACAATAGTTTCAGACATGAGCTACTCGATAGAACTAGTTATCACTACTTTGTCATGCCTATTATTATGTACATAACTCCTTTGTTCATTATCTATATTAAAGAACAAGAATCATGAAATGAGGCTTATTATGGTTCCATACAAGTCCTACCATGTGGATTCAAAATGAGTTTAAGATATATACTAACTCAGAATTACAACTAAAACCCTGTATCCTATACGAATGCATACTCCAAATATCCCAAGAACTTTGTTGTCAGGTGATGTTAGAAAAAAAATATCATCACAAATGGTCAATGAGACACTCTAAGGCATATATACAGTCAGACTCTTTACTTACAAATGTAAAGAATGATTGGAAGCATTGAAGGTTAAGAGAGAGGGTGTTGTGCACAAGCTTGTTCCACCTAAAGCTGGCTCTAATGCCTCAAAAGATGTCACCATAAATTTTTATGCTCCTTATAAGGTTTTACACAGTCCAACTAAAATGATTCCCTAGACAACTAGTTATAAAATACCTGTCGCTTTTGGAAATTAGTTAGGAGTAGGAGTCAGTTGATGAAAAATAATCCAAGATGTGTTACTTTTACATTCCAGATCTAAAAGGAGGTGTTCTTTCTACAATAGCATAGTTAAGTGGTGAGCTTGTTACAGAGGGACAACCACAACATATAATGCCTCAACTGGTGAAAAGGTCCATCTCACCTATTAGCCTGCAACATCTAGCATTTGGCTAAACAATATTTGCAATTACTAACCTATACCAACAATAGTAAATAAAGGACAAGAAAGTCAAGGGTATCCTTCAACTCTAGTGTACATATCCATCTCAAGATTAGGAACTGATTCATGATCACATCAAAGACACAACATTATAGATCCAGTATCACTGCAGTCCTGGGATCTGTGCTATGAAACATGGATTAAGATATCAGGTAACTTTATGTGGCAAAAACTATAAATGCATGCATAACATTACCTAGATAATGGTGAGCTATAAAGGATGTTGATTGGAGTCAATCAGTGTACTAACAAGTCTTTTGTTCAATCCTAATTAGTTGTAATGTATGACCTGCTCATGATTATTGAAATGGTTGTACAAAGCATGAAGAAAATCAATTACGGTGTGGGACTAAACATTACACATGTAATATGTACACTGCGTACGATTACTTCACACAAGATAGAGTGTATGATTGAACATGCAAATCTTGGAAACTAAAGAGAAAAAAAAGAATAAGCCATTTGGTAAAGTTATCAGATCACGTCTTACTACCTCTTGTTGCCATCAACAACTTTCACTTAACCCTACTCCCCCTCTTCACCTTGTCCTCACTACAACACTCTACAACAATTGTCATAAAAATATCCTTTTTGAATTGTCCTCCCTTCTCTGCAAGTGATGATCACTGCAATGGTTGTTGATGCCACAACAATTGGTGGTAGGTGGGGATAGGAATCCAAGGAGAAGGATAGTTAAAAGCTTGCTGGCTGCAGACAAGAGTGGGGGAAATGGATAGTGGTAACTAGAAAATGGAAAATAATATAAACAATGATAAGTACAACATTTAGCCAATATAAGATAAAACACGAGATAGAATATAATTATTTAAATGCATAAGAACCTACTGCTACAGATCAACAAAAGGAATTCATAGATAGGTTCATGTCATTTTCCTGGTCCTTGACATCCAAAAACAATAGTTGACTGGTCACCAGATCCGAGTCTCTGTATCAAACTGGTCATAAATGGAAAATGAGTCAATTAGTATTGAGCTCAATATAGATTAGGTAATTGATATCTATTTGTACTAGAAAATTTTTCATGCATAGATGGAAAAAGAAAACCAGTTTCTTGAAGCTTATTTGGTAGTTTGTTGGTGCTTTCAAAACTAGTTCCAGTCTTTTAAACCCCTTCAGCTCTCTTATGTGTGGGTACATGAACAAGAACTTAGCTAAAGAATAGAGTGGAAGAATCTACAATTGTGTTAAGGTTCTTCCAATCACCCCACATAAAGGTGGCTCACCTACAAAGTTTGTCCAAAGGATTCGGTAGATTACAAACACTATATCAACATGTTAGATGTATTTTCTTTTTGAAACCTAAGTTGCAACCATGAACTATATCATTTTGTTTTCAGAATATACAATGTGAGTGATCAAAAAACAAAATGTAAAAATTATATAAAACCCAACATCAAACTATATTCTTAGGTACCTAGATCATATGCCAGACACAGTGCCATGCATCTTGGGAGAAAATTGTGCCAATAATCTTTACAAGGAAATTTGTAAGGTAACTTGAGCCTTACCCCTTCCCCTGTCTGTTTGTGCGGATGAATGATGGGAGTTTATAAAGTAGTATAAAATATAAAACTTTAGAACCAGGTGAAAGTTAAAACATATGAAAAAACCATTATTTCAAACATTTCCTTTTGGTTATCAATATCAAACTGCTCATATTTATTAGTATCCACACATCTCAAAGTGGTGCCATAAATTGCAATAACAAAACATACCTGACACACATGAGTGTGGTTCAATGTTTATTATACTAAGGAGGTAGCTGAAATGTCTCTCTATCAATTCCAGCTACTTTGCAGCATTATCATATTTTTTATGTAGTAGTTTGAGCACCAATGCATTGCATATCCCTTAATTACCTACTTTACTCATGCCAAATATCTGTAGGGTCATCAGGTCGTCTTGGGGGTAGGAGTTTCTTTTGCCTTTAGAACTTGTTCAATCAGTAGCTTAACAGGAATTGGGTCAAAAGTTTTGAAGGTATGTTGTATATAACATGCAAAAAGGAGAGTGGACCATCATCATCAATAATACAATGAAAACCAGGGGCTTAACATAATTAGACATTTACTTATGAAGGTTGAGGTAGTTATTAATGCAATGAGATAGTATAGAAAATTCATATATATGGAACAACCATAAGGATGGTTAGCTCCCAAACAACTTATTTTGCATACTCTTTTATTCGTGACAGCCATGTCCTGATCAGTGATTCTTTCACCCCCTAGATTTGCTTCCTATGGTAATGCTCCATAAGATGAAACTTTGTGAGTTAGAGGATTGTAACCATCTCAATAATAAAGATGTCCATGTTTGAACCTTTATAAATGAACTAATAAACACCATGACCCAACAAGTTTGAATCTTTGAGAACCTTAGATCCCCTACCACCAAGGTGATTAAATGAACATGTTTAGTTGAGTCTTAAAGTGACCTCCTACACCTCCCTCCTCTCCACTCTCCACTCTCCCTCTCCTTTTTAGCACCTTGTTTCTATAAGAAACAAAGGTGTGCACATGAAGCACAATTCTTCCACAAGGACTAGTTGGTAGTCAAAGGGAGATTGACATGGAGAAACTAGATGATCAAGTTTGGAAAAGAGAGAGCTAAAACCAACTTAATTGGTTCATGGTAGATGGTGCAGCAGACATGATGCAAGCAAGATCTCACAACTATGGTGGTTCATCCAACAATAGACACAACATTACCAATTGTGGTTTCTTCAATGGAAATAAAAGGTGATCTATCAAGACCTAGGCACATGATTTTGTTTGGATTTGTTATTTCTAAGTGGATGTCGAATAGCTCTCTCCTTTTCCTAGGCCAATTTTTTTCTTGTATTTCCTAGGAAAAAACTGTGGTGCTTCCTACTTGGGTGCTTAGTCCCCTGGCATCAGAAATATGATGTAAAGTGGTTACTAATAACTCACGACTCCCATGGATATTAACATTAAACAAACAATATTTTTACTTATCCTATCAAAGGGTGAACATGTCTTGTAGCATGAGGCCAAGGTGAAGCTCAACATATATATACAAAAGATGTATGATCATGCTCCAAAAGAACCAAGACACATGACTATTGACGACCTAAATTGTAAAAGACATGATTTTTGCAAAAGAAAAAATATATTGTAGCTTCCATATTTCATCTATTAGAGAGCACAAACACTTTTCAGTGATCAGACCAGATCCAGTGAATGATTCTTAATAACTGGACTTGCATATCAGAGGAGCGTAGAAGTTGTATGCCTTCTCTCAAGATATAGTGTTGCGAGCTCAGTTTGTGATGGAAGCTAATATATGTTAGGGTGGCATTTAATTACTAGCCACTGAACAAGAGGCAAAATAGATTGTCAATGCTTCTAGAAATTCAGAACTAACAAGGTTGAAGCTAGTGAAGGATGAGGCTAAGAAAGAAATTGCAGCGTCGTGCCCACTAATTTTCTGGATGTGATCCTTCATCACGTATATATAACTGGATTCATTAGCTATCCAATAACTTTTTATAAATATTTGGATGAGATCCTTCATCACATATCTCAACTAGGGAAACAGAGCACCCCTTGTGCCAACTAGAAACCAAATAATAAAAAGAAAATAGAATACATTGACCAAGTTTTATTAGATTTGTAGGTATATAATTTTATGGGGAAAGAAACCATACTTCCAAGAGGATCAGAATAAAGGCTCTTTAAAAACTTGAACGAAGTTAAGAAGTGATATTACCATACATATGAACTGCAAACTTGCCTCAGATGTTCAACGGTGACTGAAGAATCAAATCCACCAATACATGTCAGCAAATAGCTATAGACTTTCACGAATATGACCCATATACATTTTTAGGTGTAAATCAAATAAAAAACAAGAGTCTTATGTGAATCATCAAATTGATTTGGGGTTCTCTGGTTCATAGCTGCAAAGTACAAATGAAAATGGGAAAGTTAGTATACATACTCTTTTCTTTAAGATAGGACATGTCAGAATAGAACATTGAAGTAGAGAATCTGAAACTTCAAAATTATTATTACATGTACTTGGCAGATTTTTATGCATCATTTGAACATCATCTGAAGATAGGATTATATATTTGGAATAAGATAGGTATAAGAGGTTGAACTAGGTAAACAACACCCCTTACAACACTCCAACGAAAACCAAATGAAGGGTTTTCAATTTTATGGATATTAAACTTCCCCTCATTTGTTTCAGATGTTAGTCTGGTTTCCTCTTTAACATGTAAACGAGCCTTGTATGCATCACTGATAGTTGTTGGAGAAACAAGCCCATGATTGGCCAATCTATGTAGCTAATATAAGTCACAAGAAAATGCTAGCTCATGAAAGGATGAAAGCTAATTATTGTGAGAAGCAATCCCACCTTTTTCAAATCTAGAAGATATTGCAGTTCAAATAGTTCCCTTGAAAAATTGAAAAATCCAAACAAAGAACTGGTTCAGGATATAAAAGAAAATCCAACATGTAGAGCATCATGGGTCCAAGATATTATGTATCAAAAGAAATATTCATTGTTCTCTTCAAGGTAAGAGACACTACAAGAACATTGAAGCCAACTCATACTCAAGTTTGCCTAGATAAATAGAAAGACGACCTTTGGTTTTGTTCCCTATTCATATCCTACTCACAAACAATCTAAGAACTGCTCACATGTCACCCCTCTATAAAATTCCATAAAACATGTCACTCACAACATTTGCTCCATTGGGTTTTCCAGTTTCACACCCCTCCCTAGCCTTTCAATGTCTACTTCATAGAATGATTGCAAAGAGGATGTTGTATGTGACTCCATTAGGCTCAAGCCCTTAGAAAACTTGAATCTCTTAAAAAGAATTAATCCAATAGTTTACTTCTACCCGCATTAAAGAGGCAAAATTATGGTGGAGGTGATGCGAGTGGCACAACCTCAAGGAAGCATATTTCTACAAACCAATTTGGGTTTACCTCTCCCTCATTTCCTTTAAAAGCCTTCTAATGAGGACATGTGAACTGACCTCATTAATCGAATCCTATTACACCTGTCTACTCTTTCCAGTCTCCCTACCATGAAGTAGCCTCAAATCATACAGTTGTAGGCACTAGAAGTTGTTTGCGGCTTGTATAACATGCTTCGTTGTCCCCACCAGTTATCTTGACAAGGCACATGGAAGGACCACGATGTTTGGAGGTTGGCAGTTTCGACAACATGACTTGGATTGTACCGTCATATTTCATCCTTAAGACTATTATTCTCTGTTGTATAAGATAAGTATAGTTTAGATTATATAGCGGTGACCTTAAATCCCCCAACCTACAAGGTGATTAAGTGAACTAGTTTATCTGAGGCTTGAGGTGACCTCCTACACCTCCCTCCTCTCCACTCTACATTCTCCCTCTCCTCTTTAGCACCAAATTTCTATAAGAAACAAAGGTGTGCAAATCAAGCACAATTCTTCTTCAAGCACTAGTTGGTAGTCAAAGGGAGATGGGCATTAAAAACATGATGGTCAAATTGGGAAACTAGAGAGCTAAAACCAACTTGATCGATTCATGGTAGATGGTTATAAAGTGTAATATTGATTGTTCAACTTATAAAAAGTTTCATATGCTTCACTAATTAGATGTTAAAATTCTAGTGAAGCTATAATTTGATTAACCTGCCAAAAGAACCAAAATTTTGGCAAAGTTTATAGAGTGTGACCATGATAAAAGTGATAAAACAAGGCATTTTCCTATAGATCTCAAGGTACCAAATAAGACATGACCTTAACTTCACTACCTCTATATCATTCCACTTCTCTCTCATTGTCACTGTGGGAGCCTCTATTATACCGATAGAACTCACCTTAGTCATCTCCTTTATCCAGAGGGCATCATCCTCAACCTTCACAATCTAGGCTTTGGGATTGTTATCTCAATATAAAAGAAGCATCCCATGAACTATAACCCTATCTTCCATTGATTTTGCCCCCACCACTCAGCTGTGTTGTGGAAAAAGAAGCATCTATTGAGCTGCAATACATTCATACCTTGTATGTACCAATTGTCCTATTATTCTTGGCATTTGACAAAGGGCTGGCAGCTACTTGACAAGGTGTTGACATCTCTTTTATACTCAAAATAAGTCATCTATGAGCCAAAGCATCTTACTCTAGTGTACAATACTATTAAACAACCAAGTGTTGGATGTATAGTCTGACTCAGTTAGACCAAAGAAACATATATGTTAACTGTAAAAGAAAATAACAATCATCTCTTGATACATTATGTGGAAGACAATTTACAAAAATTGGTTCTACGGTAGAACTGATAATATCCAATTAAACATGGATTTTATAGACACTTGACGGTTATTGCAAGATAACATACCTAATAGAGGATGTAGTGTCATAATATAGAAATGCATCTTGAGATGTAATTAGTGCACCTAACTAATTGGAGGAAATGTCATCATACAGTGATAGGCTAGCTACATGAAGTCAAGAAAAGAAATTTTCATAAACATTGTAATAGAAACCATTTCCACATGTTATAAAAAAAGTTGCAGATCAATTTATAGGGCAAGACATTGAGTCAGATGACACAATTTTGAATTCAACAAAAATAGCAAAATCACTTGAAGTCTTCTTGTAATCCTACACAAAAATCATCTACATGCAAAAGTGAAGAAGGCAATTCGACGAGGAATGGTAACTCTGAAATTAGTCTAATAAGTGGGATAGAAACTTGTAATCTTTGAAGAAGACCAAGTTGTAAACTAATCTGCAACTGCTTCAAATACTAAATCTAAATGAAACAATTGTAAAGAAAAATATTAGAAAACCCATGCATCCAGAAATAAGTTCAGTCCTCTATGCAACATATATGGTTTAACAAAAAAAGCCTTGAAAAGGCAATGTGATGTTTTACTTGAATATGAGGTGCGACTCACACTTAAAATTGGTGGTCCAGAAGAAGATATTATTCATGGATCACAATTAAGCTTGCAAAACTATTGTTTGGACACCCTCTAAATCATCTGTAAACTAGAAATCGCGCAATACATTAGGATTGGGCCAGCAATTTCACATGGCTCCTGTATATAGTGAAATGCATGCTATTAAACTCATCCATACTTCCATAAATCTTCTCTAGTTAGCCTCAAACCTCCTTCAATGGACTGACTTAGATCTATTGGTGAAGAGGTTAACCCTACCATGAGAAATCCCAGTCTAACTGTTGTCACATGATTCTTAGTGGCTGACCTGCAAGTGGTTACTGACAATTTAAATATGGAAAATCTTGTTGGTGAAGGATCCACTGGATTTGTATACAAGGCATAGTTTGATGACGGGAAGGTATTATTTATCAAGAAAGTCAATTTGTCTGCCTTGCCTAATCAAACATCCAAAGAAATTTTGTAGCTGGTCTCTAAGTTGTCACTTCTACACATTCGAAATGGGATAGAATTAATTGGCTACTGTCGTGAACATGGGAAACACTTGCTGGTGTCTATGAATATAGAGAAATGGTTGGCCATGGGACTCGCTTCATTGGTTACATGAATACAAAAACCCTTGTTATAGAACACTTACATTAAAGTTTCTTTCAGCATTGTACATGCATTACCTACAGAGTTTTCTCACCTTTAGTTGTACACATATTTGAAGCTTTTGATGACATAACCAGTTCTGACATCAATTTAAAGAATTTCAGGGACTCAATTGCCTCATCTTAAACAAAAAATAATATAGCTACAAAAATTATGCAGAGGAAATCATTTCAAATTAACCTCCATTGCTTTCAACCTTTGCACATCTATACTTCAGATTGAATGCCCCATGAACTCAAGAACACATGTAAAATGACTAATGTAGAAGTAACCAAAAACATCGAGTTATAGAATCTGTGAATAGCACATGAATTTAATTAAAAAGCGTCCAACATTACTTCATTCTGCTTGGCAATATGTAAAAATATTATCTATGGAGTATTTAGACAGTCTGCCAAGAAATTCAGAGCTGTGACCACTTGTTTCATTGAAGAATCCTAATAGTGTGAGCATGAGATAGTAGTAAGAGAGGCCACTAATTGTAAAAGAGAGACATTATAGGGCTCCTTTGACAATATGAGGTTGCACAAGGTAACAGACTCAGTTCCTTGCATAAAAAATCACTAATGATGAAAGATATATTATATTATAGGATGAATCCACCCTAGATGAAGAAGGTGAGGACAAATAGAGAGATTCATGTGCTAGCAATGATCATGGGCCTGTATATGGAAGTAATTGTCCTCAAGAGCCCGGTAGCCATCTATTAGATCAAACAGATGGGGAGTAGTTTCTTGAAGAACCTCCAACAGGAAGAAACCAAGAAAGTGCATTGCCAAACAATGGCCAAGGTTAATTGAGTACCATCGACTTTGAGAACGTTCCACATGACATATAACTAAGAAAAACTCTAGGAACATCCAAAATATAATAATTGTAAAACTATAGAATTAGACATGAGGGTAGAAGCTAATTCAAACAAGTTGGCTGATAGGTTCCTACATTTTTTATGTGAAGCAATGAGGATCTTTAACCATCAAGGAAATCAATTAATCTGAAAACATCTAAACATGTAAAACTATAGAATCATACTAGATGAGGTAATGGATTTCATGGCACATACCATCCATAAGGATGCATTAAGGAGTAGAAGAGGCACAAAATAGTATTAGGAAACATAAATTGTGACATGTGAGTAGGAGAAGAATAGCCATTGAATCAAGGAACCCAAATGTTGTACTTGAGTAGTCCGGATTTAGCCAAGATCCTCACTCCTCCATTTTTTATTTCCTCAAGTGGTCCATCCTTCCAGTGCCTCCTCTTGCGATCCACGAGCCCAGACCCTGCATTTGAGTAGTTGTGCTTCAGCCAAGATCATCGCCCCCTCCCCACACTTTTCTATTTCCTTGGGGACTCTGTCCTTCCATCACCTCCGTTGGTGGTCTGTGAGATCAGGTTCTAGCAAAGAGGAGGACGTCAGGGGTGTGGCAGGAGGAAAGTGGGGTGAGAGGAAAAGAACATGATCGGATAGTAGACTGTAGCGAGAGGGAGACCACACGATGGATGCGGGTGGCTGTCGGGTGTGCCACGGACTGGGGAGGGGGCAACGAGGGAGAGTGAGTGAGGGAGTACATTCAAGCCACAAGGTGAAACCACGCCAATTGGGTGAGAAGGGAGTAGCGCGAGGGAAATTGAAAATTTGTATGGAGGAGAGGGATATGTAGGGAAGTTTGTAGTTATTACAATTAACTATATTATTTTTATTTATATTTTTGTAAATTGTAAAGAAAAGTATTTTTAACTACAAATGCAATATATGTAGTTAGAATAATTGTAGCTAATTTACCTTTTTTTTGTAGTGTAATGAAACAAGGAGATGGGTCTCTTTTCCTTTAGTAATACATTTAAGTACATTAACTTCTGTATAACTCTTCTCTTTTCTTTATTTCCAAACCTAATAACTCCCAAGCTAGAAATATGTTTGTGTTGATGATTTGTCTATTTGCTCAAATCCTAGTAAAATAATTTCTAAGAAAATAAACACCTATATTTGTATTTGTAGCATTGGTTATTAGGATTATCATCCCAACCTAATTATTAACATACCTTTTTTATGGTTAATATTTTCCATTGATTCCAATTTCAATACTACTCAATTTGAAAAGTCTAGGTGGGTTCAAGGTCTAATAAAGGTAGCCAGGCACACAAAATATCAAATTGGACTAGATGACTTTAAATATAACAAATGCTAAACCAATAAGAGACTAGTTTACACTTATTTACTAAAATGAAAAGCAATGATTTATTTAGGTACACGGAACTCAAAAGGTGACTAATTTGCATTAAGGAACATGATAATAAATCAAAATGGTCACATACAAGTTAGAAAGAGGGACCGAATTGGGTTTGATCTCCAATTCAGGAGAATTTATGAAAATATCTCAAAATTAAATTTAGTACCAAAATCCAGTTGTTACACTGGTACTTTTGAAATAAAATAAAAAATGAGGGGAAGATACATATAAGAAGGTTTTTCTTATAAATATTATAGGTTATGACCTTGAAGTACTTAAAATTACTAGATATGTTAGGAAGAGAATAATATTAATTGTAATAGAAATGTATATTGGGGAACAAACCTTAATTATAGATATTGGCAAAAAATAACTTGAACGGTCAATATATATCCTTTTGTAATAGGACATATACATATGGGTATTTCAAAACCCTAAATTGAAACTAGGTAACTAATACTAGGTCTAGATATATTAAATTATGAAGAGATTATTGTAGACTAATGTGTATATAAAATACTTTTATGTCAAGAAGGGTAAAATGTGAATTATGTCCCTAGAGATAGGGTCAGTCATGAGATCATGCATGTGCAACCCTTATTTAAATTTGAGAATTAATATGATTATTAACCCAATTGTATATAATGAGTAATTTTTTGAGTATTTCTCCTTCTTGACACAATTTCCATAACTCATGCATTTAATTCTTTATTAGTTTTATACTCTAGAATTATCCTTTGATGTTGAATTTAGTACCAATCTTTCCTTCTTTACCTTGGATATCATTGAACGTGTTGGTTATAAAATCATTTCATCTTGATATACTAATTTTCATGCATGTTTATTAGACTAGCAATATAGAATAGCGGTTCAATTATACAATCATATATATTGGAATGTGCCCACTTTTTATATACTGGGTATCAGGGTTTTATTGCCCCAAGCCCCCGGGCTTGGGATCCAATTGAGTCGTGACCATAAGATAGATGACTTAGTCCAACCTATATGCTATTTAATTGTTGTTGTGATTTATTGGGAAAGATCCTATAAATGATTATGTTGATCTCATATTTTTTTCCCTCATTCTTTTGTTAGTTAAGATTTGAATTATGTCCTTCTAGATTTATGTACATGATTCAAGCCCCTTATTGCAATGGAAACATCCATCTTCCTTTTTTTGCAAACATAGCAATTAGATATTATTGATGCATTCTCTATGACGAGAGAAAACATAGAAAGTGTCTTCTTGACATTACACTTAAGCCACAATGACAATACATGTGAGGAAAAACTAGATCTATCTCTAAGCAGGTGTTTTGCAATGGTATCAACTACCATGTTGAGGTTACATGGGATATGTTTGATCACAGTCAAATCATTATTAACACGTAGGGCTAGTAATCTTTGTTGGTATGGATGAAAGCAACCAGAAATTAAGGTATCCCCTTGCAAGATAGTTCTTTCCTACTACAAGTATAGAAAGTCAATGTAATCTGTCCATTATCTCTCCCTAGAAATTTTCATGGCCTTGATGATCACCTATTGTTACGCTTCTAGGGATGAAGTAGACTTGGAAGGGAACCCAAATAAAAGCATATGCTAACCTCTATCACTGATGTTATGGATCCATACCCAAATAGTGTGAATGAGCTTGGAAGGCAATATCAGCATACACAAGAACATTGACATTATGTGGTAATATGAGAGGGGATGCATGATGAATTGGAGCTGGTATCTTTGCAAAAGTTTTGATAATGGAGGACGAATGTTCCTTGATAAATTTTACTCAAACACTTTTTGGGTTTTTGGTGTTGGATGCATCTCCTTATTTCTTGAGTTCCAAATGTGCCAACAAGTCCTTCTAACACACCTATTAATGCTCAAATATGCTTAGTATGCATGTACTCAGTTATTACTGATTCATACTTTTATTTTTATCTTTTCTGGGTTGTTGTTCCCAAACCACCCAGGTGTGTATGCTTAAGATGATTATGACTCAAAAGGATCACATACAAGAACTGGGATTTTGAGGATAGCTTGGTATTCCACGTTGCCCTCTACAACTGTCTTGTATGTAATTGGATATAACCTTTTACTTTGTAATGGCACCTCTAAGGTGAGGAACTATTATACATGGAATATATTGTAAACTTCATAGATAGTTACTTTTCCGCTGCTTATTAATCATTATGCCGTATGATACATACCAAATGAGAAATAAATGACACATTTTTCTCTTCATACATGGTAGAGTGCTTGGACTTGAATGGATTTATTCCTCATTTAGTGAGGAGTGGATCCCCTCTAAGGTCCCACACTTTACATTGTTTGTATAGGTGCTCATATAGAGTAATTTCCCTTGTGCTTGGTTCCTAAATGGAACTTATTAGTCATATGAAGAACAATTGATTTTTGTATTTCAAATTTCTCTCTTGTTTCTTTAATTGTTGTTAATTTCTCATGAGAATCAAAGGAATAGGTTATATGTGTCCCTAAGTTCTTGTCTTCAGAGAGATACAAGTTTAGTGGAGGATAACTAGAGATCTATTTCCTATCACATGAAAGCGAATAGGGGTTCATGTATGATAAGTCTCCTTGTGCAAGTAATAAAGGTGTATTTATGACTCTTTTGGAGCCATCTAAGAGAGTTTGGTATATTTGCTTGAATTATGAGTTGAGATATTGTAACATATCCACATAGGTAGTTAGTAGGTGAAATCATTATCATAATGTAGTATGAGATGTGGAAAGAGGAAATTAGATATATTTTTTATAAGTTTTCATCACATGATTGATACATGTTTAGGTACCGAATGCATTTGTTTGGATTGATAATTTGAAACATAACTCGTGACAACTTTAGTTCAATATTAGGACTAAACACACCGACCACCTTTTGTTGTTTAAATTGTATGATTATGTAGAACTATTTTTTGTGAATTGTATTGGCTTCCTATGGATACAACCTTAAGGTATACTACATGTTGACATGTCCTATTATGGGCCTCCTGAGAGTGTGGTTTAGCTTTTTGCCTTTTAAAACGTGCACACTCTCATGAGGTGGCTTCAGATTTTCATTATGTTCTCTTCTCCCTCCTATGTTGTTCCATAGAATATTTAGAGTCAATGGCCTCATTTGGATTAGTGAGTAATTAAGGTTAAGTAACTACCCTTTTAAAGTCCTTCTTTGTTGCAATAACACCTCATGTACTACACCTTATCTTTATTCATGTTCTTGATAGTAAATTTCTTCTAAGCCATCCAATCCTTACAGTGCATCCTTCTTGATGAGCGTATACTTTGTAGAACTCATGAGCTGCTACTGACACATTAAAATTTAATTTCTTTCCAGATTCTAAATCTTCATATGGGTTAAACAATAAAATATGAAGGAAAAAAATGCCAAAATAACATCAATGTGGTTGGATTATATATATAACATATATATAAATATATAATAATAATAATATTCCATAATAGGGTTTTGTATAGACAACATCTAAACAATATTCATCATTCATTTGAAAGGTGAAACCGTATACCAAAACCCTATGTACAATGCAGTCTCATTATAGGGTAATCTCAACACCAGTTTAGTATGTGTATACATTGTAGTTCATTATTAATATCATGCAAGTTTTCTCATCATGAAATGCCATTTTATTAACCATTCAATTCACAGTTCATCACACCATTTCATTTTGCAGTCAAGTTCGAATTAAAAGGTGCACCATGATGACAATAAGGGGTATATCACATTGCTTTCATATTGCACAAATGACTCTTGTTAATTTACGATCTGCATATTAGTGCACACACCATCCAAGTTATGGTTCACATTGCATTTGCATCTTTGTTCACTATGTTATAGTATGTTTTTCATTTGAACCAATGTCCATATGAATAGAATCATGCTCATTTCAATACAAGATCACTAAATATCACAAATCATGATTCCACATGAACAAAAAATATTGAACCGATGATCACTTAAACACTTATTAACCTAATTCTTAGTCACCTATAGGCCCAATCCCAGTTCTCTTATGTGATCAATCATGGTTGTCGAGTTACTAGAATTGTGGATAATAGTGAAAATAGTTCTTGGTTCTAACTAATTCTGAAAATCAAACCATTTTAAAAAAATATGATAAAACTGTTAGGGACCACCAAATCTATTTGTTCCAAAGAGGGATCCATGATCATTACAAGGAGAAATAGATAAATAGATATTGTCATTGAAAAGTAATTATTGAGAGCCATTAAGTGTATTAAATATAGAGATTTAGACAATTAATTGAACTGGAAAATGAAGTCCAATAAACATGAACATTGATAGGTAAGCTAATCAAGACATGAGGTATTAAATTTTAAAGTTAAATTTTTCTTGAAAATGTTTGGTAAATTATTTCTCTATGAGGGTGATACATATGCATTTAATATATATTTTTCTCTTTTAAAACAATTTGATATGATAAATCATGTTTTTCTATTTATCTTTATCCATAAATCATATGAACATTATAGATTATCAAATTAAGGTAAAAAATAATGTATTGGTGAATTTAAATAATTAGTTCCCTATTAGTGCTTGGTTAATTGGTTCATCCTTATAAAAGGTTATTTTTAAAACACTATACTTTATTACCTCTAATCAATCCTAATTAATATAAATATATGGAAAAGACTTAATATGAACATTTTGAAAATGGATGTAAGAAGAGGCAAGGTTGATCTAGATACCAAGATTCATTTATGTGACAAAAATATTAGATATAAGGAATCAATAATTTCCATGGAATAAAGCGAAGAACATAGACAGGAAGAGAAGGAGAAATGAAATACAACTCTTCTAGATAGTACAGTCTCTACAATGGAGTTCCAATTGGAGGTTCCCATACTTGGAGAGAGAAATCCACTTATGGAGCCTTCTTCTTCTTATTCCTCCTTTTAGCCTGTTTTAGAGTTAAGTTTCCTACTGAGTCACTTATTCTTAGATTCCTTGAGTTGCAACAAACCAAATGAAAGATATTACGCTATTACTATTCTCCAGCTCTTTAATTATAATGTCTATACATGTGCGAGGTTGCACGTGCACCAAACAGTGCTTTCCGCACAACTCGACAATTACCAAAGTGTATGGCTTGAAACTATTGACGTGTGCACTTCATCTTGATGGTCATGTGTAGATGTTACTAATGAGATTGCTGACGCATAGTTGACTGGACATGTCATATACACTGATGATTCAAAAGACTACAACTACTGATGTGGTGCACGTCATGTTTGGATGCTAGTACACCGTAACCCTTGAGGTGGAGTTTGCCAAAAACTTATTGTATAGGACATGACATGGCACACCCCGCATGAAACTTGGAGAATTCAAGTGTCCATTTAGACACATATCATTAATACATGAGAGTATAATGTGTGTATTCTTTGAAAGACATTCCATTATTGATTTTGAGGGTGACATTGGTTCTAGATGAATCAAACTTTATAATATCTACATTAAAATAACTTCAATTAGTCTATATGACAACAAAAAGACTAGTTACTTTAATCATGCAATTGCAAGCCTAATATGTAGCCAAAGCATAAAACTTCGATCACTAAATACATTAAAACATGGCATAAGAAGTGATATGAGATTTGTTCATCAAATCATCCCAAGTTTAAACCATTAACTTTCCTCAAGCAATAAGTTCTAAAAATAAGATTGCACAGTACACATTCAAAGATGAATTGTATTAATAATTACCTGATTTTCTTGTGTATAATGGATTGTTGACATGAGCAATGAAATCTTACTATGAAAAGTGTGGTTCTTTTAAATGAGATAAATAGCCAAGTTATCCCCCTTCTCATAAAGAATCCCTCACTCTATAAGATTACCCCTAAAGAACAACATCAAATACTCACCCACACCTAGATACTCCTCGTAAGCATAACTATGCCTCTCTGCTTTTATGTGAAAGAATCCTATTATGAAAAATTGACACCCTTTTTAAACCAAGATAAAGGTACCCAACCATCAAGACTAGATCAATATTATAAACTAGATTAGTATACCAAGTTAGATATGATTTGCTCTTTTATGATTTCAAAAGATTTACATTTTAGTTTAAATTTTGACAAAACACCTCAACATCATGACTAGATTGGTATTTTATGCTAGGTTAGCTTAACAAGTGGGAAATATATAGGTTTCACAATTGAAATGAAATCATATAGGGGTTTATGTTAAAGTGGTATAGTCCTCAAGTTCCTTAATTAAACACTCTAGATGGGTAGACTAAACACAATAACATGTAGGACTGACTCCTTATCTCAAGATAAAAAATTGACATTTTAAGCTTATTTCAAAAATCTCAATAGTAATTTTGTCATTCATGTACTTAAATCAATTGCAAAACAAAAAAATCCAGGTTGATTAGTTCATTTTTTCATATTTAATATCTCAACATGTCTATATTATCATTATCGCAATAAAAGAGTGAAAAAACTGTGGTATAAACAATGAAATTAAATAATGAAGTAGTTGAACAATAAAGTCATATGCACACTTTACATGACATGTTTATAACATGTTTTCATATTCCTTGCATTTTGGCTATAAACGAACTTGCAGTTACATAAACACATATCGATATTTAATGTGCTTATGCTAATGAAAAAAACTAAAAATGAATATAGTAGAGTTCAAAAATGATCTATACATGAAACATGCTACATAAAAATGGTAGGAAGGCAACATGATGATAGGAATGCAAAAGAAATATACAAAATACAACTAAAAAGAATTACCATTCAAATTATTTTCCACACTGTAAAAATAAGATTATTCAAGACATAACTGGTTGCTCACTACAGATATATGCATCTTGGTCCCTAAGGCTGCCTCTAGAGGTAGAACTTGGGGTGGTACTATTGGCTGATGTGCCAAGCATCCATCCAACTAAGGATGAAATACATCTCCTAGTGTCAAATATGGAGGGCTTAGATCCCTGTGTCCTAGTTTCCAAACTCAATGACTGCTGCTATATGGAGTATGATTGGAACATGTACATATACTACCAGTAGGGTGTGAGCCAGATATACTCAGTCTGAATCTTAGTGGAAGGTGTTCTATAAGGCCAGTGGTGCTGAAGAGGGTTATCGTCTGCATTTTACTAATGATGTCATGGCTGCCACTTGAGGTTCCCCAAGTCAGACAAGGTGACCTATTCTGGGTAAGGCATGGATTAGGAGGCCTCATGATTCTATTTCACATCAACATAGTACTTTCTTTTCCCTAAATTTCACCTCAGAATAGTAGTCTCTAGGAGAAGGTAGGAGTCATAAGATCATGCCCCTCAGGCAGGTGGTTTGGGCACCACATTGATCCTCTCAACCATCTTGGATATCATACATCCAACGATGATGTCTCTATTAGAAACCTTACAAGTATCTACCCACTAGAAGTTATCAATCTAAAAGAATCCAACAATGAAACATCTTTTGTGCACCACACAATACAAAAAATAATGATCATTTCGAGAAACTACATTATGTGTCTCCTTCTATCGACTATGGTGTTTGACAAAACACAATGGAGGATGCAAATAATGCAATTATGAATGTGGGCTGCCTTATTCTTCCGAGGCTTGTAGGCTTCACCATTGGTGATCTCATACAAAACTTATGATAATTAAATCATGTCAAGTCAAGAACCATGATCCTCATCAAACCCTAGTTTCCTAGAAAACATATTCCCCACCATAAAAAAATCCCTGTCATTCATTTGGAAACTAATCAAATAAATTTCCCAATCATCATGCATTTATGAAGTCATCAAGAATTCAAGGTTATTAGTGGGGTAAGTTCTATTATTTTCGTTGGAGACAATTTAGAGAATGGAGTCTTGTTGTAGTAAGGAATGGACCTTGTTGGTTAAGTTAAATTCCTCTAGTCAATCCTTGTATAGGAATTGTGTGGTGTAGATGCAATACGCTATGAGCTTCTAAAAGTGCTCGAAATCTTCCTCAAAATGAATGGTGTAGGGAACAGTTGCATAGAATCCTTACTCATCTTCTTCTTCACCTCCCTCCTCCTCCTCCACCTCACACTCATGATTCAACTACAAGATGTGATACGGTTTTTCTTGTGGACTCTTGCCTCCTGTTTGGTTTCTAACCATGGTAGCGGTGAAGATGGAAAGGAGTAGAATTTTGTGTTGGAGAAGATATTACATGCCTTGAGGTGGTGCATGATGTGCACCTCATACCACACATCGTATATAAACTCAGGGGAGTATGTCTACTTGGTAGCATACATGTCATGCTCTGGGTTATTCAATTCGTATGCCAAAGGGTTGAGGTCATGAAAAATTGTGTTTGCTTCTTAGTGGAGAGAGAATATGTGGTGGGAGATTATGGTAGTGTCAGGAAGACTAGGGAAGGATTCTCACACATATTTTAGAGATGGAGATGCAACAATAATGAATGTTAGTGAATAACTTCTATATTATGGAAGTAGGTAGTGGCAGTGGTTAAAGGGGAGGTGATGCCTCTTTTTATCCCTTGTTGGTGGATCAGAGGTTCTCGATGATGCTGATGGGATATCAAACACTCCTATTCATAGTGATCACTACTTGTTAGAGGTGGTTGGGCATGTGCAAATACTAGTGGCAAGGAGTAGTTGTGCCAACATAGGCCACAGTATGCTTGACGTGGTTGACACTTATGCTTTATAGAATTTGAAATCCCAATGGGATGCACATCATGTAGGATAGTGTGTACAACATACAATTAATCAAATAATCTCAAAATTTATGAACTTCACAGTTTCTACACTTTAGAAATTTGTGCTTGAAATCAAAGAGGATTGATCTTCAATTCACTGGATGGCATGATGTGTGTTCACATCTAGTTGTTGACTAGTCATTCAACACAAGATATTAGATCTTTTATATAGATAATTTTTGGAGTTCATCTAATTTATTTTACGTTTCCCACATGATCAATCCATCCATTCCATCATTTACAACAACTCAAGCTTTGTATTTCTTGTTGTACTTAAGCACAATTTACCCTTTAATTCAATTTTACATAAACCTTTTTCATAAATTGCCTAGTTGAATAATCCTAAAAAATATTTATTTTTAAATATTATGGATATTCAAGTACCATCATCCTCACAAAAATACATATCTTCTATACAAGAAGGAAGTCTTAATCCCAAATTTCGTTCTCTTATCTTCCTTTTTTTCTGAGATTCATTCAACATATAACCCAATCATGCATTTTATGTTTTTGTCCAAAATATTTCCAGAAGATACGTGTAAAACCCAAAAATTGAAATGAAGAAATTCATTATATCTTTCCCATGGATACAATACAATTTTCAACCGTCTACCAGGTTCCACGTGGTAGAACCACATGTCACCCCTACATATAACAACGATCACCAATCTTGTTTTGGAATCTTACACTCTTACCCCAACCCTATTTCTATCCTATAAATACTTTCCTACCCACCATGCCATTTTATACCTTTTAAATCACCTCAAGCTAGAGAGAAAACTACCCCCACCCCTTTATTTTAGTTGCTTGAGTGACTAGAGAATCCTTCCTCTAGAATAAGTACTTTTCAAGTTTTGTTAGATTGCACAATGATTATTATTTACATCCTTTAGATCTAAACTGCTCCTTACCTGCTAAGCTCAAATGTTAAGTGTTGGATCTAAGGGTTCTGGGGGGGGTGAATAGATCTAAGCCACTTACACAAAACTTGTTATACCTTCAAGTTACTTCAAATAAGTTTAATGGCAAATAATGAATTTGATGGCAATGGAAACATACATAGCAAGGAAGAGAGAGATTGAAGCAACCAAGAGAACAAGCTGTTTTAGAGTGATTCCACTCTCCAAACTAGGATAGAGTCAATCCACTACCTAGAGAGGTCAAGCTCTAGTATTTCTAACATATCTTCTCCTTATATTCACTTATAAGAGTTACAACATATAACCTTCCTTTTCTGGGGCAAGGATACCTAGATTCCCTTTGAGTCCAAGGGATCCAACAACCTTACAATCAAAGGCTTACCTATCTAAGAGCTGGTATTCTACCTCACAAAGGTCTTACCCACTCTTGCAATCAACTTGATGCCTTTACCAAGGTCCTCCCCTTTATGCAACGAGTCTCCGGCCTTGAGGCTTTACCCACTCGACTCCTTGGATCTTCCTCCTTGATCTTCTCCTTCACTCGGAGTAGCCTTGAGCACCTTCTTCTCCAACTGAAGAAGCCTACTCCTTCTCCTTCTTTTGGAGAAGCTTTCACCAATCAAGAGCTTTTGAGAAAGGGATGGGAAAGATGGAGCTTGAGAGCTTTACAAGCATTCAAATGGATAGCTCTTTGCACACATGACCTATGCCACTCATAATGACGAATTGAGGTATAGACTAGAGAGAAAGGGGCTCAATAGGACTAATAGAACTCAACTATAGCAAGGACCTTGAATAGCATGAATGAGCAACCTTGGAATGAACTCTAAGATGTCCTAGTTATAGATAGGGGTGTCCACTAGAGTGTGGGAATACTTATGAACGTTATCTAGCCATTTGGAGTGTTGCATTACATATAATTCCGAGTTCTGCACCCCTCCAATAGTTAGAATCACTTAATCTATGTTTCTTGTATAATGCAATCAGTCAAGTTTCAATAAAGATAACTCGACTAATCCCACTATGCGACAAGACCAATTTAAACCATCAATCGAGTTTGTCCTGGTGGAAACTCGAACGATTCACTTAAATTAGTCTTGGGTAGTGGGACCGTTGGTCGAGTTCTGTGGATAGACAACTTGATCGATCGACATCATTTTGAAAATTCGTCAAGGATCAGTTGAGATTGTAACTCGACCAATGAAGTGCATGTGATGAATTGTCCAAAATGATTTTTGAGTGATCAGACGTTGGAATTAAGTGTCTCTAATTTTTTCTCATCCTAGTTACAGGTCATATCATCAATACAAATGATTACAAAAATTTTCTAAGGTGATCTGGAGTGATTTCCCAAATTGCACATTTGCATTTCTTTTGACTTGAACTAAACCAAGCTAGGGCTTGAGAGATTTGATCCTTTCCATGTACCTAATGCCTAAAATCTATCTTAAACAAACATATTAGATACATATGAATGAAATGGTTAAGTCATTATCAAAACATGGACAATGTACAACACTTAAACATTCTCCCCCTTTCTGACAATGACAAACCATTTCTCAACATATTGAAAAGGATATTGAAATTTAAATTTACCTTTGAGAAAGGATGTGAAAGTTAATCCTTTACCATGTGAATATGCAAGGGGATACATGATTGAACAATGTGAATTCCTCTCCCTTGATTTATACTTACCTATACCTGCATGGTTAGTCTTTCCACAAATAACCAACACACATATACATACTATATGGTCCTCTAACAAGTCACATGATATGTACGTAATTGACAAGAAAAGGATCAAACAAGTGATCGAACAATATGGTTGAGGTCATTTCTCCCCCTTTGTCATATTAAAAAGGAAGGGAGGTAGAAAGAGCTAAAGCATGGGACTTCTCAAAAGATACAAGATAAAGCAATCAACCACATAGCATACATCAAACATAGACAAGGTAAAGAGAAACACTCAATCCAATGTCATAATCAAAATATGGAATAACATACCACAAACTCATAATATACAGGGTCAACCAAAGTGTTAAGGTACATAAGAATGAGATTACAACAATGAACATGTCTTCACTACAAGAACCACAAACCAATGATAAAACAACGGAATGATAAAATAGTACATCTCAAATACAGTGCCCAAATGTCTTAATACGTAAGAGTCTAAAAGATATGTATGTTCAACATCTAGAAAATAAGGAACTAATACATTTAAGATATATCTAAGCTATCTATGTCAACACCGTCATCAACCACATCATCATCATCACCCTCAGGCTCATAGTCCTCATCTCCATATGAAGGTGCTATAGAGACAACAACATCACCTTCATCACCAGAGGGACCAACAAAGTTGTCATCAAAACTAGAATACTCAATGGCCTCATCATCATCAACAACATCCTCATTAGCCTGGTCAAGAAACTTCTCATCGGTAGGAGGATCAAAGCTACAATTGGGCCAAAGGGCATTCTGCTCTTCCCAAGTCATTCTAAGAGAGTGTAACTCCTATGCCTGAGGGAAGGAGGGAGAAAAGATGCCAATGTTGGAAGGTAGGGTAGCAAGAGGGCCAGCAGGAAAAGCCAGTGGAGGAAGCACTCCAGGGGCAGGGGTAGGTCCACCATCAGCAACATATGTGGCAACATAAGTAGTAGGTGGAGGGGGTAGGTAGAAGTGGCTATATGCATAGGAAGCATAGTCACCGCCTGGGTATGGTTGGTAGGAAGGTTAGGGATGAATACATGACATATTCATGCTATACATGATCTGGCACAAGTCTTGATGTAGGTGGTCCTGGACCTAAAGGTTGTACACCTACTGATGCATCAGATATCCCATAAGGGTTTCATTTGACACATTGAAGGAGGCACACTCAGGTTGGGGTGGTGGTGGAGGTAGAGGTTCCTGGGTGGAGGTAGAGGCTCCAAGTGTGGTGGAAGAGTTAGATAGGAAGGTCTTCTTAATCGTGGTTTCACTAATGTAGACTCCTTTCTCCTTTGTAATTGAGATCATGGAAAAGAGATTTTCTGGTAGCAAAAGTGAAAATACCACAGATTAGGGTAGGGTAGGGTGGGTGGGTACCATAGGTGTTCTTCCTAGAGTCAAAATAGGTCATGTGATGTAGGATATATTGGGACCACTTGACTCCAACGTTATTCAAGAGACAGTAAATGATCAAAACAATGTTCTCTACAATTTCTATTTTATTCTTCTTGGGGTGGACATTATAGTTAACAAATAATGCAAGCAGTCAGTTCTTGAGATCTAGGAAAGAGGATGGCAAGATGGATTTCTTACTATAGGGTACTTGAGGATTCTTCAAGAACTTGCGGATGTCAGGATGAGTAAGATTGAAGTGCTTGTAGAAAGCCTAGGGGTCCAACAGGTCAAAATAATTAGCATAATCCTTCCTCCATCTATCGGTGATCTCTGTTCCATTGAAAAAATGTTCAAGGAATCTTTAGAGATTGTGAGTTTTATTCTGACAATCATGGAAGTGAGGTTGACTTGGATATTGGGTGGTGGCACTAAAGTGTCATAGTTCCATGAAAGGTTTGCTAGAATTAATGGACTACCTTGGTGCTTGTAATGGGATTATGAAAGCACAAATGTTCTATGCACATAGCACCTAGGTGATGGGTATTGAAAAGATCAATAATCTCAGAGATAACCTCCTTCTTTTTGAGATGAGTCAAAAAAGAGTTCTAAATGGGAAAGTGTTCTAGGGAGGAGCTCCTTGTAATGATTGAGAGCTTTAGAGGAGACAAATGAGGTACCATCAAAGGATATCAGGAGAGGATTGGATGAGGATGAAGGTACACCACCTGGGGTATCTCTCTTTCTTCAGTTGGATGACATGGGGGTCGGATTGAGAGGTAAAAACAACTAAAACATGGAAAAAATCTCACCAACAAGCCATCTAACCACCTAGGATGGGTGTGGGAGAGGCAAGAAAGGCTAGTCTAGGCAAGGGAAGGGATGGTTGCACCTAGGGTTGGATGTCAAGAGGGGTTAGAGCTAGGAATCAACCAATTTTTCTCTAGTTGAGAGGGAGAAATGTCATCAAAACCTAATTTATGTTTGGTCCAGACCGACCATCGATCAAGTTTTGAGTCTAAGAATCTCGATCAATCAAGTGAAAAACCCTTGACCTTGGCCTGGAATTGGTCAAGTTGGCAACTCAACTGACATGTAGCCTATCCAAAAACTTAAATACTTAGTTTCTATCCTCTAGGGTGCTAATTAATATTATTTCTTTATCCTATTATGCATTTTAGACATGTTAAGGCACACATCACTCATCATAGGGTACTATTTTGGAATAAAATAAGTGTTTGTGAGAAATACCCAAAATGAGCAAAACAAGGCAAGAAATAAGATAACTACTGTAGATATCAAGCACAAGATGATCAATTCTAAGCAAGAAGCATATAGGTAAGATAACAACTACCTAGGAAGCATGCCAATATCATCAAGAGAAATAATAAATAGTTTTGATCTAATGAAAGTAAATTTCTCTCTAGCTAGAGGTTTAGTGAAAATGTATGCTAACTAATTCTCCATATCCACAAGCATGATATAAATATCCTTCTTGGCAATGTGGTCACAAAGAAAATGATGAATGACCTCTATATGTTTAGCTATACTTTGCAATATAGGATTGTATGACAAGTTAATTGCACTAGTATTATCACAAAAGACATGAGAAGCATCAAAATAGATGTTAAAGTCTTGAAGCATTTGCTTCATCCATAGGACTTGGGCACAACAACTTTCAACTGCAATATATTCATCCTCAGTAGTTGATAGAGCCATAGTGCTTTGCTTCTTGGAGAACCAAGAAACTAGGCAAGGTCCTAAGAAGAAGCAAGTGCCACTTGTGCACTTTCTATCAATCAAGCATCCTGTATAATCCACATCACTATAAGTAGTAAGTGTAAAGTCTCTTGACTTAGGATACCATAGTACAAAATTTGGGGTTTTAGCTAGATACCTTAAAATCCTCTTGACCGCTATAAGATGTGATTTCCTAGGACTTGATTGAAAACTAGCATACAAGCCAACACTAAATATTATGTCAAGTCTAGAGCAGTTAAATAAAGTAAACTTCCAATCATACCTCTATAGAGCTTCTCCTCTATCTTTTATCCTTATTCATATGTATCAAGCTTGGCACTATTTGACATGGGGGTGTCCATCGGCTTGGTGTTCAGTATCCCAAAGTGCTTTAGTAGCTCACTTGTGTACTTGCCTTGATTGATGAAGTTACCTTCGTTGACTTGCTTGATTTGGAAGATGAGCAAGAAAGTGAGTTCCCCCATCATGCTCATCTCAAATTCACTATGTATAAGATCACTAAACTCCTTACAAAGATCAAGATTAGTTCCGCCAAAAATTATATCATCAATATAAATTTGAATGATAAGAAAATTGTTAGAAGTGTGCTTTAGAAACAAGGTAGAATCTACTTTGCCCATGATATAGCCGTTATCTAACTAAAAATTCTTTAGTTTCTCATACCAAGCTTGAGGTGCATGTTTGAGACCATAGAGAGCTTTTTGCAACAAATAAACATGGTTAGCAAAGTTATCATGTTCAAAGCCCTGAGGTTGTGCACCATACACTTCCTCCTCGATTGTACCATTAAAAACACACTTTTAACATCCATTTGATAAATAAGAAAGTTCTTGTGACTGGAAAAAGCAAGCAACATCCTAATTGACTCAAATCTAGCTACATGTTCATATGTTTCATCAAAATATATACCTTCTTGTTGATTGTAGCCCTAAGAAACTAACCTTGCTTTGTTCCTTACCACTTTTCCGCTTTTGTCCAATTTGTTGCGGTAGACTTATTTGGTGCCAATGATCTTCCTATCATTTGGTCTTGGCACAAGAGTCCACACTTTGTTTCTTTCAAATTGCTCCAACTCTTCTTTCATGGCTAGGATCCATTCACCATCTTTTAGAGCTTCTTTGACATCTTTTGGCTCCATTTGAGAGATGAAAGCACTTTCTTCTTGTTCTTTGTTGTGTATATCCTGTGTCTTCACTCTTTCAAAAGGACTTCCTATGATAAGCTCCTTTGGATGATTTCGGGAGTTGGATCCTTCTTTTCTTTATTCTTCTCTTCTTAATCAACTAGAAACTCCTTTGCTTTATCATCGATGTTGAGATCTTTTAAGAGAGGAATAACCTCATTTACAACATCAACATTTAGAACAATATCTTTGGAAATAGAGGGGTTAGTCTCACAAATCTAACATTTATAGATTCTTCTACTTTACATAGTTCTATATTATATATTCTATATGCCTTGATGGTAGTGTTATAACCAAGAAAGAAAGCCTTATAGGACTTTGGGTCAAACTTTCTAAGAGAACCCTTGGAGTTCAAAACAAAACAAGGACACCCAAAAGCATAAAAGAAGTAAAGGGAAGGATTTATACCACCCCATAGCTCATAGGGGGTTTTCTTAAGCGAAGGATGAGTAAAAACCCAATTTTACACGAAACATGAAGTACTAACGGCTTCAACCCAAAACTTCTTTGGAGTGTTATACTATAGAAGCATAATCATAGACATCTCCTGTAGTGACCTATTATTCCTCTCTACAACCCCATTTTGTTGAGACATTTGAGGTGAAGAAAAATCATGTGCATACCTAGATTCCTCACAAAACTGTTCAAAGAAATCATTTTCAAACTCTCCCCCATGATTACAACGGATAGAAACAATCTGACAAGAAGCTTCGTTTTCAACCCATTTGCAAAAAGTCAAGAAAACATCAAGAGTATAGATTTTTGAAATGAGAAATTAGGTCCAAGTGAAGCTAGAGAAATCATCAACAATCATTAAACAATACTTGCTACCACGAAGCGATTGCGTACCATTGGCCCAAATAGATCAATGTGAAAAAGCGCAAGAGCTCTCTTGGTGCTAAAGACTCCTTTGGATTTGAAGGAGGACTTGGTATGCTTTCCTTAGGTACAAGGTTGGCATTCCTCATTCTTTTCCAAATCCAATTTGGGAAGTCCTTTCACCAAGTCCTTTTTTCTCAACTTCTTCATTTGATGCATATTTACATGACCAAGCCTATGGTGCCATAAAGAAATATCATTTGAATTGGCAACAAGACATGTACCAACAATAGGCTTAACAAAGTCAAGCACAATAATATAAAGATTACCATTTCTAGTTCCCTTATATATGACATTGTAAGACAGGGAATATAGAAGCAAACATTCTACATAAGTAAATAGAACAAGATAACCATTATTACAAAGTTGACTAACACTTATTAAATTGTGATGTAGGCCATCCAAAAGAAGTACATTCTTGATGCAAAGTGAATCATCTACATCACCCTCACCTATTACCTTACCCTTGTTGTTGTCCCCAAATGTCACCAAACCTCCTTTCTTCTTTGTAAATTTATATAAATGGTTGATTTCACCAGTCATGTGTTTGGAACAACAACTATCAACAATCTATTTGTCATTCACCTACAAGAAAGGAAGATAATCGGTGCCGAAGTCAAACTTGGGGATCTGAAGTTAGTTTGGGGACCCACTTCATCTTGGGGTTGGTCCCCTTCTCCCTGTAAGGACAATAAGTAGAATAATGATCATCACTCTTACAATGAGGACAAATCATAGGGTTCTTTGAGCCAGATGACTCTCCATGGAAGATTGGAGGTTCCTTGCTCTTCTTCTTCTTACCCTTACCTTTCCCTTTTGAAGTACCCTCATATCCTAGACCACTCTTACCACTATGGTTGGTGGAGTGATCCAAGACTTCATTCAGAGACTTCTTCCCTTTGAGGAATGTCTGGAAAGTAGCTCTCAACTAATGATTATCATCGATAAGAGTGATAACTATAGAAGACAAACTAGCAATATCATCAGTAGCACACAACATGTCAACCTCTAGATAGAGGGCTTTAGTCAAATATGAATATTTTTCAAGAGTAATAGAAGAAACATCCTTTCTAGGAAAAATAGGTCTAGAAGATAA
Organism: Alisma plantago-aquatica; assembly: GCA_963693085.1. Classification (NCBI taxonomy): domain Eukaryota; kingdom Viridiplantae; phylum Streptophyta; class Magnoliopsida; order Alismatales; family Alismataceae; genus Alisma; species Alisma plantago-aquatica. The sequence continues at coordinate 1,587,704,022 of OY856409.1, read as the reverse complement.
ATCATTTACTTGATCAAGAAACCTACCATTTTCAGTTCTAAGTAGTTTAAGCTCATCAAGATAAGCATTTTTCTCATCCCTATGGGCATACCAAACAAGCTTAAGTTCATTAATTTCAGTTTCAAGCAAAGTGAGCTTATCTACTAGGTCTTGGTTTTCTTCCTTAAGACTAGTGATTTTCTTAAGGTAGACACCATTCTCGACTTCAACTCGATTGTATTGGACATCAAGATCAAGAAACTAACATTGCAAGGAATCAAAGCTCTCAAGATGCACTTTCTCATTTTGATCAAGGATGTCAATTTTAGCATAAATATCATCAATAATGTTACCCAACCTCTTATTCTTATATTTACATCTGGAATAAGAAGACCGGGTAGCATTAATCATATCAACAATAGTTTCTTTGGATAACTCATATAGGCTTACCTCACTTACCTCACCTATGTCTTCACTTGTGGAGGGCATGCATGCAAGATGGCATTCCCCTTTATAAGAGCTTGATCCATTTGAAGAGGATTGTTCCAAAACCACATGAGCTACATCCTTACTTCTTTTCTCCTTCTTATCCTTCCTCTTGTATTTGCCTTCCTTCTTATAATCATCCTTCTTCTTATGGCTGCTCTTGTGGTGGCTCTTCTTGACCTTTTCTCATTCATTCTTGTAGTGCCCCTTTTGTCCACATTCATAGCACTTAGGAGTTGAGGATGAGGAAGACTTTCCTTTGAAGTGCTTGCCCTTGGAGTAGTTGGCTTCATGATCACTAGGGCTGTCATCTTCACTTGAGCAGGTAGGAGAGGACCAACAAGCAAGTCGTTGTTGAAGGATCATTGCCTCCACTTGGGCTTTGAATGAATTATCTTTAACTTTCTTAGACTCCTTCTCTTCTTACTTTTCATCTTCCTCTTGCTTGTCTAGCTTTGACTCATGACCTTGAAGGTTGCCAATGAGTTCCTTAGTGGCTAGATATCCAAGGCTTCTTACTTCTTCAATTGAAGTCACCTTTGGCTCCCACCTCTTGGGAATGTACCTAAATATCTTGGAGTTTATTGGCCCTCTATCCAATGGTTGTCCCAAAGCTGCAAGTCCATTAACGATGATGTTGAGCCTTGATTACATGTCCACCACTCGTTCCTTCTTGGCCATCATAAAGTTCTCAAGCAGTCCATGGAGCATGTAGATCTTGGACTCCTTGACCTACTACGTGCCTTTATATGTGATGCACACCTTGTTCCAAATCTCATGGGCTGTGTCCCAAGATGAGATCCGGTTGAACTCGAATGGAGTGAGGGAAGCATAGATGATTCTAACCACCTTGGCATTGAGCTGGGCCTACTTGACTGTAGCTTCATCCCAAGTGGCTACATAATTGGTTGGCTCCTTGTATGGGAGGATCACCACCTATCACATGTCGTAGTTGGTTCCTTGAAGGAAGAACTGTATCCACCATTTCTAATAGAGGAAATTGGTGCTGTCGAAGACCTATGGTCGCATGGAGAAGCTTCTCTCTAGATCGAGTGACCCAAGTTTCCCATATTCTCATCTCGTGGGAGATGTGTTAGAGATTACCATAGCTCTGATACCACTTGTTGGATCTAAGGTCTCGAGAGGGGGTGAATAGAGCTAAAACACTTACTCAAAACTTGTTAGGCATTCAAGTTACTTCAAATAAGTTTAATTGCAAATAGTAAATTTGATGGAAATTGAAACATACATATAAAGGAAGAGAGAGATTGAAGCAATCAAGTGAGAAAGCTATTTTAGAGTGGTTCCACTCTCCAAACTAGGAGAGAGCCAGTCTACTACCTAGAGAGGTCAAGCTCTAGGATTTCTAATATGTCTACTCCTTATATTCACTTATAAGAGTTACAACATAAGACCTTCCTTTTCCTGGATAAGGATACCCAACTTCCCTTTGAGGCCAAGGGAGCCAACAACCTTACAATCAAGGGTTTACCTACCCAAGTGCTAGTCTTCTACCTCACAAAGGTCTTACCCACTCTTGCAATCAGTTGGATGCCTTCACCAAGGTCCTCCCCTTTATGCAATGAGTCTTCAGCCTTGAGGCTTTACCCACTCAGCTCCTTGGATCTTCTGCCTTGATCTTCTCCTTCACTAGGAGTAGCCTTGAGCACCTTCTTCTCCAGCAGAAGAAGCCTGCTCCTTCTCCTTCTCTTGGAGAAGCTTTCACCAATCAAGAGCTTTTGAGAAAGGGATGGGAAAGATGGAGCTCGAGAGCTTTACAAGAATGCAAATGGATATATCTCTTCATACAAGACCTATCTCACTCATAATGACAAATTAAGGTGTACACTAGAGAGAGAAAAGGGCTCAAGTGGACTAATAGCACTCAACTATAGAAATTACCTTAAATAACATAAACGAGCAACCTTGGAATGAACTCCAAGAGGTCCTATTTATAGCTGGGGGTGTCTACTAGAGTGTGGGAAGACTTATGAACATTATCTAACCATTGGGAGGGTTGCAACAGATATAATTTCAAGTTTTGCACCCCTCCAACACTTAGAATCAATTTTGTGTGTGTTTTCCATACAATGCAATCAGTAGAATTTCAATAAAGATAACTCGACCGATCCCACTGTGCAGGAAGACCAGTTTAAACAATCAGTCAAGTTTGTCCTGGTGGCAACTCGACCAATCCACTTAAACCAGTCTTGGGAAGAGGGACCGTTGGTCAAGTTTTGGGGTTAGACAACTTGATCGATTGACATCGTTCTAAAAATCCATCAAGGATCGGTCGATGATTGTAACTCGACTGATGAAGTGCCTATGATGAATTTTCCAAAATGATTTTTGAGTGATCAAACGTTGGAATTAAGTGTCCCTAATTTTTTTCATCATCCTAGTTACAAGTGATAACATCAATACAAATGATTACAAAAATATTCTAAGGTGAATTGGAGTGATTTCCCAAATTGCACATTTGCATTGCTTTTGACTTGAACTAAACCAAGCTAGGGCTTGAGCGATTTGATCCTTTTCATGTAGCTAATGCCTGAGATCAATCTTAAACAAAGATATTAGATACATATGCATGAAATGGTTAAGTCATTATCAAAATACAGACAATGCATAACACTTAGGGCAACATTAAGGTCATAATTCCTCTATGATTTCCTAAATTGCTGAATCATTTACTGTAATCGCTCATCCATATCAACTATACGCTCTAGATTTTCCTTCATGTGATATAATTCACTATCTTTATTAATTTAATTGACTAACTAGATTGAGTTTTCTCATGTCAAATTGCAATCTTATCATCTCTTCTCTAATATCTCATGTTTTGACCTCAACTGCCCAGGTTGGGTCTTTGCCTTAGGAGATCAAGAGGCGCTTAGGAGTCTCTTACCTAATATAGGATCGTTAGAACAATGATGGGAAAAGCAGAACCGTTTCTAGCCCCAAATTTCTACTAACTAAAATTCACCCTTCTTACATATTTTTTCTTGGTTTTATATAACCTAAACCCAAACCACCAATTTAACTCTAGATTACATAAGAAGTTCAATATCAACTACTGGGTGATGAGGGGGTACCTAACACCTTCCTCACTCGTATAATATCTTCAAATTATATCTTCTTCTCCAATTTTTTCTTATCCTTATCCACCCTAGTTTGAGTGAAATACAACTTTTCTCTTAATTTCCTATAAAATTTTAACGTAAATCCTCAATTTTCTATGTTCTTCTTACAAAAATATGGTGGCGAATCAGAGCTTTTTCTTCTTATCATTTTACTTTGTTTAATGCAACCACCAAATTAGATTATTTGTAAGATTTCTTTTAGAAGGTAAAACGCTCTGGAAAATTTGTTGGGGAGTAGTAAACAATCTGGGTTTTTTTTTTAATTTTGTGTTGTTGATTTTTTTATGAATTAGTTTTTTTTCTTATTTTTTCAAGAGCACTAGAGAATGAGTGACTGGTTCCTCACATAATAGTGTGTCTATAGGATGCCTATGGTGGAATCAAAGATTCAGTCAAATCCCTCTTGTGCCAGAATTAAGGATTCTACTTGGTTATGTGGTTCCTCCTTTTTCTCTATTTTGAGTCTTATGATCAAGTTATCTCGCAATAGTCGTTTTTCTTAGATATGCCATTTTTTCCTTTTTAGGGTTTAAAGATGATTCCCTTGTTAGGGTTTTTCTCACTGCCTCTCGATTAGGGTTTTTTTCTTTCACTTCTTGATTAGGGTTTGCTTGCTCCTTCCCAATTAGTTTTTTTTTCTACTTCCTTTTATTGTTTGCTCACAACTTTCCAATTGGGGTTTTTGTTTCCTAATTCCTAATTAGGGTTCTATTGCCTCTTCCCAATTAGGGTTTTCATTTATCACTTCCTAATTGAAGTTTTCTTGTTGCTTCCTGATTAGAGTTTTTATTTTCCTCATCCTAATTAGGATTTGCTTCTACTTTTCTTTTGTGTTTTCTTTTCCTCTTCACTTTTTGTTTTTTAAATAAAAATAAAAAATATTGATTAAAAAAATAAAAGAGAGAGAAAGAAAAGGATAAGAGAGATCTTACATATGAGCAAGAACTTTTTTCCTAGTGACTGCATGATTGATTGCTTTCATGGTGGTTTTGTTTTAGGAAATGGATATCATGTATGAATGGGGAATTCTACAAGTTCTTTACCTTCCATATTTTTTTGTCATAGGATTGCACCTAAAAATGTAAAAGATTTTAGTTGCACTTTACACACCTACAAACCCATCTGTCTATGGAACATGTGCCAACACTCATGTTGGATACATAGATGAGGTGCAATGGTGCTAGTAAAGGCATCTACACATCATATTGATAGATTTCTAAAGGCCTTCAGGGAATGTCTCTCTCCTAACACTCATGACTAATTACGACCACCATAATCATAAGGTCTATTCAAAATGGTACACATAGCTGATGAAACTGGGTTAACCCCACGACGAGTAACATCACATCATAAAGAAGTTAAATACCAAATTCTCCTACATACATGTCATGCTTGAGTGAGGGTATAAATCACATTTAAAGTTATGGGATAGAGAAGAGGGAAAGTTTAATCTTCTACATATGCATCTTGAAATTATTGCTTGCTTTTTCTAAATCTTAAGAATGTTACTTTCTTCATGCTTTTATGATTGTAATAAATTTTCATAGATTGCACATGGTTTATCAATAATCTTCAATCAACAATCTTCAAACCAACAATCTTAATGATCTCAAACAATCTTCAAACCAACATTCTCAATGATATCAAACAATCGTCAATCAAAAATCTTCAATCAACAATCTTCAAACCAACAATCCCAAATGATCTCTATCAATCTTCAGTCAGCAACCTTTTTAATCTCAACCAATTTCAAAATATTTTCAATCTCAACCAAGTTGAACAGTCTTTTCAATCTCAAAAAAGTTGAATAATATTTTCAATCTCAATAAAGTTGAATAATCTTTTCAATCTCAACAGTGTTGAACAATCTTTTCAAGTGAAATAAACTTGAACAACCTTTTCAATGCCAACAAATTTGAACAAACTTTGTAATATCAACAAAGGTTAAAAGGTCTCTTCAAACTTGGAATAGTGTCTTCGATCCTAAAAAATCTAGAAAAATCCATTCAACCTTGAGCTATCTCATGGGTACAATCTTTTCCATGTCAGTGATATCCTTCAGTCAATTTTAAACCACCATGAATGTACTGTTCCAACAAATTTTGAAATCTAATTCATCAATTCCCAACATACCCACGCCAGTAGGCAGCCAAATTTCACACCCCATAACCCCACATTAGGCTGCTAAAATTTTACCCTTACATATCATATTTCCTTGAGTGGTTAGCTTCCATTTTTTTGGTAGCCCGCATCGCACCTAAAGGTTTCTAAATGTATCCCTTAAAGGACCTTACTTCGGAAACCTTTTCCAAGATCTTCCAAATCAATCCATTCTAGAAGGCTGTCTGATTTTAGTCTCCTCTCATGAGTCACCAATCATACTTGAACCCTTCGGTACCTGCCAAAAGGCTACCAAAATACATTCAAAATTTGAATTCTCTTCAAGCTTGTCCCATGATAATAAATGGGTTAAAAGTATGCCCAATTTAAGAAAACTATTTCAAGAATCCATGACCTTTAAAATCTTCACCTAACAAAAAAAGCTACTAGTTTTTCCTACAAGCTTGGGTGTTTTCATAAACAAATCACATTCAGCTTTGTACCCTTTTTTTCACCTTTAAGATACTTGTACCCACATGTGGTCAAAAACTACCTACTTGAAGGGACATCCAACTTGGCTTGGTCCTTTCAAATAAAGCTTCATGATTACACCACAAGGATACTCAAGATTCAATATTAAACTTAACTTCTGAATCATGGCTGACTATCAATTCGTTCCATATGCATATCAAATTTACCCAATACAAATGATTTTTAACTTTAATAGAATGTCATGAGTAATGTAGTGGTCCGCCCATCTTCTTCTACACCACAATTCTCTTGGACCTTGACCTAAAATTGGGCCATTACCCTACCTTCACTTTTATATATGTATGAACCTGGTATAAGAACTAAATTGGACCAAACATACTACCAATTTCATATCAATATAGTCCCTAACCAAGCCCTAAAGCTAGACCATGTTTCCCTTCACTTTCACACCAAAATCCCAGACCATGACCTAAAACTAGACCAACACAATCTTTTTACTATGAGTACTTTTCTAATAAATATCCCTTGAGGATATAGGAATCTCACACACCAAAATGCAAATAGGTATTGAGCCATAGGATATGATCCATAGTGGGTCACCTTATCCCTGAATACCCCTTTTGTCAGTATTTATTCCACAAAATTCCACTAAGGAGAGAGGATTCTTACACACCAAACCACATATGGATATCCATCCACAAAATTTGGTCCAGAGACAGTCACCTTGTCCATGTATACCCTTCTTATTGTGAGTATTTATCTTACAAAATCTCCTCTGAGGATAGGGGAATCTCACACACCAAAATACAAAAGGACAATATTTGGTCCCAAGAGGGTCACCTTGTCCCTGATCCCCTTTTCTTGTGAGCATTTCACTCATAAAAGCTTCACTAAGGATAGAAGAATCTCACACAGAAAAATTTGGGTGGAAGCCCAATCACAATCATTGGTCTGGGTTGGTCAAACTATCCCTAGATACCATCCTAACTTCTTCCATCTACCATAAATGACCAGAATCCACATGTTCTACCATAGTGCTGGTATACAAATTAGGTGAAAAGACTGGAAAGTTCTTTCTATGTCACTCTATCTAGGGGCATGCTCTTCTTCCTATCACTAGATCCAATAATTTGTTTTATACATGAACAATTTCTTTTTACGCAAAAGGCAAAATTTTCCATCTTGACATGATCATATCCCCCCCCATCCATGCAAGGGGCATGATAACTTTGTCTATCATGTATTTTGACACCCTCTTCTATGTGAGGGGCAATTTGATTTGAACCTCCCTTGAATAATAACAACATGGAAACATGAATGTCATGTTTAGGATCTACATATACTAAATGCTCTTGCCTAAAGCATGGTGAGGTTACTCTAAAACCACCTTCATTGCAAATTGACCCTTTTATAAGTAGGAGGAAAATCCTCAGTTAGTCTCTCAAGCCTAATATCTGATTCTTCTACTTTTTAGAGAAAAGGACACCGTAAAAGTATCAAGAAGTGAAGAAGTTACTTGCAACATCTGATAGATCTCCTTGAGATGGCAAGCACCAATAAAAAATCCATCATTGATGAGGTGATGAAGACACTTTTAACAACACTCATGGTGAAATGAAGGTTAACATCAACACAAAATCTAGTGAGAAGTTAGGACATTATGAAAAACCACAGGTCATAGAAGCACCACTTGAGTTCAGAAGCCAGAAGACAATCAAAGCTAGCATGGGTTAGCTTGAGCAACATATATATGTGTCCCTTTCATAGGTGAAGAACCACTATCATCACCATACAACCTAGGGGGTGAAAAACTATACCATCTTGAACTACTCCAACTGAGGGCATATTATAGCACAAGAACATGGAATCTAGGCATTTACACCAAGATACATCTATGATACAAGCAGCCACTCCACAAAATAGATATGTATATTATTAAATGGAAGAATCCAATGAACATCAAAAGGCCATTTAATATAAAGAAAGAGTGATACAAACTACAAAAGTTTGAAAGACTACAATTCAACACATAAGAAGAAGTCTGGCATAGTCAGTCCCATGTTGTACTATCCACTGCCACCATGGAACTATCCTCTCATTCTAGGACCATACGTGTACCCACCCCATCTAGATTTTATTGTACCTATGTCATACTGAGTTTTCTTAGATAACCAACACACCATTCGTCCCATTCTAATGGAAATACTAAAAAAATTGAAATATCTAGAGGTCAAAATAGTAGAAATGGACACCTTTAGAGGTCACCATAAAAGACCACAAAGTCTGGTTCTCAAAGCACAAAAAAAGAAGAGATGTTTCTAGAGATGCACAAATCATCGACAAAGACCATATACCAAAAAAGAAACTCGTAAGAAGATTCACGTCCTTAGGGGTCACTCTCAGTAAGGTTCTCCATTGGGATGACCACCTTGTGAAGTCCCAGTCATAAGGGAGTATCCTAATCCCTTGCCAAAGATATACAATCACAATCTTTGATGTGATTTTCATTGCACCTCAGGACACAAAACAGGCACATGTTTGGCCCTCAGGAACACCACTGAAGACCTTATTGAGGCCATATCGGTCAAAGTGGACACTCTTCGAGAAGTCACTCACGAGCCTACTACTAAAGGGTTAACTTTAATCATAAAATTGGTTGAATTTTCACTCAATCTAGAGCATAGCATTAGCACATCAATATATGCAATCATCATGAGCCACCCAAAAACATTTGAGGATCATGAGGTATCTATACAATTTTTTCATCTTAAATAAAAACAAAAATAAAAATAAAAATCACACAATTCACTTAACACTTCACAAGGTCTTTTGTGAAGCCTAAAGTAGTGGAACGCTAGAACTAGCTTGTTGAAAAAAAGGATCATGGTCATTATTCTGAGGCCTAAATAGTTCATGAACATGATCCCACCTTTAAAATAACTCAATAAACATGCATACAACTCTACTCATGATTGGAATCTAAGTTGTAGGATGAAGTTGCACCATGAAATTGATGAATATTTTTTAGGCCTGCTTAAAATGCACACCCCAAATGAAAATAGAAGAATACTCACGAAGTTTGAACATCATGAAACAAAACTTAGGGGTGAATTCCGACACTAATTATTATTTTTAAACATGACAACAACCTTCCTCACGGGGTGCGAAAAAATTGGTGGACTAGAGGATAACAAGATTTGGATCCCCTACAACATGGTTCATGTCTCCCAATCTTTCATGATGATCTAGCTTGGGGACAAAAATTGGGGAATATCCACAATGAAACTCCCTTAATACACAATTTAAGTTTCTATACTAAGGCTCTAAGCATCAATGTCCAAAAGTTCAAAGAATTAACTAAATATACATCAACTGTGAAGTCAGAAAAGGGAACCATGAACTTGACATATGCTTGTGATGAATAAATTTTACTAACAAGTTCTGATGATAGATCCCATGGGGGTGTCTTTGACCCTTAGTGCCTTAAACCAACTGGGTGAGGAGTTTCTGGTTGAGTACTCATTACATGACACAAAAAAGCTCAACAAGTGTGACATATATGACCAGTGGAGTAGAAAAACTCTCTTTTGAGAGTCAACATATCCCATCTAAGATTTTGAGAATCAATGCCCATGAATCTAAATGCAAAATGAAAGAATGGTGACTAATAAATCCCAAAGGAACTCGAAAATGTGTATACGTTATTCTGACATATTGCATACACCAATAATGACCAAGAATAGATCCCATGGAGGTGTCTCTTGTTGGCTAAATGGACATCTATAAATCCCTTTGTTTTGATAATGACAAACATTTCATTCTTGTTGATCTAACGTGCTACTTGAGTGTTGCAGGAATAAGGTGAATGACAAAGCACTAGGGAATCTATATGCTTGAATGATTGTAAATTTCATGAAATGTAATCAATTGTAAACTTGTACAAATATATAATGTACAAGTACTTAGACTTCATGTAAATCAAGCGTTAGATCTTCCCTAGCTAAAAACCACATTTAGATAGGTCATCCCCTTCAATAGTGTCACATATGCACACTCATACACACACTTAATGTCTTTATTTGAAACATTGAAACAGAGTCTATCTCGGTCGACAAAATCCTCGACCGAGACACCCTTAGTCGACAAACTTCTCGACCGAGAAAGACCCAAGTAGCCGTTAGACACAGCTGACAAGGTAGTTGGCAGTTGGAGATAAACGTTGCAAAAAACTTGATCCAGAGAGCCTTTCGGTCGACAAAACTTCGACCGAGTAGGTGTCTCGGTCGACCATTTCTCGACCGAGATGGACTCTGACAACAACTGTAGAATTAATTAACTAGCCGTTGTTAAAGCAACTAACTTATACCTAACGTCTAGTTAAGCACTTAGAAACCCCTAGAAAGTGTCTAGAACGTCCTTAAGCACTTGTAGGACATTCCTATAAATAGGACATGCCTTAGGACACCTAAACTCACGTGTTTTTACACTTGAGCAATCTTTGAGCATACACTTACATTGAGCAACCTGTTTGTGAGCAATTGAGCATATTGACAATTGGCTATTTCTTCTCTCAGCTCAAATTTCGTGTCCTATAGGCTAGCATCTCCTATCCACAACAATCACAATTCCATACACATTGGTTAGGAGATCTACACGCTTGATCTAGGCAAATCAAGCCTTGTGCTTCAAAGGATAAGTTGTAATTTCCATTTTCCTTTCTTGTTCACTATTATTGTTTGTACTCTCCTTGCTACTCCTAGGTTGGAGGCTGCGGATTGGAGAGGTTGGAGATCTTCTTGGTGAAGAAGGGGACCTTGAGCTACTTCAAGAAGGCTTGTGCAACAGGAGGTTACTTCTAAAGAGGAAGGCTACTTCAAGGGGGAGCTTGGAGTTACTTCAAGAAGGATACCTCGGGTTGGTGCATCTACTTCAAGGGAAGGCTGTTCAAGGGGTGTAAGAAAGTATTGTATTTTGTGTAATTCCTTGTGAAGGTAATAAAGTTAATACTTTCAAAATCCCGGTTGGGTAAGCAACCGGGTAGTGGACTGACAACCTTAGTATTTGCTTAGGTTGGAACCACTCTAAACCCTTTGTCTCCTTCTTGATATCTCATTTGTGGTTGTTTGAGTTAAATTATTGTTAAATTAGTTTAAAACCCTATTCACCCCCCTCTAGTGGTTTTTCAATTGGTATCAGAGCAGGCTTCAAGGAGCTCTAATTGAGTCTTGAAGAATGGAGGGTGATGGTGATTACAACCGCAATAAAAGGAGCAACCTGGACCAATCTACAACATGTTGCAATTGGTGCTTAGGAACAAGCCACACAACATCTAGCTGCCCATGGAGATCAAAGAAGGAAGATGAGCACAAAGATTGTCTTATTGCTTCAACAAGTGAAGAAGAAGAAGAGGTAAGCCTTTTTGATTTATCTAAAGATGAGCTAGTTGCTAGTCTTGAAGAGACACATAATAAATATATTGAGTGCAAGAAGAAATTAAAGAAGTCTAATAAAGCAAATGATGAATTACATGCTAAGCTTCTTGCTATTACATCTGAAAATAAAGATCTTAAAAAGATCATTGAAGATCATAATATTAAGATAAAATCTATAGAGGCAGATTGCAAATTTCTCTCTTTAGAAAAGATTAATTTGCAAACTCAAGTGAACGATCTTCAAAAACAACCCATCTTGTGCTCACATATAGATTATGATACTATCGTGAAAGAAAGAAATTCATTATCATCTAATCTAGAACAAGCAAAGCTAGATATCAAGAAAAGAATGGAGGAAATTGCTAAGCTACAACAAGAAGTTTGTAGTCTAAGTAACAATGGCATTCTTGATAAAATCCTAAATGATCCTTACCGCCAAATTGGAAGGAGAGGACTAGGTTACAAGCCTAAAGGAAAATCTTATCAACAACCTAGTAAGGGAAGAACACAAGCGCCAAAGAGTCAATCTATGTATGTACCTAAAGGTACAAATACATACGTACCCAAGAACAACCTAGAACAAAATCATAGAATGAGATATGAAGTTGATTCTATATGTTGTCATTACTGCTTGCGTCTTGGTCACTATTCCTTTTCATGTCCTTACAAGAAAAAGGATGTCGAGTTAGTTTGGGTCCCAAAACCCCCAAACTAAATGAGCAAAAATAAGTTGAGATATGACTAAGGACCCAAATTGCATATTTATATGTCTATCTCAACTTAACAAATTAATTCAAGTATTTAAACATCTAACTTGAATATATAATTCCTTTAAATCTACAAAAAAAAAACAATTCTGATTTACTTACTTAAAACAGCTCTGAAATAGTATAGAACCTTTCTCGGTCGAGAATCTTTCAACCGAGAAAGACAGTCGGTCGAAGACATGGTCGACCGATCCAGTCTCTGATAAATCTGCTGAATGTATTTTCAAATTGATCAAATTGCTATCGATTTATTGTTAATGACTGATCTTACTAGTTGAAGACCATCATGTGTTATGACATCTAGTATAAATGATCACTGTATTTTATGAAATTATTATTATATGTTGTTCTATCATTACATCGTGGACATGCTTTCACTATTCAGCTCATAAAGATGATAGAAAATGATTATTGTATGCATGGATCCTTGATGACACATAGGCAAGCAAAATGATTCATTTGTGATATGAAAAAGAACTTTAAGGCTTGCAACACATAAGATAAAAATTTCTCAATTAAGAATGTGAGATATTGCTTTCAAGGATATATATTTTCTTGGAGAATCGTACATGAAAACAAGGGTACAAGAAGAAATAGAATTTGATATTTATGTACCTACAACAAAGCTTATATAAATATTCTAGGAGAATTACGAACGGAAATCTTCATATTGAGTATCACTCAAAATACCTCAAATTAATATCTAATCGAGTTACATGCAGACATCATACTTCACATATGAATTGGAAATCTACAAAATTGCCTCTTGGTTAAAATCAAGATTGACTAAGGGGCACTATGGTAGTAGTCAAAGTCGACCTAAAATAAGTTTGGCACAATACTTATTTGAATATCATTCTCTATATAAAAATTGTGATCAAAAGACCAATTCAAATTATGACCACAAAATTGTTCAAAGATTGGTAATAATAATCACAATATTACTCCCTTAGAAAACATATATATGCTCTACAAATTCAGTCTATCATTTGCATTAAGAATCAGCTTATAAATTCATCCACAGTAAGTCTGTCGGTCGACGAATTCCTCGACCGAAAACATCTCAGTCAACCTATCTCTTTCGACCGACAGAATTCAAATAAAAATTACATCGGCAAAACTCAGACACACTTTCGGTCTACAATTATTCGACTGAGCCAATGTCGGTCGACAATTGCTCGACCGAGAATTGACCGTTGGGATATGACCGTTGGAATCTGACCGTTTGAATATAACCGTTGCCGGTCGACCGTTGGGCGACCGAGTGGCGCGCCTAGGATATGACCGTTGCCGGTCGTCGGTCGACAAATTTTCGACTGACCAGGTTACTGGATTGCTATAAAAAGGACCAAAAATGGGTCATTATATTACACCTTCACATTCTTACTTCCTTGGCTTCCTTCTAGTGCATTTGTGTGCAACTCTTTAGCCTCTCCATCTCCAAGACTTTCTTGCTTCTTCTCCACCTTAAAGACAAGAAATGGCTTCATCATCAACACGTGGAAAGAAGAAAGTTGCTAGCAGGAAAGAAAGGGTGGCTACTCCACCATTGATGATCATCAACGACATCTCCTTCATCGATGCAACTGCCGGTGATCGCTACCTCAGGCTCTCCTCCAAAACTCCTCTTCCACGACGGCCGGTTGATGTCATGGACTTCTACAACATCGTCGACCTGGAAGATCTCTTTGAGGTGCAAAACTTGAAAGAGTTTCTGAACCCTTCCTTCCCCTCCTACTCTTCCAAAGTGGTAAATGAGTTCTATGCAAACTTAATATCTCATTCCGAAAATGATAATGACTCCTTCTACTCTATGGTCAATGGGCATAGCTTTCGATTTACTGAGGAGGATATTCTTGACATGCTCAACATAGACTTAGAAGAATACCAAGACACTCTTGACCTTACCACTGGAAATCCACTCAATACTCTTTCCCAAGATGACAATACCGTCAATCTTAGTGAGATTAAACGAACCATTTTTCAATCTAATACAACTTGTCATGAAGATAGGGGTACCTACTATGCCATTAACCTCAAACCTGCAGCTAGGATTATCAACCTTATTGTTTCCACAAATATACATCCTAGAGCAAACAAGTATGAAGTCCCTACCTTTCGCATGTATCTAATCTATGCCATCATCAAACACATTCCCATAAACTTTATCCGCATCATCATTAAGAATATGCTTGAGTTTTCTGGCAATCCCCCTTATGCTGATTTTGTATGCCAAATCACTCAACACTTTCTTAAGAAACAACTTGAGGATCTAGGATACACATGGGAGAGAAAACCACAAAAGATAAGCAAAAACATAGTAGAAAAGATGGGAATTGATTTTGGTCACAAGAGAGCTAGGACGGAAGGTGAGACATCTACTCAGGACATACCAACACCACCTCCTCCTACCAACCTACCCCATGATCCCATCCAAAACACCCTAACCTACATTGCTGGATCACAATATCATCTAAGTAAGCAATTAGATTATAGTCACCATGCCATGACCTACTTAAACCAAAGGATGCAAGTCCTCTCTCCAAATCAACCAGATGAATATCCTTACTCTTTAAATCCTGGCATGATCAACCCATATAACCCTTCCTACAACTACTACCAAACTCCACCTCCACCATCTCCTGATCTCACACACACTCAGTTTTCTCACCTGCAACTACAAGACATTGCTGCTCATTTCCGCTTTGATCGTGTTCCCACCTTCTTGGAAGCATATGCTTTAACCAAGACAGGTGCTTTGGAGTGGCAAACTTTAGTCCAGTATTATGGAGCTGAGTCATTTCTTGAAAAAGATCCAGATATCGATGTAATACTTAAGTCTTTTCAATGAGATCATGAGTGTCTGTTGTAATAGCTGTAATGAAATGGTTATTTTACATGATTTGGTTATCTTTGCATGATTGTAATAATTCCATGATTCTAATGAATTGGTTATCTTTACTGATTATAATGGATATTCCTCTATGGCATCATTTGAACATGGCTTATAAGACTATTCTAGTAGAGCATACAAAGTAAGGGGAGTAATAAATATGTCATAAATAAAAAAGGATGAAATTTTTGCAAATACCTGAAATTTAAAATTGTGGCTAAATTGACCATCTATTGAAGAGGGATATCTATTTAAGGGGGAGCAATACTTTTCATATACTCTAAAGCTTACAATGTTTAATATCCTTTACAAGTGATTGAGTAATTACTAAAAGACTCACAAATATTTGTTTTTAACGGATATCTTTTTGAAATGACAAAGGGGGAGAAATAAATAGAAAACTTAGTAATTGTGCAAAACTCAATCAATGAGTTTTATAAACTCTTGGCTTTACATTGAAAGTTGCTATATTCCCTAAAGAATTGGATTTCACATTCCGTAATTCATGGGGAATAATAAGCACACATTTTATAAACAAGAGAAGAAATTTACAAAGGTAATCTTCAGGCATGAAACTCACATGTTTTATATTTGGGAAATGTTTGTCATCTTCAAAAAGGGGGAGATTGTTGGCTAAATGGACATCTGTAAATCCCTTTGTTTTGATAATGACAAACATTTCATTCTTGTTGATCTAACGTGCTACTTGAGTGTTGCAGGAATAAGGTGAATGAAAAAACACTAGGGAATCTATATGCTTGAATGATTGTAAATGTCATGAAATGTAATCAATTGTAAACTTGTACAAATATATAATGTACAAGTACTTAGACTTCATGTAAATCAAGCGTTAGATCTTCCCTAGCTAAACACCACATTTAGGTAGGTCATCCCCTTCAATAGTGTCACATATGCACACTCATACACACACTTAATGTCTTTATTTGAAACATTGAAACAGGGTCTATCTCGGTCGACAAAATCCTCGACCGAGACACCCTCGGTCGACAAACTTCTTGACCGAGAAAGACCCAAGTAGCCGTTAGACACAACTGACAAGGTAGTTGGCAGTTGGAAATAAACGTTGCAAAACACTTGATCCAGAGAGCCTGTCGGTCGACAAAACTTCGACCGAGTAGGTGTCTCGGTCGACCATTTCTCGACCGAGATGGACTCTGACAACAACTGCAGAATTAATTAACTAGCCGTTGTTAAAGCAACTAACTTATACCTAACGGCTATTTAAGCACTTAGAAACCCCTAGAAAGTGTCTAGAACATCCTTAAGCAGTTGTAGGACATTCCTATAAATAGGACATGCCTTAGGACACCTAAACTCACTTGTTTTTACACTTGAGAAATCTTTGAGCATACACTTACATTGAGCAACCTATTTGTGAGAAATTGAGCATATTGACAATTGGCTATTTCTTCTCTCAGCTCAAATTTCGTGTCCTATAGGCTAGCATCTCCTATCCACAGCAATCACAATTCCATACACATTGGTTAGGAGATCTACACGCTTGATCTAGGCAAATCAAGCCTTGTGCTTCAAAGGATAAGTTGTAATTTCCATTTTCCTTTCTTGTTCACTATTATTGTTTGTACTCTCCTTGTTACTCCTAGGTTGGAGGCTGCAGATTGGAGAGGTTGGAGATCTTCTTGGTGAAGAAGGGGACCTTGAGCTACTTCAAGTAGGCTGGTGCAACGGGAGGTTACATTTAAAGAGGAAGGCTACTTCAAGGGGGAGCTTGGAGTTACTTCAAGAAGGATACCTCGGGTTGGTGCATCTACTTCAAGGGAAGGCTGTTCAAGGGGTGTAAGAAAGTATTGCATTTTGTGTAATTCCTTGTGAAGGTAATAAAATTAATACTTTCAAAATCCCGGTTGGGTAAGCAACCGGGTAGTGGACTGACAACCTTAGTATTTGCTAAGGTTGGAACCACTCTAAACCCTTTGTCTCCTTCTTGATATCTCATTTGTGGTTGTTTGAGTTAAATTATTGTTAAATTAGTTTAAAACCCTATTCACCCCCCCTCTAGTGGTTTTTCATCTCTGATGCCCGACACCTTGACCCAAATGAGTAGGGAATTATCGATTGAATACTCATTATATGGCTCAACTTGAGTCATTAACAATTGAAATCAAGAGTTAATGGATCATCAAATCTACCCTAAATAAATATTTCCTTAGTGTTACATCTGGCTTTGATCATACATAAGGAAGAACCAACATATTCATAGAAGAAACTAGACAAGCTTGAACATGTTGAGGGTCCCAAATTGCCTTAAAATTTAGAGTTAGAAAGTAGAAATAGAGTGACCATGGTATTTTTCATTCAATGTATAACAAAAAACAATGATAACATGACTGCCTATCACATCTAAATACATGTCCTCATGACTAATATGGGGTACCACTAACTCACCACAAGGGTATTAGTTGAAACGACCTCAATGATGAGTGGAATCCTAAGATGAAATGCCTCTAGGATTCATATTGCAATGATTATCATGGGGAGTAGAAAAAATTCACAAAACCATGTTAATTTAAATAAAAAATAGTAATAAAAAACCAAGCTGAAAACAACTTCTTATATACTAACATGTTCAATGTAAAAAAGACTATTATTTTTTGAAACAAATTAATGGGGCAAAAGTCTACTAAAAAATCGTATCATGACAACCCCTAACCTCAAAAAGATGAAGGAATAAGGGAAATCTCAAACAACAATGGCACAATTTGTGTCACCATAACAAATCACATCAATATTTCATTGACAACCATCATAGATTTTCACCACAAAAATCTGTTAGGGATCTGTTGATGAAAACATACACATAAAAAAGACAAGATGAACTATTGACCGCCCATCATAGGTACAAAGTCTAGAGAGAATCTATCTCTATCAAATGATTGTGTACATATCTAGGGAAACAATCTAGCAAGGTACACTATCTCAGATGACACTAAATGAAACATCATGTTCACTACACAATAACTACTGAATTGAAAATGGATATTTGGTCTAAAGACCCTATAGAAGGACACATTTTCTAAGATGTGCTCATGTCACCTCAGGACACTTCTTTCAAAATAGAGGCATCATGATACATTATCAAGTAGTGAAAAATATAGAGAAATCATTAGTAGTGTGTCATGATATCCAGTCATATGATGATTGTATTGGCACAAGGTACTCGGTTGAGACACACACACTTGGGCTAATAAATTTATAACCCTTGTCAATGACATGTTGCAAATACACAAAGACTCACCCGCAAGCACACCAGATGGTTTCGTAGTATAAGAAGGCATTAAGATAGGGGTTGATCCTCAGGGAGAGAGGGGGTAGTAGAGCTATGTTAGTTCGACTATGTTCCAAATGTAGAGTCTCTGGTTAAAGGGTTCAACTTTCATTTGGCTGATTACATTAAAGATGGACAAGATATTAAACGAGAAAGAATTAAAACCTAAGTTAACCCTAGACAATTTAAGTCTTATTAGCAAGAAAGGAATCTAAGCAAGTAAAGGGGAATATTACACTAATACAAGCATTCTAAGATCTAACAATATACTAAAGTAGCAATTTAGGCAAAAGGCAACTAAGGACCTAAATTAGCAAGAACCAGGCAAGAGCAAGAACAACTAACTAGGAAAGTAAAGATATTAGCTAAGAAAGCATAAAATAAGCTATAAGGCAAATTAGGGTTGCGACAATATTGGAATCCATGGGCTATTTGGGGGAATGTACTTGTCAATTGAGTTAGGGGTGATAACATGTAAATGTTATTCTTTCATTTAGATTACCGAACCAAACAACAAGATAGATGCTAATGATTTTCCCTAAACTACTAGTTGCCATGGGTGGAGTAGGGTGTGTATAGGGGAACTTACCCCTAGAACCCCCTATACAACCTTATTAGGCTCACTTGAATTAGGGTCTAGCTCAAATTCAATCAGGATCTAATAAATCCTAGCTATATAGGATAGAATCTCTTAGGGAAATTGGAGTCCGAGGGTAGTAATGGAGGGTGGAAGTGAGGATTTGACACCTCACATCATCTACCATCTAGCCTTTAGGAAGTTCCACGCCAATTACACTAAATTATTCTAAACTAGATATTTAGATCTCTCACCTAGGTGTGGTATAATTGATTAGCATGTGGGAAAATGGGTAGCTATCTAGGGATCCATTAATTGGACTGAGGAGCAATTCCCAAGATAACTACTTGTAAGCAATTTCCCTAGAATCCTAGGTGTTTCAAGCACAATCCAATAAGAAATTTATGTGAAATGAAATAGAAGTATAATATAATCATTATAAAACGAAATTATAATGTTTACATATCACTTTCCCCCAACATGGTATCAAAGTAACATTTTTGACCCCAAATAGCCCACCTAGGGGCCTAAATACTCACAACAAAGGAGAATACAAAAATAAAGAAATGAGCAGAGCAGAAAGCCATAGTAGCTCAGTGGAAACTCCTCCTTCTCCACCTCTTAGCAACAATAGCTTGAGCACCCCATCCTCCAAGGTAGGATGACATGGAAATGGGGTAGAAATTGGCCAAAACCCTAAAAAGAAGGGTTTTGAAGTGGAAAGTGATGAAACATAAGTGGAATGAAGTAGTGGGTGGAATGAATGGATAAGGGGGTGCCTAGAGTGATTGAGAGGTAGTTGACCTCATGTTCCACCCAAGTATATATAGATGGTTGGGAAACACTGGGTAAGTGGGGGTATAATAGGGAATGTAGTGCAAAATTGTGCTAGGGTTGTTGGCCACCACAACCATTCTGGAGACCACAACCATGCTGGCTTTGGTGAAAAATGGTTGTTATGGGGTGGAACGTGTGTGCTGGGTGGGTGAAATATCAGGTTGTGAAATGGGGTTAGGCTCTTGGTGTCACAACCTTTATAATGCCTGGGCCCACTGCCCAAGGCTCTAGTAGAGTTTCAGGAATGACGACTGGCCCCACAGACCACCACTAGCCTTAACTGCGCACTTTGTCCTCACTCACACGCAAGTCGGGGTCAACTTCCCGACTAGTCACCCATCCTAGTACTACTCCAAGCTGAGCACGCTTAACTGTGGAGTTCTTTAGTGATGGGCTCCCAAAAAAGGAGGTGCACCTTGGTGATATGGGTAGTCCAATCATTCCTTTTAAGATTATGTTATCCGAGGCCTCAAATCCTAGGACGTTACAATCTCCCCCACTTGGACTCTTGATGTCCTCATCAAGGCTCAACTATATGGCCTCATTATATTTCCCCATTTCAGTGCAGACCCACAATGGCCCATGGACACCCAGCTCCCGATCACAGAATACCAGTGCAAGGGTGGCTACCTCAACCATGGACAACCCTTTCCTACATGACTGGACCGCACGGCTCAAGACTGACATGCCATGCCCATGTGGGCCCCACATACTGAAGGAGAATTGGCTCTGATACCATTTGTAACGCCTGGGCCCACTGCCTAAGGCCCTAGTAGAGTTTTAGGAATGACAATTGGCCCCACAGACCACTACTAGCCTTAACTGCATGCTTTGTCCTCACTCACACGCAAGCCAGGGTCAACTTCCCGACTAGTCACCCATCCTAGTACTACTCTAAGCTGAGCACGCTTAATTATAGAGTTCTTTAGTGATGGGCTCCCGGAAAAGGAGGTGCACCTTGGTGATATGGGTAGTCCAATCATTGCTTTTAAGATTATGTTATCCGAGGCCTCAAATCCTGGGACGTTACAACCTTGGTGAGCACCACAACTGTGGTGGGAGGTAAGGTCATGACCGTGTAAGGCCACACAACCATTTTGGGAGGAGGATTCTGATCACCACAGGCCTTCTGAGTCTTTAGCACCATGTCTGTGTTGGGCCACATGCCCGTGCTGAGTCCTTCTTTGCACGGTCATGCAGTCTAGAATAGTTGTTATGCTGAGTCTTGTCTTCAATGCTTGACTCTATGATTTTTCTATGGAATTGACTTTGATAGACGATCGTTCCTTGGTGCGACAACCATGCTGGGTCTTCTAAGACACTTTGCTCTTCATCTTTGGATTACCATGGACTTATTTTCTTGACTTGACTCTTGGCCACTAGGGGTAGGCTAGGGGAGATCTTGGACCTTCCTTAGACTCCTACAATGACAAAGGAACCCTAGGATCACCCCTCCTTCTCTCCCATTCACCCAAGCGTGGTCCAAGTACCTGAAAAACATGCAAAGAACATCTATAACTGCATTTCATAGTAATAAACATGTTAAGGGAAATGACATGCATTTTAATAAATATAGATCTGTTTGAAGTGCAAAAAGAAACCAGATGAAGCCTTAAAATAGGGCTGCATCAGCACACTTTATAATTGATTTGCTTATAATAAAGGCAATTCCAATTATTATGTTTGCTTCAATATGAGATAATGAATAAATATAATAATATCCAAAGAATGAATGACTCAATGACATGTGATTTTTTCAAGCTTAGCAGAATGCTGGCCTGTAACCCACATGGGGCAGTAAGGTGAATATACGAGGAACATTGAGCATATAGATATGGTAATGGTCCAACTATTCTAATAGTTTGTCAATAATGAAAGGGAGAACAACCTGTGTAAAAAAATTACAAAATCAGAACCTATTGCGATATATATCGACACATGTCCGTAAAACTATCACTCAGTTGTCTAGTTGCATAAGATCATTGAGCAATCAATTTTATGAATTCCCAATGACATATGATTTTGAGTTGAGGAATTGAACATGAATTAATGTGTATTCTAAGAGTATTAATTCTCATATAGGCCCTTAATCAGATATTATTGTGGAAATTAGGATAATAATACATTAAGACTAGCATGTGTGTTGACTAATGACTACTTCTCATTAGTAAAAAACATAGGTACTTGTTATGAACAAGTGTGATGGATAGACCCACATTGAGTATGATACATGGTAGACAAATATGGAGGTCAAAATCATATCTTCATGTGATATTGGTCATTGTGGTGCTTAAAACTAAAGTCACTAAATAATGACATGTTGTTTGGTGTGGTTTAACACTACTTAATGTGACCTTAAATAAGACTTGCAATACATGTAGTTCTTGGGTTCACAATGAAGCATGTGGATTATTGTGAGTGATGTAGATGGAATTTGTCTCTCATATTGGACTGATATCCCGATCACTTGAGGAGTGAGACTATGAAATGCATGGTCATGATCATGTGAACCAACATGTGATGTTAAGCTCATATGTATCTGAAATAGTCCACTCTAGATAAAAGATCAAAGATTGAACATAAAGAGGATGATATTTCCATGTCTTAGATTCAATTTGGATATTAGACACAAAGGGACCATACTATCACTATAACACTGATCACAATACTAGGTTGAAGTTGTCTTCCAACTCCTCCAATTACTTGGGTGGCAATGAAGTTCTTAGAGATACAAATAATTGTCTGTGCAATCTTAATATTATCATAGATATCACTATTGATGTAATTTGGAGTCTATAGGGTCACAAACATAGGATGCATAGGGAGGATGAGTATAATAATGGAAACATGATTATTGGTTACTAAAAGGTTTAGGGAATCAATTAAATCATTAATGGATTGACTGGAAGCCCACTTGCACTAATGGAAAGTCCACTTGCCCGACTAGACAAACCAACTGATTGAATGGAAAATCCAAGTGGTAGACCAAGCCAAGATCCACCCAATTGGTTGAATGGCTGGCCTAGTCAATTGACTGGATAAGATCAACCAATCAATAAAAATCTTTATTCTAGTCTCCTGATTAGACTAGGTCAATGGAAAAAGTGATAGGATATAATAGGTTATAACCTAGTCTAGTAAATCCATTTGAACCATTTACTTGGTCAAATTTTGTTTTATACAATTTATTTCATTACTTGTGATGTGAATAATGAAAACAACATGCATTGTTGGCTAAATTGGACATTATCTTCTTTTTTGATGATGATAAACATTTCCTTCTTATGGATTTAATGTGCTATCTAAGTGTTTCAGGTGACAAGAACTATCTCAATAAAGTTCAACCAAGAAAATTGTATCAAATGCTTGAGTTTTTCATATGTACTTACTTTGTAATACACTTGTATAATCAAACTATGGATCAACCCCACCTATCTAAAACCCACTTCTATGTCAAAACCAAGTGATTAGGATAGGTAGGTCATTAGATAGGTTTCCATTATTTGCATATCCACTCATAAAGTGATAGGTAGGTCATTAGATAGGTTTCCATTATTTGCATATCCACTCATAAAGTACTCCTCGGTCGAAATGTATGTCGATCGAAATGGAGCTCGATCAAAATTCTTGTCAACCAAAAATAGCAATTACATTACTTAAGTTCTGGGTCATTCTTGGCCAAACAAAATCTCGACCGAGATAGTCAGTCGAAGAAAAGTTTGATAGACAAGGAGCTATTGTGCTATGTTGGACCAAGAAGATAGACTGACACGTAGCCGTTAGAGAAATTTGAGCCAAGAGAACTGCTCAGTGAAATCTTTCTCAACTGAGACAGTTCTTGATCGAAATAATTGTCAACTGAGATAGTTCTAAAAACCAAGTTTATTAATGATCAAATTAGCTGTTGCAACTAAATTGATTGAATCCTAATGACTTCTTGACCTAGAATACCCTAGACACTCCTCATAGTTTTCCTAGCCACCTATAAACCATTCCTGTAGATAGTAGTGGTCTTAGGACACTCAAAACACAACTTGCACACTTGAGATACTATATTGTAAGCAAATTTGAGCTATAGAATTACACTTGCAATCTTTTATGATTGCTACTTTCATGTCTTAGCCATAGCTTTCCAATACCACCACTCATTATTGGCTTATCCTTTGTGGTTTGGTCCATAAGCTTGATATAGGACATTCTTCGAGCTAAATTATTGTATTCCCTTCTCCAATATCTTTTCTATGCTACTATACTATGGGTGGACTACTTCAAGGAGAGAAGTTTGTCCAGGATTATACAAGAGAAGAAGGAGTCTTCAGACAAGGTGATCTTTTTTAGCCATCAAATAAGAGGTGGTGATCCGATTCTCTTCAAAACCAATAAAAGAAGAGGTGGTTCAGTTCTCTTCTGTGTCTGTGAAAGAAGAGGTGGTTCAATGCTCTTTTGTGTTCATGCAAGAAGAGGTTAAGTAGGTGCTTTTACATGGTCCATAAAGAAGAGGGTAAATGCAATAATTTTACTTTGTAATTTGTTCTTACAGATACATAATAATTTTGATTGTTGCAAATCCTAGTTGGAAACAATTTGGTAGTGGACTAGTGTCATTTGATGGAACCACTCTAAATCACATGTTCTTGTAGTTTGCATCTTTTGTCCACTAACTTGCCTTTACTTCTACATTCTTTAAATAAAGTAACTTTCTTTGATTAAAAGTTTGTATAATATCTATTCACCCCTCTAGATCTTTCATTTGGTATCAGAGTAGGTCTCAGGAGCCTTAAAAGGTCTTGAAGAATGGGGCATAACATGCTTGGCAACTTCAACTTGGAAGGAAGACATGTGAGCCATCCACCAATGTTCGATGGATCAAACTATAGATACTGGAAAAAGAGGATGTAATTTTACTTCCAAGGAATCAATTTTGAACTATGGAAGGTGATATATCATCTATACGTACTTCCAACCACTGAGTTAGAACAATGAAACCCTGATACAATAAAGCAAGCCACACTCAATACAAAGGCATTAAGTATTTTTTATTTTTCTTTTTCAATTAGTGAATTTAATCACATATCCTCATGTGAAACTACACATGAAATTTGGCAAAAATTATCTGTAACACATGAAGGTACTACCCACGTTAAGAACACTAAAGATAGAATGTTAAAATAAAAATTATAACTATTTCATATGCAACCTAACAAATGTATTGAAGAAATATATGCAAGATTTTCTAACATTATCAACATCTTAAGTGCTTTGGGAAAACACATAAGCGAAGAAGACCAAGTCTCCATGATACTCAGATCATTACCTCCCAAATACAAGTCAAACATCACTATTATAGATGAAGCTAATGATCTTACAACATTGAAGATGGATCAGCTTATTGAGAACTTGGAAACATACAAAGTCACGCTAGAAGAGGAAGAAAAAGTAGAGGCCAAACAACAAAAGGGAGAAGGAAGGACCTCACACTCAAAGACAAGGCATCATCATGGAATGTCACTCAGGAAAGTAGCAATTCAAGAAGCCATGATGAATAAAACACGTTAATTGTAAATAGTAAGAAATATAAAATATTTCATTCTTCCAGGTGTTTTAAATGCAAAAAGACAAGGGAGAAAAATCCTATAAAGCCGCTTTGGATCAATCAAGTGATGATAGTGAAAGCAGTAAAAAAAAAGATATATAATGTCTCATGTCAAGAGAAGATGAAGAAGAAACCACCGAGGTAGATATTTTTGAATTATCTAAACAAGAATTAGTGAGTAGTCTTGTAGAATTTCATGCTAAGTACATTGGTTGAAAGAAACAAAAGAAAATTTTTGCCAAAACTATAAATGAACTTCAAGTTTATTTAACCAGTCTTAATTCTGATAATGATACACTGAAATATTCAAATGATGCATTAAAAGAATTTATTGAGGGTTTAAGGATAAAATTAATTGTTCTTGAAAACAAAAATAGTCTTCTGTCTCAATAAAAGGTTGATATGCTTGCTAAATTAAATGATTATCAAAATCAACCTATTTTATGTACACATTCAGATTATGATGTTTTGGTAAAAGAAAGAGATACTTTACTTTCAAATATTTCTCAAGTAAATTTGCATATAACTCAAAAACTTGCTGGAAATGTTGAATTACAAAGACAAGTTTTTAGATTAATGAGAAGAAATAAAAGTCTCGATAATATCCTAGATAATTCTTCTAAACAAGTAGGAAGAATAGGTTTAGCATATATACCTAAAAACCAACCTAAAACTAAAAAGACATATGTTCCTAACACTAGAACTATATATGTACCTAAAACTAAAGTTGTAAATTCTCAAAATATTGAAAAGAGAAATGAATTATCCTTTATCTCGTGTCTTTACTATAAATATTTTGGTCATTACTCTTTCCCATGTGAATATCGAAAGAAAGGAGCAATTGCCATGGTTTGGGTTACCAAACCTACAACATAAATAAAAACATTTAATAGGTTGAGATTAAACCCATTATGAATCTGGATAAAAATATTTATGTCTTATCTCAACTTAATATAATATACATGTGCATATCATTATAAAATTTTTAACTTGCAAAATTTATTAATATGAAATTCTAGTTTCTCTAGAACTTGTTCTCGGTTGTGAAAAACTTTGACTGAGAAGCTGCTCGGTCGACAAAGCTTCTTGACCTAAAACTAGTCTGTCAGAAGTTTAACTTGAATATTTAATCATCACAAGAAAATGCATTAATTTCAATCTTTCTGGCTTGATTATATTAGTTCCATCGATGCCATTTCTTTTATTTTACATTATCCATCACATATTCTACTTGGGTTCCAAAAACCTTCTCAAAATTGCAGGATTGGGTGGTTGATATTGTATGCTTCAAGCATATGACTGGAGATAAAAATATTTTCAATTCACTTGAAAAGAAAAAGGGAGGATCAGTCACATTTGGAGACAACTAAAAAGGTACCATCATGGGAATATGTAATATTGGAACTAATCTCACAATTAGGACTCTGCTATTAGTAGATGACTTGCACCATACTTTGCAAGTGTTAGTCAATTATGTTACAGTGGTTATGATATTCTTTTTAATAAAATTTGCTGCAAATTGCTTGAAGAAAACACAAATAATATAGTATACGAAGGAAAAAGAGTAGACAATATTTATATCCTTAGACCTAATCTATTAAATCAATAGTTGGTAAATTTCTTATTGCAAATGATGATGCTCAAAATATCTAGCATATAAGATTATGACATGCTAGCACTCATGTTGTTTGAAAATTAATTAAACATGATCTAGTTCATACTTTGCCTAAAATCTCTTTTGATAATTCCAAAAATTGTGAACCTTGTATCTTAGGAAAATAAATTAAAGTTCTTTTAAAGAAAAACAAATCCTTACTACGTATAAACCTCTTGAAATCATACATATGGATGCATTTGGACCTATGAGAACACAATCTATAGGAGGAAATACATATTGCTTTTTATTTGTTGATGACTACAGTAGATATGCCTGGGTGCATTTTCTTTCTGGAAGAGATGATACTAATGGAATATTTATTCAATTTTGCACAAAAATTGAAAATCAACTTCAAAATAAAATTTGCATCATTAGTAGTGATTACAAGGGAGAATTTGAAAACCATACTTTTGAAGATTTTTGTTTATCTAAAGTCTATACTCACAATTTTTCTGCTCCTTGCACTCCACAACAAATAGTATAGTTGATAGAAAAACTCATTCTTTGTAAGAAATGGCAAGAACCATGATGTTAGAGCATGACACACCTGAAATAGTTTGGGCTGAAGCTGTTAACACTGCATGTTATGTTCAAAATAGACTCTCAATTCACCCACAAATTAAAATGACTCCTTATGAAATGGATTACTTTCACACCTTTGAAACTCCATGCTATATTTTAAACACCAAAGATGATAGAGATAAATTTGATCCTAAATCATAAAAAGGATCATTCTTAGGTTACTCAACCTCAAGTAAGGCCTACATAATGTTTAATACTATCTCAAAGAAGTAGAAGAATCATTTCATGTAACATTTCATGAAAATCCAACAAACAATGAAATAGAAAATGATCTGCCATCACTAATTGAAGATTTAACAATATCACCTAAAGAAAATAAAAATGCTGAAAATGAACAAAGTCAAAATCAAAATGAAGAATCACATTAAACCATTCCAAGAATAATAAAATACCATCCACAAGATCTAATAATTGGCGATCCTTTTGATAAAGTAAAATCTAGATCTTCTTTTAGATGTAGCTAACACCGCATTTGTATCCATAATTGTACCTAAAAAGGTTGATGAGTCTCTTAAAGTTGATTATTGGATAATATGATATAAGAACTAAATCAATTCACAAAGAATGTTGTATGCGATTTTGTTCCTAGACCTCAAGATAAAACCATTATCCGAACTAAATGGGTATTTTGTAATAAGTTAAATGAAGCCAAGGAAGTTGTTAGGAACAAGGCTAGATTGGTTATTCAAGGGTAGAATCAACAAGAAGGAATTGACTTTGATGAAACCTATGCACCAATAGCTAGACTTGTATCAATTTGTATGTTATTAGCTCTAGCTACACAAAAAATAATCAAACTCTTTCAAATGGATGTTAAAAGTGAATTTTAAATTATATAATACAAGAAGAAGCCTATGTTGCTCAACCTCCCAATTTTTAAGATCAAAAACATTTTTATTATGTCTATGAATTAAAGAATGCACTATACAGTTTAAAATAAGACCCTAGAAATTGGCATGAATGCCTCAAAATTTATCTTTTTGAAAATAAATTCTCTATGGGAAAACCAAACCCTATACCATCTATCAAAATGTATGAATAATATTTTCTCACAGTTCAAATATATGTTGATGATATTATTTTTGGTGCTTTGAATGAATCACTTTGTACACAATCTAGTGATATTATGCAAAAAGAATTTGAAATCAGTCTCATGGGTGAGTTAGCATTTTTCTTGGGTTTTCAAATAAAAAAACTTCTCATGCCATTCTTCTAAACCAAGAAAAATATACAAAAGAACTATTAAAATGATTTAATATGGAAAAATTGCAAGCATGCCTCAACTCCGACAAGCACCTATGCTAAAATCAACAACGATGAAGATGGTGAACCCATTGAAAACTCTAAGTATAATGTAGTTAAGTATAATGGATTACCAATCATTTTTGTGCTTAATGAATTCTCTAATCATTTTTGGGCTTCACGTCCCTTGAAAATAATTGAGAAATCAATTTTGGTTTTTGTCTTTTGATTTTTATGGCTAAAACTGACATTTTTTATATCTTGACTACTATGTCTAAACATGAGTTTCATATTTAGGGAGAGTATCCCATTAAGAGGGAGTCATCTTATATTCATAACTTTCTACCTTTTTGATATGACAAATGGGGGATAAATACTTCTAAGCAAAACTTAATTCCTTGAGTTTTATGATTTTATATGAGATGCATTGCCATATATTAATTATTGCACTCTACTTTGAGACCTGGATGATATATTCCATATCTCTCTGACATAAATATGCACACATTTTAAGATGCTCAAAGAAAAGATCACCAATGTATGAAAATTCCATTTTGAGATTTTGCCTATAATTAGAATATTTGCCATCTTCAAAAAGGGGGAGATTGTTGGCTAAATTGGATATTAGCTTCTTTTTTGATGATGATAAACATTCCCTTCTTATGGATCTAATGTGTTATCTTAGTGTTTCCGGTGACTATAATTATCTCAACAAAGGTTGATCAAGAAAATTGTATCAAAATCTTGAGTTTATCATATGTACTAACTTTGTAATACACTTGTACAAACCAAGCTATGGATCAAACCCCCCTATTCCAAACCTACTTCCATGTCAAAATCAAGTGATTATGATAGGTAAGTCATTGGATAGGTTTCTGTTATTTGCATATCCACTTAGAAAGTACTCCTCGGTCAAAATGTATGTCGACCAAAATGGAGCTTGATCAAAATCCTTGTCAACCGGAAATAACGATTACATTACTTAAGTTCTGGGTCATTCTCAGTCAAATAAAATCTTGATTGACATAGTGGGTCAACAAAAAGTTTGACCGACAAAGATCCATTGTACTATGTTGAGCCAAGAATATAGACCGATACACATCCATTAGAGCAATTCAAACTAAGAGAACTACTTGGTCAAAATCATTCTCGATTGAGACAGTTTGTGGTCAAAATAGTTCTCAACCGAGAAAATTATGGAAACCAAGTTTATTAATGATCAAATTAGTCGTTGCAACTATATTGACATAATTCTAACGGCTAATTCTCGACCTAAAACACTCTAGATACTCCCCATAGTTTTCCTAGCCACTTGTAAACCATTCCTATAAATAGTAGTGGTCTTTGGACACCCAAAACACAACTTGTACACTTGACATACTATACTTTGAGCAAATTTGAGCTATAACATTACACTTACAATATTCTACAGTTGCTATTTTTGTCCTATCCATAGTTTTCCAATACCACCACTCATCATTGGCTTATCCTTTGTGGTTTGGTCCATAAGCTTGATATAGGACATTCTCCGAGCTAACATGTTGTATTCCCTTCTCCAATCTCTTTTCTATACTACTGTGCTATGGGTGGAGTACTTCAAGGAGAGAAGGCTATCCAGGACTCTGAGCAAGAGACAAATGATTCTTCTCACAAGGTTTGTGATGTGCGTATTTCATATATACATTTTGCACATCTTCGCACACAAATTCAGTTCATTTTGTTCTTTATTTAGCCACTAATCATACTTAATTTGCCATATTTTAGTGATTTTACTTGTTACATGATTTTAATCATAGGTACACATCAAGGATGAAAAAATGGGGATAATCCAACTCAAGTCCAACCTTAGTTGGATTCATTATCTATTTGTAGCTGATACATAGTTGATCCTGAAGAAATAGCACAAGACACGCCATGTCTTTATATGTACATGGCGTGTAACTTTCTAGGATGGTCATTCCTCCATGCAAATTTAAGAACATGTCATGTGTTATTTAACTCACATATATGTAAGTTTCCAGTGGCCTTTGTCCCCAAACTACATAATAAAATACATGTCGTTTTGTCATCAAGACATGATGTGTCCGCACGTTCAAAGACCAAAGTTCAATTTTCTACCCAAGTACACGGGCATGTGTTTATTAACACAAGATGTGTACCACCCACCTGGGTCGACTCCAGTTGTAGCTACACAATATGTCTTTATTGGAATGCATCGTGTACTTATCACAAAAATATAGTTCAAATGCCAGTACACTATGCCACACGACGTGTCTTCACAAAGACACTTCGTGTCTTTATCACTTTTCTGTAGATTTCAGAAGCAACCACCCCTTGTTTTAAAAACAAGTGTAGCCACTTGGGATAGTTATCACTCATCATTTTGAAGCACTTTTCGACTAGAGAGAGTTGCAAAGCAAAAGAGGGGCGAATTTGGGGAAGAAGGTGAGGTTTCTTGAGAGAGAACCTCCTTTCTTCATCATTTCCTTCCCCTTTCTCCTCCAAGGGTGTAGCTGAGCTTCTCTACTACGGACAAGCTTCTCGGGAGGGAAGATAGTCTGAGTTGGATCTCTTACAAGGGTGGAAATTCGTCCTCAAGCTCGAGTTTTACTCCTTCCACTTCAGTCTCGTTCACTCTAGCTTTTCTTCTTTCTAATCATGGAAAACTGTGAAAATTCTACAATGTACTTGTGTTTCTTCATCATGTAAAAGTAGAACCTTTATTCTTGGGCATGGGAGAGTAGATCCCATGCTATGACTCATGTGAAATTTTAATTTACATCTGATGCTAGTTAATTTGCTTCTCCATGAATTTTTATGGCGTTTTACTACTTGTATGGTTGGCTGGCCACCAATTGTACATGATTGCTTCTTTGTGCTATTTGGGAGAATGTACGAGGGAGTAGGGAGTAGATATCATGAAAACATGATCTTGA
Source organism: Alisma plantago-aquatica (assembly GCA_963693085.1). Classification (NCBI taxonomy): domain Eukaryota; kingdom Viridiplantae; phylum Streptophyta; class Magnoliopsida; order Alismatales; family Alismataceae; genus Alisma; species Alisma plantago-aquatica. The sequence continues at coordinate 1,587,671,999 of OY856409.1, read as the reverse complement.
TCATGGGAGTGGCTAGAGAATGTTGAGGATCCAAGGTTACGTTCGAATCTAAGCATAGACATGGGAGTGCTATGTGAAGATGAGAACCATCTCATGTCACTACGAGGTGTATGATAACAGAAACCTCGTTGTAGATTTATTAGCATATCTAATTTTGTAGTTACACATGATGTGATAGTATGGTGGTGAAATATTATGTCCAAGACCTTCTAAAATATGATCTTAACCTTTAAATTTAAGTTTTTGTTGTTTACTTGTCATCTAGTTAATTGCAATCAAACTCAATTGTTGTAATTTGACTTAGATTTATGAAAGTTAGCTCTTTTGCACCTAGCTAGCCTAGCTCTCTGTGGCTCGACCTTGGCTAAAATTGATCCTAGATACTTGCGGGTGATTGATGAGTTGAGACATATAATATTTAAAACTTGCTTGCCTTGGACAATCAACAAGTTTTTGGCACCGTTGCCGGGGAGGTACAATAATTTTGGTTAGATTAAAAGTGCTAGTTAGTCTTCGAGACTAAGTCATCATTTTCCATCATTCATATAGTGATACCTTTTTAGTTTTGTGATTCTCACTTAAATATTGCTTTTGTAGGTTACATGTGTCACTCTAAGAGGGGTCTTGAGACATCAATCTTCTTGAACCCAGAAATTGAGCAAACTTTTTACAGTCGAAAGAGAGCAAGGAGAGGTGATAACTCTACAAACTTGGAGGGATCACAAACATAATAATCTCATTCAACATCTTCACCACTGTCCTCACCCAATCACTGTTAGGAATCAGAGATGGAGGACAAAGCCCGCTTAAGGAATTCACTATGCTGACTACCATCAACATATGTGGAGCCATTGATCATGCTACTATTAAAGCTAATAATTTCTCCACCAGTCCCACCATAATGCAGATGATCCAATAGAACCATTTTGGAGGAACTCCTATGAAAGATCCAAATCTTCACATACTCGAGCTTTTGTAGTACATGAACTCCTTCAAGATCAATGGTCTTCCAGCTGAAGGAGTACGTCTACTCCTATTCCCATTCACCTTACAAGACCGAGCCAAGGCGTGGCTCACCTCTTTGGCCAAGCAGTCCATCAAGAGTTGGGATGAGATGTTGCATGATTTTCTTACCAAGCACTTTCCTCCAAGTAGACAACTCAACTAAGTGTCCAACTCAAAAACTTCAAGAAATAGGAAGATGAAACACTCTATGACACATGGGAGAGATTTAAAGACTTGCAACACCTTTGTCCTCACCATGGTTTGACCAATTGGCCGCTACTACAAACTTTCTATAATAGGGAATTCTACAACACATGTATGACTATTGATTCTATTGCAAATAGAGATCTAATGAACAAGTCCTATAGTGAAGCATATGCTATTATTGAAGATATGGCACTCAACCACAGTCAGTGGAGCACTGAAAGGATCAACCAACCCTGTTCATCAAGTAGCTCAACTGAGAAATCTAGTGGGAAGCATACTATAGATGCAGTAGATATCATTTCTACCAAGCTTGATGCTTTAACTAAAAAGTTTGATAAGGTTACCACTCACCCTATCCAAGAAGCTGAGCAAGTGTGTGAAGCATGTGGTGCATCTGGTCACAACTCTTCTTCTTGTTTTGCACCACCAACAAACACCACAAAGATGCCAGAGCAGGTGAATGCAGTAGGCAATTTCAGTAATAGACAAGCCTACAACCCTTTCTCAGAAACCTACAATCCAGGATGTAGGGACCATCCAAATTTCTCTTATAGGAACAACAACTCTTGGAGGCAATAGCATCAAGGTCAAACTTAAAATCAACAACAACCTATGAGCAAATGCCAGCCTATGAACAACAATCATCAACAACCGCCGGGATATCACAACAACAAAAGTAGGAATTTCAACCAACTTCCGCAAATGAGTCAGCCCCAACAAAAGTCCAATTTGGAAAGTCTTCTTGAGACTTTTGTGACTATGCAAATTCAACAGAATGATGAGTTCCAAGCATACATTTATCTCTTGAAAGATGCCATCACCCAACTCTCTTCTAAAGTTGATGGGATTGTCACCCATACAAAGATGCTAGAGAACCAGATTGCTCAACATTCTTTAGCCAGTAAAAAGCCTCCTCTAGATCACTACCCAGACAACTAGAGTTGAACCCACGTGAATGCAAATACATTTCTTTAATAGGTGAAAATGTCATAAAGAGGCCATTATCGGAAATAGAAAAGAAAGCTGATGATAAGAGGGAAGCTGATGGTGAATAGAAATGAAGGAACAAGGAGTCGAATGAAGAACAACCATCCTACAAGCCAACTATTCATTTTCGACAGAGATTAGCAAACTAGAAGGATGACACCAAAATCCACAAGTTCATGGACATACTCAACAAATTGTATGCCAACCTTCCCTTGTCTAAAGTGACTGACGAGATGCCCTCCTATGCCAAGTTTCTTAAAGACCTTCTAACTAAAAGGAGGAGGATGGATCACATGGAAACTATCATGCTATCTAAAATATCTAGTTCTATCATTCAAAATAGGTTACTAGATAAATTTGATGATCAAGGTGCCTTCACATTGCCATGCAATATTGGTGACACAACATTTGACAAAGGTTTAGTTGACCTTGGGGCCATCATAAGCCTTATTCTATTTACATTGTGGGAGCAACTTGATATCAGAGAATTGAAACCAACTAAGATGGCCATTTAACTAGATGATCACACCATTAAGTATCATATAGATGTTGTAGAAGATGTGCCCATCTAAATGGGAATTTTTTTCATCCATTGATTTCATTATGATTGATATGAATGATATTCCTTCCAACCCTATTCTCTTTGGAAGATCCTTTCTCCGCACAGCTAATTGTATAGTCTATGTACGGGAAGGAAAGATCACTCTTAGAGTAGGAGGGAAGATAATGGAGTTCTCCATTTTATATGCAATGAAAGCCCCAAGCGAGATGGAAAATATCTGCCTAGTGGATTATATTGAATTTTTTTTGGAGAAAGATGAAGAGACTTACTCTATACTTTAAAAGAAGGACCTTGTGGGAGTTGACCCCACATTGGGATAGATTTCTTTATTTAGTATCACTCAAGAACATTTTCATTCACAAAAATAAATTTGTCATGGATGAATGTTATAATTTAGACCCTCATAGCCATATATAATCACCTTTACATGTTCTGACCAAATGAAGATGACTTCTGTAAATATTCAAAAAGACATGGCACATCTTTATTTGAACACATCGTGTCCACCCTCACAGATGGGCATTCTAAGCAAAACTCCAGAATACACGACATGTTCAATGTGCGACACGGTGTGTACGACCACATAAGTCATATGCTGGAAATTCACACAACGTGTCTTTATTTGAACACGTCGTATCCTTATCAGTAAAAATAAGCCATAAGTTCATTGGAAATGTACACGATATGTTTTAATTAGAATACACCGTATTACTTTGTTCATTGAAATATAAAAAAGACTTGCTGGAATCATACAAGCCATGTCTTTATTTGCACATGACATGTTCTTATAAGTTTGGGGAACATCAAGGATCCTGGAATCCTACACGTCATGTCTAAATTGGAACACACTATGTCCTCTTCTTCAAGGTGAATTTCAAAAGAGAAGGCAATTTGTAAATGGGAACACACCGTGTCCTTAATAATACATGTCGTGTCTGAACACGAGAAATTAGGTTTTAACCCTAAACCCCAGCTAGTGGGTTCATTCCACCAAACTCTTAGTCATGTGAAAGAGCTCTTAGCCGTGTGCACCCTCTCTCGTGCATCATCAAGCTCCAAATCATCACTGCAAGCTTCCCTTCCTCACTGGATCAAGTTCCTTCATACGTGAAGTTCTGCATCATATTCCCTAAGATCTGCCCTCCACCTATTATTTTCCGATGGATCTCATCTTCTCTGGTGGATCTTCTTCTTCTATGATGGACATCGTAGGAAAGGAGTCTCTAAAGAGCCCCAAATCTACATCCAAGGCACCACCGGAAGCCTCCTCCGCCTATATATTCACTTCCAAGCATCGATCCAACATCAAGGATGAGTTTTGCCAAGCGCCACTATCATCCTCGACCTCCAGACGCACAATAGATGCAGGTACACAATGTGTACTTCTTCGAACATGTCATGTCTTCTAGTACAGTCGATGTACTTTGCACCCTTTTGCTGTCAGAAGACATGCTGTGTCTCTTCCAGAACACACTGTGTCATAGGCATTCAACTTAGTTTATCATTGCACTACTATGAGAAATACAGATCATGTCCTATCTAAGACACACCGTGTCCGAGTGTATTTCAGCTCAACCTCATCAACGATGGCCCCAATCAAGCAAGCATCAAAGCATCGACATGGAGAGAGCTCATCCTCAGTCCCAACCTATATATCCACCACCCAGTTCAGGGTGACTGAAGCTGAAGACTCCACCTACAAGTGTTGGGTTTTAGGGGAGACAGAGAAGGCAGCGGAAACAAAAATTTTCTCCCCCAACCCATACCGAGGAAACGCGTCAACGTCTATATAATAGGAAAGGATGGTTTGTGGAATCATACCTTGTCCCGAGGCTTGCTCGGCGACATAACCTCGCACAATGCGCGGTCTTCAACTCCGGTCTTGGACGGTGTCTGTGCAGCTCCTGGTCGCACCGGGACTGACGACTCCTCCTCCTACCGGACTGTCGGATGACAGTTGTCCTCCTGAGCGGCAGTGTCCTCCCGCCTCTGTAGTAGTCCACACGGACCACCTGGAACTCCACTCTCCTTGTCCCACAAGGAAGTGGAAGGAGTCGCACCCTCCTGTTGACGTACTAGTCACCAACACACTCTCCTGCTACCAGTTGCAACTGCAGTTGTCCTTCCCTTGCTGCACCTCCCTTTTGCGGGAAGCACTTGCTCGGGATCTCTCACGGTTACCAAAACTAGAGAGAACGACAACTTCACAAAGCAACCGGCTTGCATTGAGTTGTACTTTGAGAAGCCCCCAATACCCCTATATATATAGGCGGGTCATGGGACAGGGTTCTCTGTGCCCGACAATATGGGACTAAAGCAGGAGTAGAAGGGTTCGAGATTTTCCACAAAAAGCAACCAACTCGCAACCTGAACCGATCGGTTCACAAGTGAACCGGTCGGTTAGGGACCTGAACCGGTCGGTTGGAGCACCAACCGATCGGTTGGGACCCATGAGCCGATCGGTTCACTTCTGAACCGGTCGGTTCGTGGTCCTGATCAGTTCCCGATTGACTTTCCAACTTTCGTTTCTAATTGGTATCGAATACCAATCCTTGTTCCAATCAAATTGGGCAAGTGAAACGCAAGGAAAATTCTCACCGACCTGACTTTCCCAACTTGCTCGGTTGCACCAGTTGAACCGATCAGTTCAACACTTGAACCGCTCATTTCACCCTGGGCTTGAGCTGATCGGATCAACACTTGAGCCGACCGGTTCAACAACCTCAGCCGACCGGTTCAACACTTGAACCGATCGGTTGGGAGTACAGGTTGTGCAGAATCAGTCAAATGCGATTTCAATCAATACGATACTCCAATCAATGCGTCCAACACCTTGAACCATATGATACTGAGCTATCTACTGATTGAGTGTTTAATTGAACTACTAAACTCCTTTAGTAATCAATCTAAACGTTGCTTGTGGACAAAAACTCCTCTTCCAGGTTAAATCCTATGTGTGTGACCCTGCAGGTCCATTTCACGTTGGCAGTGAAAGTCCATAATACTTATGACTTCACAAGCAAAGAGCGGTGCCTAGTCACACATCATTGCTACCCAAGTGAAAGTAGAAAGTTGGAGAACAACTTTCATCCTACAATCCGTGAATGGTGTTACAGTGAATGTATAATTCCTTTGTCACTGATATCCCGAATGAACTCAAGGCATGGAACAGTCATCCTGTCAACGTTCATTCACTTTCTTGATCTCAGAGCAGATTGAAGGAGATATGTATGACATCAATATCACATACTGATTCACACATGCGTGCGCACACCTATCTCAATCCTACTCATCAAGTGGCCTTGGATATCAAACTCCCTCAGGAGGGACAAATCCCATATCTATCACTCACCCCTCAAAAGCCCCATGTGTCAAAGCCACCCAATCATCACCTTTATAACAACCCATGTTTCAGGACTGCGTTTGATGATGTCAAAGTGTGCCCAACGACATGTGTTGAGTGTAGTGATTTCAGGTCTAAGAATCACACTCACCACCATCACTGTGAGTACTGACTGTGACCACCATCTCATGGTTCCATGTGTCAAACTCACGGTGGGTCTGTCCGGTACCTTGTTCTCTAACAAGTACCTATGTGTTTGGTTTGATATCTCTATATCATGACTAATGAGATTCTGTCATCAACCAACACCACAATCTAGTCTTGTGTGTCATTGTTGTCTATCTACCTTCCACAATGACATCTGACTAGGGACATAACAAGAATGTACAAACTCTTAGCATCCGTATGATCTCATCGTTCAGGTCCTCAACCTGAAAGCATACGACATTGAGTACTGTCATTCTCTAGACATTCAATCTGTTCTATCACTATCTCATATGACTGAACCAGAAAGAATTGGAAGCTTGCCTTTGATGTTTATCAAATTAATCTTAATGTATCCCATCAATCATCCCATGATTGGCTCTCAGGGCATACATACCAACAGACTCCCACTTGCACTGCGAGCCAACCACTCTTGAATCATATTCATCGTGATCTTCAAACATGTCCCACATGTTATTGTGCTCTTAGTGCGAACATAGTGAGTAATGACAACACCTTGCCAAAGTCAGTATAAACTGCATGTCTCTCATCTCTTCGTTGTACGTCGCACGTATGAGATGGAGTTGCCGTAATATGCGATCTAGTATTCCTTTGCTAACCTTTAGCCACATTGCATGATCAAGGATTCCAGACTTGTCATCAATGAGTGGAATATCTATAAGTTCATCTCATGAACTTCCAGATCCATATAGTATCTACTGCTGTTCTCTAACACATAGATACTTGGCATTTCCTTTTAAATAGTTTTATTGGAACATTTCCAATTATCAACCAACTTTCACTTTTATACATCCTATGTATATTTTGCGATTAATTTTCTGTCCTTTCGGAAGTTCGCATCAATGTAACTCTTTACATCAAACTCTTCCTTATCTCCATGGAACTAGTACTTCATAAGTACTTATCAAGTTCTCATGGTATTCCAGTAACCCTTACTGGAAGTAGACAAACATCCACTCGTCATGTCCCACATACGAGTTATCAGGATGAGCACATCATATTGTCATGTCATACATACAAAATGATGAATGCATTTTATTCTTGCCATGTCATACATGCAAGACAATGGGATGATTACATACATGATAGATCCATATCTATTCTTAGTGTTCCCATTCTTCATAAGAATTGGACACTTGGCCTTGGGATACTAATATCCATATAACATGGACAAGTTTTCTCCCACTGAATCTGTGCATACTGAACCCTTCAGTACAGATTGCCAATGTATGCTTTCTCTTTTCAGGTCAAGAGGTTTTTGAGAACTATCTCTATAGATCTCTATTCCTATCATATAGGAAACATCTCTATCTTCCTTAAAGATAATTTCCACTTTTGGATTTCCATTCTAGAACATTTCCATTTCACATCAACATGTGGAATGTGAACACGCTCCCACTAAATCACAGATCCCTTCTTTATCTTTGACATATCAGTCAAACCCTTTGACTATATCATCAAAGTAAAGATCCAATTTTGAGTTGCTTGTACTCAATCAATCATATTGATTAGTCCATTGTAACTTATAGACTTCATTTGCATTAGTGGATTCATAAACCTTATAGGCTGTGTCACGTACACATCCTGGTTTTATTCCTCATAGGAATGAAGTTTTAGTATCCATATGCCAAAAGTCTTAGTCATTAAGTTGCAATCAACAAACATCATCCTTCTCAAAATGTTATCCATGTGTCTTAACACTTAAGACTCATTTGCACTTATGGATTTTATCCAATGAGTGCTACCATCAAGGTCATACCTTATGGTTCACATGGAAACATTTAGGATGTAATGATCATAAATCATAACTCAAAATTCGGTTCCTCATATTCATCTAGATAGTTGACTCATCACATGAACAACTCATCACATAGATAATTGAGGTGTATCTGTTAAGGATATAAGAATTCACAACCCTTGTGATTCTTAATTTCCTTTATTAGTGTGGGGTATTCTTTTATTAAGAAGAATTCAGTTATTCGATAATCATTCTCTAACTCCTTAGAGTATGATTCCTTCTTGATTTAGGCATCACCATGCCTTAATCATGAGTTCACTATGATACATTATCATAATCACTCGTAAGGATCTCAAACATTTGGTTCAAGTGTTTCATTCATTGATCTCATCAAGAATTAACACTTTACCAAATTTGCACTTCATCTATGAAAATCATGAACACTTCAGGATATTCATATTGGTATTTCTCTAAACACCATTAGAAGTATTAGCATTTGTTCCAATAGGTATGTAAATACATCACATGTATTATACCTAATAGGATAATCATTCTCCCACTACCATTCGTGAAGATTGATTAATCATGTCCAAGATATTCATGTCTCTTACTGGTTCTCTAACCAAAAGAGTCTAGATTTATCCATCATATGGAAACTAGAAATGAATTTCTTATGATGTATGCTAATTTAATTGTTTGAGTTATCAATAAATTTAGGTATCATTTTATCTTATACATACCATGTATTACAAGATAAACAAGGCATTGCCACAAAGATCATATCTTTAAGATTGAAACATCAATTTTATTAATTGCCATCATTGTCATACAATATGCAATAATAAAGTGTTTCTATCTATTGGCAATATATGAAATAGTAGTTCTCAACTCTATTTTGTGCCCTTTAGGCTGAAATAAACTGAAAGATACTCCTATCTATGGCAGCAACACTTGCTCCAATGATGGGTACTTCTTTCTTGGTCCTTTCACAAAGGCCATCACTTCTTTGCGGATATTGCATATCATATATGACATATCCATATCTTGGTATCATATACCTCGGATAAAGAAGTGGTTCATTTCATGATACCTTAGGTGGAGATCTCCATCCCCTCCTTCATCTTCTTTTGTTCTTCCAGATATAGAGGGCAGTTCCCTCATACACCCTTTCCCCATGTGCCTTGAGGCTGAAGACGGCTTGGATTTCTGGCTAGCATCAGAACACTTCTTAGCTTTGCCCTTGTCCTTGCCCTTAAGAATTACCTTTTCTTTGATCACATCAAAGATTATGGTTTGTCTTTCTTTATCTTTGCCTCTACTATCCTCAACATGTCCAACAACTTTGTCAACGCTTGTCAAAGTCGTTCATGTTGTAGTTTATCATGAACTGTATGATTTTGCAACACTTGCAGTATCATACCAATAGCCAACTCTTGGCTCAGAGGGAATCCTTCTTAGTCAGGTTTTCCACATACCCAATCACATTGAGTGTGTGAATACCTTACTGGATCTCCTTCTGTCATGACATACTAGGACAGTATCTTGGAGACATCATATGTCTCATGTTGTCTCTACAACTCATAGTTCAGAGAACACAACATCAAGCACTCCTCATCAATGTCATCCTCGGTATGCTTCCATAAGCATACTTTCAGCCATTGATGTGGTGGGATCGAGTTCATCTGGTTCTGGTATAACTAGGACTTAGAGCTTCCGCTCTTTGATTGAGAACACTTCTCATCATCATCCTAACCAGTCGTGGAATTATTCCCATTTAATTTGTTGGTCTCAAAGACTGATCGCAAATAAAGTGATTTGTTGATTAACCATTTATTTTAACAAAAGGGAAATATATGCAATTTTAGTCCAAAAACTCATTTTTGACTTATTTGATTGATTTGACAAGTTGACGATATAATTAGGCCTTTAATTAATTATCGCTCCCACTATTTTACTTCAAATTGATAGCCCTCACCATCAATTCGGAAGATTGCAGCGTACAACCTTCTAGTGGGCAAGATCCTGAAATCCTCTAAGTCATGAGTCAGCTTTGGCTGATCGCCCACAACTTAGATATCTCAGGTAGGAAACTCTTGCCAATTGCATCATATGCAACTCTTATTGAATGAACATGCACAACACCTTGCCATGAACATTCCTTGCCTCTGGGCCTAGACGCTCTAAGAATCACCAGTTAAGTCTAACCCAAAAGCCGACACAGTAAACATACACCCTGCTTTGGCAGAACCTACATGTCTGCCCTTCACACTTCCACAAGATAGACGGCGCACCACGCTTTGGCATAACCTACGCTTGGTCGATAGAGTTTTTCATGTGTGCCGCTAATGGAAGGCATATAAGACTTAATATTTTAATGAGGGATTTGGTTTTATATACATATACATATCCAATCACCACAATACATAGTACGTATCATATACATGCTATATCCCACAGAAAACATGCACAAAAATGATAAAAAGTGATGATTATGGCCATCCTAATGTGATTCCTCGAGCCAAGAGGAATCACGGTCATCTAGGTCAACATCATATGCAACCTGTACAAGATGAACTTCTGTGCCTTGCCTTCCGAGTTGATCAACTCATCTCATGAATGATCTGTACTCTCCAGCCGGTCGTCTGGGTGACATCATCCGATCGGTTGGCTCCTCCAACCGATCGGTTTGCCTGGTCGTCGTGCATCTCGTCATGTCTGCCACCTGCTCGTCTCACTCCTAGAACCGGTCATCAACCGATCGGTTCACTCCTTGAACCGACCGTCTGGAAGGTCAGCCGATCGGTTCACGCCTTGAACCGATTGTCTGAGCAGTCGTCTTGATGTCCTCCGGTCTTCGACATAACAGGAAATAAAATCTATCCTATTATTACATTGCTTAAAAGAAGAAACCCCGAGTTACATTCAGGGGGGAGCAAAGGTAGGAAAGAATCTCGAATTATTTCGAGTTACATCAGGAATAAGAGAGGGAAGATCGGTGCGCAGACCGAGATGCATGCAACCACAAACAACCACACACAGATAGGGGTTTATAGGCCATAATCACGCTACACACATTCACCACAAAACTCGTTTAAGGGCGACGCGTATCGAGTGCATTAATAATACATATCATATATGTAATTTGGGATTTGTGGATTTAGGATTGGACATGCATAAAGCCAATATTATTCGCATCGTATGCAATAATTAAAGGCGACAAACCAAAATCGATCATATCGATATTCCTAAAACATAGAGCAGTTGACGTGGCTCTGATACCACTGTTGGGTTTTAGGGGAGACAGAGAAGGCAGCGGAAACAAAAATTTTCTCCCCCAACCCATACCGAGGAAACGCATCAACGTCTATATAATAGGAAAGGATGGTTTGTGGAATCATACCTTGTACCGAGGCTTGCTCGGCGACAAAACCTCGCGCAATGCGCGATCTTCAAATCCGGTCTTGGATGGTGTCTGTGCAGCTCCTGGTCGCACCGGGACTGACAACTCCTCCTCCTACCGGACTGTCGGATGACAGTTGTCCTCCTGAGCGGCAGTGTCCTCCCGCCTCTGTAGTAGTCCACACGGACCACCTGGAACTCCACTCTCCTTGTCCCACAAGGAAGTGGAAGGAGTCGCACCCTCCTGTTGACGTACTAGTCGCCAACACACTCTCCTGCTACCAGTTGCAACTGCAGTTGTCCTTCCCTTGCTGCACCTCCCTTTTGCGGGAAGCACTTGCTCGGGATCTCTCACGGTTACCAAAACCAGAGAGAACGACAACTTCGCAAAGCAACCAGCTTGCAATGAGTTTTACTTTGAGAAGCCCCCAATACCCCTATATATATAGGCGGGTCATGGGACAGGGTTCTCTATGCCCGGCAATATGGGACTAAAGCAGGAGTAGAAGGGTTCGAGATTTTCCACAAAAAACAACCAACTCGCAACCTGAACCGATCGGTTCACAAGTGAACTGGTCGGTTGGGGACCTGAACCGGTCGGTTGGAGCACCAACCGATCGGTTGGGACCCATGAGCCGATCGGTTCACTTCTGAACCGGTCGGTTCGTGGTCCTGATCAGTTCCCGATTGACTTTCCAACTTTCGTTTCTAATTGGTATCGAATACCAATCCTTGTTCCAATCAAATTGGGCAAGTGAAACGCAAGGAAAATTCTCACCGACCTGACTTTCCCAACTTGCTCGGTTGCACCAGTTGAACCGATCAGTTCAACACTCGAACCGCTCATTTCACCCTGGGCTTGAGCCGATCGGCTCAACACTTGAGCCGACCGGTTCAGCAACCTCAGCCGACCGGTTCAACACTTGAACCGATCGGTTGGGAGTACAGGTTGTGCAGAATCAGTCAAATGCGATTTCAATCAATACGATACTCCAATCAATGCGTCCAACACCTTGAACCATATGATACTGAGCTATCTACTGATTGAGTGTTTAATTGAACTACTAAACTCCTTTAGTAATCAATCTAAACGTTGCTTGTGGACAAAAACTCCTCTTCCAGGTTAAATCCTATGTGTGTGACCCTGCAGGTCCATTTCACGTTGGCAGTGAAAGTCCATAACACTTATGACTTCACAAGCAAAGAGCGGTGCCTAGTCACACATCATTGCTACCCAAGTGAAAGTAGAAAGTTGGAGAACAACTTTCATCCTACAATCCGTGAATGGTGTTACAGTGAATGTATAATTCCTTTGTCACTGATATCCCGAATGAACTCAAGGCATGGAACAGTCATCCTGTCAACGTTCATTCACTTTCTTGATCTCAGAGCAGATTGAAGGAGATATGTATGACATCAATATCACATACTGATTCACACATGCGTGCGCATGCCTATCTCAATCCTACTCATCAAGTGGCCTTGGATATCAAACTCCCTCAGGAGGGACAAATCCCATATCTATCACTCACCCCTCAAAAGCCCCATGTGTCAAAGCCACCCAATCATCACCTTTATAACAACCCATGTTTCAGGACTGCATTTGATGATGTCAAAGTGTGCCCAACGACATGTGTTGAGTGTAGTGATTTCAGGTCTAAGAATCACACTCACCACCATCACTGTGAGTACTGACTGTGACTACCATCTCATGGTTCCATGTGTCAAACTCACGGTGGGTCTGTCTGGTACCTTTTTCTCTAACAAGTACCTATGTGTTTGGTTTGTTATCTCTATATCATGACTAATGAGATTCTGTCATCAACCAACACCACAATCTAGTCTTGTGTGTCATTGTTGTCTATCTACCTTCCACAATGACATCCGACTAGGGACATAACAAGAATGTACAAACTCTTAGCATCCGTATGATCTCATCGTTCAGGTCCTCAACCTGAAAGCATACGTCATTGAGTACTGTCATTCTCTAGACATTCAATCTGTTCTATCACTATCTCATATGACTGAACCAGAAAGAATTGGAAGCTTGCCTTTGATGTTTATCAAATTAATCTTAATGTATTCCATCAATCATCCCATGATTGGATCTCAGGGCATACATACCAACAACAAGTTCCTCATCTCTCGTAGGGTCCTCCCTACACACTTTGCTTGTGAGAAGTCAATGGCAGCCTTGGCATTCAAAGACGAAGTCCTAGGACTGCTATAGGAGCTAGGCCTCAAGTACATCTGTTGCACGGTGAGAAACACATACCATTATCTAGTTTATGAATGTGTAACCACCCTTAAGGCTAAATATGACCCGAAGAACCGACTTGAACCATTTGCCTTCATTCACCTCTGCCTCTTGGGGCATAGCTATAGAATTACTTTCAAGCAATTATGTGATCTTTTGGAGTGCCACTACGAGGACACATTAGATTACCCTATGTCTTTTGACAGTGATGTATTCTAGATTGAGATCACTGATGAGGATTATCATGAGGCCAAGAAGGCAAGGGCAACAACTATCCATAACCCAATCTTCAGATATGTCCACTGGCTTCTTAGCACATGTATTTTTGCTAAGAAAGAAACCCAAGGCGTGTATGGGAAGCAGGATTTATTCTTTCTATGGGATATGGTATATGATTTTCACATCAACATAGGTTACTTCATTCTCAATAGGTTCTTTGATATAAATAAGATTCAAAAGAGAGAATCTGGTGACATCATGTGTGGGGGATTGATCACCCACATAGCTAGAAAGCTTGGTGCAGACTTCACCAGTCTAGAGACTGCACTAGGAAAGAACCTGGTGGATATTCAATATGATGTTTCTTTTGGTTTGATTGCTAAGGTCCACATTGATGAAACCAAGTTCAGATAATATTTTGATGATGATCAGTACATTGAGCTACCTGACTTGGAGATAATGACCTTAACAAACAAAGACAACTAGAAGTTTATAGTAATTGCCCAAGATGATGATGAAAATGCTCTTGAAGAAACACTACTCCAAATGCATATGTTGCAGCAGCCACGTCTCAACCACCTCCCTCCATAGGCACTCAGACTAAGTATAGTTGGGATATGCCTGATGTTAGACATCTCTAGCGGATATGTTCAATAATGCTTTGATCAGCAAGACAACCATCTCAAGTTGATGATCCGACAATACTCAGTAATGCGTGAAATCATATAGAGAATGGATACATGGCATATCTCATAAGGCCACTATCCAATGCCTCAACCTTACCAACCCAGCCAGATCCCACGCTACAACGATGCTAGTTGATGTTCCTGATGATGATGATTTGCTGCATCAGTAATTCCCTATTGATCACTAGGGTGTAGGCCCTTCATGTTGATTCCTCCATGATAAGTAGCTGGTTTTTATCTCTTTAGGTTTGATTGATGCAGTGATGACACGACATATTTCAAGCTTGGGGGGGGTACAATTGGCCAATAGTGTAGTTTTATTTCATGTTTATCATCATTTTCTTAGTTGCTATTTTTTTTATTTCTATTTTTCTTATGGAAAACTTAGTATGATGAGAAACCTATGTTGTGCAATGGATTGATTTTCTTCCTATGTTGAACTATTTTGTCCTCTATAGTGAGAAATATCTTTTGAGGAAATTGTAAAAGGCATGCATAAATCATATGGATTTTTGTGGCCACCAACATGTGCTTAGTTTCAGGTTTATGGTTCTAACCTGAACTTTCATCTTTTTCATTATGATTTGCCTAACACATGTAATGGTAATAGATTTTGTGAATAAGTCAACTTTACAACACTACTTAGAACACATGATGTTGTTTCCAAACCCATAGTGGCTTTCAACCACCTTTTTTCAGTGAAAATGTTCAAATCAAATGAATGGATCTAGCTAATTTTGCAATTTAGTTAACTATCCTATGCTCTAGGGAAAATAAGTGAAACCCAATATCATTTAAAATTTTTTTCTGATTCACTCCACCTTAATTACACCAATAAAGATGGCTAAACCACCCACATGTCATACTAACCTAGTGTAAGTACAATCTGGCCACGATAGTTAGGTGATATGTTTTAAAAAGAGGGTAAAATACCCCAACTGGCACTCCTAGCATGCATAAGCCTACATTAGCAACCGAGTTTTGGAACCCTTAATCCTTTACCATATCTTTTGGAAAACAAGGAGAGAAAGCTAAAACTTGTTAACATTAGCTAAGACTCCATCTTTTGCATCCTTAATAGCTAAAGGTTTTGGTTGCAGATTCATTGTTTGTTTCACTTGGTCATCCAAGTTCTATTTAGTGTTGCTTAGTTGATTATTTCATTTAATGTGTTACTACCCCTTCTGAACCTAAAATCTCTATCTTGGATGTTTAAGTTGAAATCAAGGCTATGAGTATAAACAAGTTTGTTATGGTTGATTTGGTCTCTTTTACATCATCTCATTTGATCTATGCATGAACTTGACAATTCCTTCATCTGTGTTTCTATGATCTTTTTGCTCGAGGACAAACAATAGTTTAAGATTAGGGGGATTTTATGTGTGCATTCTATATATACTTTTTACACATCTTCACACACAAATTCAGTTCATTTTTCTCTTTATTTAACCTCTAATCATACTTAATTTTGCCATCTTTTAATGGTTTTAATTGTTACATGATTTTGAGTAGAGGTTTCTATAATGTTACATGATCCTATTCTATTAATTGTTACACACAAATTCTATAATGTACTTGTGTTTCTTCATCATATACGAGTAGAACCTTTCTTCTTGGGCATGGGAGAGTAGATCCTATTCTATGACTCATGTGAACTTGTAGTTTATATGTGATGCTAGTTAATTTGCTTCTCCATGAGTTTCTATGGTGTTTTACTGCTTGTATTCTTGGCTGGCCACCAATGGTACATGTTTTATGCTTCTTTGTGCTATTCGGGAGAATGTATGACATAGTAGGGAGTATATCTTATGGAAACATGTTGTTGACCACATGAGTGGCTAGAGAATGCTGAGGATCCAAGGTTGCATTTGAATCTATGCACAAACACGAGAGTTCTATGTGAAGATGAGAATAATCTCATGTCACCCGGAGATGTATGATGATGGCAACCTCCTTGTAGATATATTAGCATATCTAATTTTTTAGTTACACATAATGTCCAGGACCTTCTAAAATATGATCTTAACCTTTAAATTTAAGATTTTGTTGTTTACTTGTCATCTAGTTGATTGCAATAAAACTCAACTGTTGTAATCTGACTTAGATTGTTGAAAGTTAGCTCTTTTGTGCCTAGCTAGCCTAGCTATGTATAGTTTGACCTCGACTACAATTGATCCCGTATACTTATGGGTGATTCACGAGTTGAGACATATAAGATTTAAAACTCACTTGCCTTAGGCAATCAACTGTGTGCTTTCATGGCAATCAAAGAAGATATGGTGATCTGATTCTCTTCCAAATCCATCAAAGAAGAAGTGGTTCGATGTTCTTCTGTGTCCATGAAAGAAGAGATGGTTCTGTTCTCTTCTGTGTCTATGAAAGAAGAGGTTAAGTAGGTTGTAACATCCCAGGATTTGAGGCCTCAGATAAAATGATCTTAAAAGGAATGATTGGACTACCCATATCACCAAGGTATACCTCCTTTTCTGAGAGCCCATCACTAAAGAACACCATAGTTAAGCATGCTCAACTTGGAGTAATACTAGGATGAGTGACCAGTCAGGAAGTTGATCCTAGATTGTGTGTGACTGAGGACAAAGTGCACAGTTAAGGATAATGGTGGTCTGTGAGACCAACCGTCATTCCTAAAACTCTACTAGAGCCTTGGGCGGTAGGCCTAGGTGTTACAAATGGTATCAAAGCCAATTCCCCTCTAGTTAGTGGGGCCCTCATAGGCATGTGGCATGCTAGTCTTAAGCCATTTGGTCCAGGCAAGTCAGAAAGGGCTAACCACTGAGACGAGATGGAGCCGCCCTTGCGCTATTAGCCGTGGATGGGAGCTGCATGTCCATGGGTCATTTTGGGTTTGCACTAAAATGGGAAAGAGATTATGAGGCCATATATTGAGCCTAGACGAGGTCGTCAAGTGTTTAAGTGAGGGAGATTGTAACATCTGATGATTTGAGGCCTCATATAAAATGATCTTAAAAGGAATGATTGGACTACCCATATCACCAAGGTGCACCTTTTTTTTCTGGGATCCCATCACTAAAGAACCCCATAATTAAGCATGCTAAGCTTGGAGTAGTACTAGGATGGGTGACTAGTCAGGAAGTTGATACTGTCTTGCACGCGAGTGAGGACAAAGTGCACAGTTAAGGCTAGTGGTGGTCTGTGGGTCCAATTATCATTCTTGAAACTCTACTAGAGCCTTGAGCAGTGGACCCAGGTTTTACACAGGTGCTCTTCTGTGGCCAGTAAAGAAGAGGCTAAATGCAATAATTGTATTTTTTAGTTTGTCCTTACATATAAATAATAAAATTAATTTTTGCAAATCCTAGTTAGAAAGAACTAGGTATTGGACTGATGTCATTTGATGGAACCACTCCAAATCATGTGTTCTTATGGTTTGCATGTCTTGTCCACTAACTTGCCTTTTACTTTTGCATTCTTTAAGTAAACTAACTTTATTTGATTAAATTTTTGTATAAGTTCTATTCACCCCCTTCTAGATCTTTCATGTACATCCTATTTAATTCCACATACATATACATCTAGAATTTTTATATGGTGAATGGGGTCAACTATGAAAAATGTGATTTTTCCTAGTGCACTGAAGTAAAATTCCCTAGACCTATTAAGGGGCACTGCTCTTAAAACCCTGAAAGGGGAGGCATCCTCCGAAGCTCGCTCTCTGATTGGCAACATGATCCTCACAGAGGGGAAATACTCTTACGTACCCTACCTTATTTGCATGGATGTCAAAATTATTTCCTTGGGATTGTACCATATGAAAAAGGTACAATCTTTTATATATATAAGATATGATATATCTAATATACATACATGTCATTGTAAAATATGTTTTGTTTCATGGTGGATGTGTTCTTGGTTATGGACAAATTCCCCTTTGTGCGTGTATGATATTGATGTGAATGGATCCTTTTGATTAACAAGTATTTTTCTTCCATGTCTAGCCTATTATTTCATTCCATATGTAATGGTTTCTATTTCTTATTAATCACCTTGAATGTAACTCAATATTTCTACTTATCATGTAATATAGATAGGAATAAAATTAGTTTTAGAGGGCTTTTCCTGACGAGGCTACCATGAAGATCTAAGGAGCGTACATGGAACTGTTGATCATTGTGCAAATGCATGTTCACAAGTTGATAATGCGTGAGAAGAAAATGACATTAGGTGGACAATAATTCTTTGTGGCTCCAAGCAATTACATTAGTATGACTATAACCAATGTTGTATGATTGGAGGACTGTGATTGTAAATTGTTGATATCATGTGTATTTGATGCATATTATGAGTATGTGATGTTTGTATATGTATATGTAAATACATAAAATCCCTCAAAATGTTAAGTCTTAGATGCTTTCCAATGTGCGACACACATGAAGTACTTGATCAATAAAGTGTGGACACACCAAATCATGATGCACTATCTATCTCATGGAAGCGTGATAATAGATATGTGGGTCTGCCAAAGCAGGGTGCATTTTCTATTGTGTTGGACTTTGGGTTAGACTTAACTATGTGACCTTAATAGGATTAATCTCCTAAAGGCATATCGATAGTTCTGACAAAGGTCTATGCATCCATCAATCAAGAGTTTCATTAGATGTAATTGGTGATTGTTTTCTACCTAAAAAGAAGGCTCATGATTTGATTATATATATATGCTAACCAAAGAAGTCTCATGATTTGATTACATATATATGCTATTTTGATAGAAGATTCTACGATGCATATATTCCAAATTGATAGTGAGGGCTATTAATTTGAAATAAAATGGTGGGAGTAATATTCAATTAAGGACCAAATTAACATCGGGTGACTAACCAAAGAAGGCTCATGATTTGATTACATATATACGCTATTTTGATAGAAGATTCTATGATGCATATATTCCAAATCGATAGTGAGGGCTATTAATTTGAAATAAAATGGTGGGAGCAATATTCAATTAAGGACCAAATTAACATCAATATTTTTTTTGCAAATAAGGGGCCGTTTGTGTGCCACCTTTTCAACTACCAACATTTAATATGTAAATTTAGAGCCGGTGATATTTTGGTCCCCTGCTTAGCAGCTCCTGCTGCAGCTTTTTTTTTCAATTGACGAGCTCGTTGAGGGTGACTGGAGGAGTCCGGAGCCACAGAAACATGGCAATCAAAATGTCTGCCGATTTTGACGTGTTTCGCAAATACAGTTTTTAGTTATTAAATATGAACAATACAATATTTGTAAACACCACTTGATAAATATACTAATGCTGCTTCTGTACAAGAATGCTGCATTTAAGAATTTTTGTCCCAAACTAGGCCTAAAGTATTAACTCCTACAAATACCTCTTGCAGATAAATCGATTATCAATGACAACAAGTTTTCATTTCAATCAGTCCTCGAGAAGGAATAACTAAATGAGAATAACTTCAACGAATGGTTCAAGACATTAATTACACATGAGTATAAGCCCTATGTCCTGGATACTCTAGTACCAAATTAACCAATTTCGAATGTGCTTAGGGAAGAAAGGGAATCTTATAAGAATCATTCCAATGACGCCATGGGCATCAAGTCCCTTATGCTATGCTATACAAATCATGAGATTTTGAAGCAACATGATAACATGGATTTTATTGATATTATAACATATATTAGGAAAATGCACTAAGAACAAATAAGGAAAGATAAGTATGATGTCTCTAAGGAACTATTGAAGTGGAAGATGGTAGCAGGTGACGCAGTTGGACCCCATGTACTCAAGCTAACTGGGTACATGGAATGACTAGCTAGACTGGGATTTTCTTTAGTCCATGAGGTTGGCCACAAATGTGATCTTGCAATAGTTTCTAGATTCATATACACAATTTGCCATGAATCACAACATAACCAATTTTGTTAAATCACTGGTATAGCTTTTCAACATGATAAGAATAATTGAGGGGAAAATCAAAGACAAGCTCAATACCAATGGTCAAAAAATGAAAAGGAAATTCCAAGGGAAAAAGAAAGGTTATGAACCTGGCCAAAAGTCGAAGTCTTCCACACTTAAGGATAAAGGAGAAGTGGGTAAAGAAGGTAATTTTCACCACTGTTACCAACCTAGATGTTAAGAAATAAATTTTCCTCTCTACCTAGAGGTACTAAAGAACATGAAGAATAAGGGGAAAGAGATATCTACCTCATATATATGTGTGTTATAGAGACAAACTTATTGACTTCTTTGGCATGGGTATTAGATACTAGATGTGGATCTCACATATTTTCATATTATGTAGGATCTAAAAAGATGTAGACCCTTGAAGAAAGAGGAGGTAGAGCTACATGTGGAAAATGGAGCAAGAGTTGTTGATAGTACTATACGCACATACTGTTTATCTATGCCTGGTGGTCATGTAATGGAATTAGAGAGTCCCTATTAAGTACCTTCCATAAATAGGAATGTCATTTCTTTATCATGTTTGGGTAATAATGATTTTAAAATTCATATCAAGAATGGTCGATGCTCTATTTCAAAATATGAGATATTTTATGGAAGTTTCCCCTATGTATAATGGTATTTACTTGAAAGACCTTGAGACAGATATCTATAACATAAATACAAAGAAGCTAAAACTTGATGACTCGAACAAAACTTATACGTGGTTTCTTGTCTAGGTCACATAAATGAGATGCACATTTCTAGACTCCATCTATATGGATATCTAGACAAATTTTATTTTAAATCAATTGATACATGAGAATGTTGTTTATTAGGCAAGATGACTAACATACCTTTCTTGGAAACAATGAAAGGAAAAGTGGCTTGTTAGGACTCATACATATTGATGTATTTGGACCTTTTATCACAAATTCTAGAGGTCATGATCAATACTTCATTAGATTTGGCTATGTATATATAGTGAACACAAGTTAGAATACATTGGAAATTTCAAGGAATTCATCAATGACGTACATAATCAACTTAGCAAACAAACTAAAGAATGTTAATCAGATAGAGGTTGTGTATACCTAATCTAAGAGTTTTAGATCCTTCTAAGGGATTTTGGAATTGTATCACAATGGACTCCACGTGGAACTCCACAACTTAATGGCATATCAGAAAGAAGGAAACACCTTGTTGGACATGGTATGATCTATGACGAGTTTTATTGTTCTTCCAATTTTCTTTTGGGGATTTGATTAGTGTTTACAGTTAACCATGCACCTTATAAATCAGTTAATAAGGCACCATATGAGATAATGGACGGGAAACCTCCCAATATGTCTTTTTTGAAGATTTGTAGATGTGAAGTTGCTGTCAAGAAACAATTTTATGAAAATATTGGACCCAAATCCAAAAAATGTCATTTGGTTGGATATCCTATGGAAACCAAGAAATATCAC
Source organism: Alisma plantago-aquatica (assembly GCA_963693085.1). Classification (NCBI taxonomy): domain Eukaryota; kingdom Viridiplantae; phylum Streptophyta; class Magnoliopsida; order Alismatales; family Alismataceae; genus Alisma; species Alisma plantago-aquatica. The sequence goes on along the minus strand of OY856409.1, from coordinate 1,587,649,964 downwards.
TTATATATTCCATACAAAAAATATTTTTTTCTTCTAGAACTACTATATTCCTTGAAAAGGAGTTTATTTCTAGAGGAAAAAATGGGAGAAAAATAGAACTCACAATGGTTCAAGTCCAACAAGATAACATTAAATGTATGTAGGCAGGTAATGAATAAGAGGAATCACAAACTATTATGGAATCTCAAGTTCATCCTAAAACACAAGAACCTTGAAGGTCTAGTAGGCCACATCTTGAGACATAGAGATATAAATTCCTCATGACTCAACAATATGATTTGTTGGTAATTGATGATGATGAACCAACAACCTACACTGAGGTTATCAAGGGACCAAATTCATAGAAATGACTTGAAGCCATGAGATCTGAGATGGACTTCATATATGCCAACAAGTTATAGACCTTAGTGAATCCACCTGAAGTGGTAAACCCATAGGGTGCAAATGGGTCCTCATTGATAAGATTGACATGAATGGTAATGTATAAACCTACAAAGGCCGATTAGTAGAAAAAGGTTTTAAACAAGTTCAAGGTGTTGACTATAATGAATCGTTTTCACTAGTTCCCATATTGAAATCCATCGGATCATGCTTGCCGCTACAACTTATTGAAAAAACTACATTTTTTAATGGGAATCTCCTAGTGGATGTGTAAAGGACACATCCTAAAGGTTTTATTTCTCCAAATGAAGTCAGTAAAGTCTATAAGCTACAAAGGTCAATCTATGGATTGAACCGAACATCTAGGAGCTGAAATCTTCATTCTTTTGAGATAGTCAAATAGTATATCTTTATTCAAAATGAATATGGACCTTGTGTTTACAATAAGGTTAGTGAGAGCATAATTGTATTCCTCATATTGTATGATGATGACATTCTATTGATGGGGAATGACATCCCTACTCTGTAGTTGGTTAAAACATGATTGGAAAATACCTTCTCCATGAAGGATTTAGGAGAAGCATCCTATATACTAGGAATAAAGATCTTTATATATATATATATATATATATATATATAAGGATTCTTGGTCTAAGTTAGAGTACATACATTGAAAAAGTGTTGAAAAGGTTTAGCATGCAAGAGTCTAAGATAAGAAACTTACCTATGTATCATGCAATACGTTTATCTAGAACTCAATGTCCCAACTCTTCTAAAGAGAGGGAACACATGAGTCATATTCCATATGCATCTTCAATTGGATATATAATTTATGCAATGTTGTATGCACATTCCAATGTCTTGTTTTCTTTGAGCATTATGAGTAGGTACCATTCACATCCCGGTGAATGCCAATGGGCTGTTGTAATGAACGTCCTTAAGTACTTGAGAAAAACTAAGGATCAATTCCTTATTTACAATGGTGAGGAAGAGTTAGTTGTAAAATGTTACACCTAAGCAATCTTCTAAATCGAATACGATGATTATTGATCATAATTAGGTTTTGTGTTTTGTCGCAATGATAGAGTTGTGAGATATAAAAGTTCCAAGCGAGAGACAATGATTGATTCTACAACAAAGACCAAGTAAATTGCTACCTCCTATACAACATAGGAATTTTGTGGGTGTCAAAAATTTCATTAGTGAACTAGGAGTGTTTCCATTCATTGACAATGTAATAAAACAATAATGCAAAAATAATAGTGTCATTGCACAAGATAAGTAACCCACATCACATTAGTTTTCCAAGCATGTACTATAGCACTACCATTAGATATAAGAGATCATACAACAAGGATATGTGAAGATTTACAAAATACTAACTAAAAGAAATGTCACTGATCCTTAGACAAAAGAACTTCATAGTGAGAGCATGATGGTCATGTTAGATAACTTGGAATTAGATTCATGAGTGATTGGTTCTAGTGCAAGTGGGAGACTATTTGTAGTATGAAACGATAGTTAGTCATATGATGATAGTAATGGAACTCTTTGTAATTACTTTTATTATTTACTAAGGAAATCCTAATTGTTATGTTTGCTTCAATATGAGACCAGGAATAATATAAAATGCCCTAAGAATGAATGACTCAATGAAATGTAATTTTCTAGTTGAGAACTTGCACATGAGATCATATATATGCTAAGATCATCCATTATTGTCAAGGTCTCTTATTAGATACTATTGTGGAAAATAGGACAATAATATTCCATTTAGTCTAGTATGTGTCTTGACTCATGACTACGTCTCATTAGTCATGATATTGGATATCAAGTCAAACACATATGTAATCATTATGAACAAGTGTACTTAACAGACCCAACTTGAGTATTGATACATGGAAACCAATTATGGAAATCAAAATCATATCTCTATGCTACATTGCTGATTGTGGATCTTAGACCTAAAGTTACTACAACAATCACATGTTATTCAGTGTGCTATTGTATTAATCAATGTGACCTTGAACAAGGGTTGCCATACATGTAGTCCTTGGGTACATAGTGATAGATGTGGATTATTGTGAGTGATGTTGATGACAGTTGTCCCTCCTATAGGAGTGATATCCTGACTACTTGATGAGTGAGACTATGAAATACATGGCCATGATCATGTGAGTCAAAGTGTGATGTTTAGATCTTATGTATCTGAAACACTTTACTCCAGATCAAGGAACACAACTTGAACATTACGAGGATGATGTTTACATGCCTCTGATTCGAGTTGGACATCAAAGTTGAAGGGATTATACAATCACAATAAAATGGTCACAATACTAGGTTGAACTTGCCCTCCAACCTCTACAATTATTTGGGTGGTAAAGAAGTCTTGCTTTGTAGCAATCATTGTTTGTGAAAGCATAATATGATTATAGATATCATTACCAACATACTTTGAATCCTATAGGGTTACACACAAGATGCATAGAAAATGTTTAGAAAATCAACCAAATCATTAATGGACTAACTTGAAGCCCAACCGGTTGATTAGAAAGTCTAGTCACCCGACTGGACAGAGTGGTGATCTACTAGAATGTGAAGTTGATCGATTAGGCTGAGATCTTCCCAATCAGTCCACTAGATGCCCCAGTCAATCTCGACAAGATTATCTAACTGGTCGACTAGTTAGTCGATTCATGCGATCAGAGTGGATCAACAAATCCTCCATTCTGATCCAGTAGATTCTGACCCATTATAGTTAATTAACTGGCCAGGCCAGTCACTCGATTGGATGTCCTGGGTGGGATGCTGTAAATCAACCCACCTAGTCCAGTCAATTGATTGGACTAAGATCAATTGATCAGATGGTTGTCTATGAGTGGGATCCTAAAAGGAGGCTACTGCCTTTTTGTTTCTTAGGGTTTGTTATAAACCTTACTTCCTTGCCTAAGATCAGTTGTCTATGAGTGGGATCCTAAAAGGAGGCTACTGCCTTTTTGTTTCTTAGGGTTTGTTATAAACCTTACTTCCTTGCCTCTCCAATAAATAATGGAATCACAGCCATGGTTTTATGTAACACATTTTTACTACCCATCATTACCTACAAGGAGAGAGTGAAAGGTGAGATTGTGCAATGCTAGCATGTTTTCGACGAGAAGGTTGTTCCTTTACTATCGACTCTTCGAGCGTGATGTGGGGATCTCCTCATCTCTATGCATGATATAGAGGCATAGACGCCTACATGACTACATTAGGATAACATCACCGAGTTCCTCCTCCTTCTATATTATTGTGAGCATCATCATAGAATCTACTCTGCAAAAAAAGGTATATATTAAATCCCTCCTTTTGGGTATATTATTGATAATGAATCTGCTCGTAGGAATGTGGATAATTATTTTTGGTAATTCTACTATGACAGTCACATCCATGAAATCATACAACAACTTCAAGCCTCTTATATATAAGTTAGAAGTGTTGATCATTATTCACAAGACCATTGGATACCCGTTAGAACTTCAACGCTAGTACCACATCACAAAGTCGAATGAGTGATATATATGACCCTAGTTCCAAACCACTACTCACACTATCTTCCTTCACATTGGGATTCCTTTCCTTTAGAAAAATTTGATCTAGGAATCCGAAAACAAATACATCTTGAATCAAATTGCACAAATTAAAATGATACTGAAATTACCTAGAGTCATATACTACAAACAAGTAGTGGGGCACACCAATTTGAGCTTTCCTCTAATCCAAAAGTCATATTCTCTATTAGTCCTCCCTATTTGTCACCACTTCTACGATTGTTGATTTCCATATTGTAGGGTCCTATACTATGACCTTAAACTAATCCAAATTCAATTTCCAATCTTTTAGGGTCCTAGACTATGACCTTGACTAATCTAGCTTCAATTTCCAATCTTTTAGATAAGTGGACTATGAACTTAAGATAATCTAGCTTCAATTTTCACCAGAAACGGTCTTGGGCAATGTTTTCCTTAAACCCAAAACATATCCAATAGCAAATCTTTCTAGCATTCTGGACACATGCATAATAGAGTAGGGAAGATCATAAGCTCATTTGAAGTAATATTCCTGTACCAAAAAGGGATGAGAACATCCATGGAATAATAAGTGGAGTCATATGATCTACAAATAAAGATCCAACAATTTTAGTGCCTAATGAGATAGAAAAAAATAACAAGATAGATCTTTCAATAAGATCTAATAGATAGGCATATATATAACCAATATAGCAAGTAAGCTTCATTAATAATATTTATAGTTTTAAGTCTCAAATAGACTAAGAGAGAAGAAATTAGGTTATTGCCCAATTATGAGTGAAGAGTGAAGAATACATGATAAGCAGACCTAGAAACATACAATGTAAAACCCTAGAGCCAATTCAAGATCATAACACACCTATTAGAAAATTTGATGAATTGGAGTTAAATTCCATAAAACAAACATACAAACACTAAAAATACCTTTTTATTATTACCAGTTTAGTTATAGGAACAATACCACTTTGTAGATATCAAATATGTGATTCTAAATTATATTTGTTTATTTTTTCTAAGTTCTCTCAAGTTAGAAAAGCTGTAAAAACTAGATTTTAATATACTAGGATTGGGTTATGAAAAGCAAACCATTATTTGGATAATAATTTTTTGATCCTGAAACATATTCTATTTCCATTTTCTAACCTTCCTATAATTAGTTATGGATTGTATAACCCTTAATAACCAATTATTGAATCAAAAACCAAATAAAAAACCGATATGCCCCCACATCATGTTGGGAGATATGATAACGGAAACAAAAATTTACTACCATATTCCACTTAAAAAATAGATCATGTCAACAACTATGAATTGGGAAGGAGGGTTGCAAGACATATACTTGATTCTGGAGCAAAAGTCCAATGACTATCCTTGCTGCAGTGTGCCGCTTTCTTCAAGTTGCACCTAAATGGTTGTTGGCAGTGGCCTCTTGGTTGAAAAACACAGACGGTGGTTGACAATGTCCTCCCAGTTGGTTGCAAAGGCATCCTCACCTCTATAGTTGTCCATGCAGACCATCGAGAACTCATGTCGTTCTTTTAGAACACACAAGAAGGAGTCATCCCTTCTAGTCAACGCGATAGTGATGACTTGCTCTCCCTGGTTGTCTCTACCTTATTGTCTCTCCCTTTTATGGGTAAGACTTGCTCGAGTTCTCATGTTACTAAAGCTGTGAGAAGACAACAATTGTTAGAGCTTATTATTGTGTCTTCTGGAATCCTCGACTACCCCTCTATTTATAGGAGGGCTAGGGTCAGGATTTTTAGATCAATCAGGAGTCAAATAGACAAAATTTTATGAATTTTCCGTAACCGATAAACCATGAACCTATCGGTTCACTAGTGAACTGATTGGTTCACATGTGAGACAATCGATTCAACACTTGAATTGTTCGATTCACCATGTTTCCTATTTGCCATTATATTGACTTTTAATATTCAATTAATGCAGAACATGTTGTAACATACCCGAATCTAGGTATATATCAACCCTCACTTTTCAGGTCCCTATTAGTTGGTGTAATATTAAGTCCAATGCAAATAATATTTATATTTTAATTTTTATAACAAAATAATTAAATAAATTTATTAGTAGGATATTTAGTCTAAATCAGCAACTCATGATTTTGACCCTAATTTAGCAACATAGAATCATGCTAAGCCGAATTGATGAAGGACACTTAACACAAATGAAATAATGCATCACATTGGTTAAGAAAGCCATTAAATACATTAATTGAGTACTTAATTTACAAGAAATAAAATAAATACTAAAAGTTTTCAAAAAATAAAACAAAATTCATGTTACAATTAAATTCGTCACACCTTAATTAGCCAGCCCATCGATTTTAGTCTCAACCAGGTTTCTTCTACCCATCTATTTAATTAATTTAAATACTCACTTTGATTTAATTTATGTACATTCACTGCCACTGTACCTTCCTTATAGGTCTATCAAGCATTACTTTTTCCCTCAGATTGTTGCGATCGTAAACACAATGTTTCTTTTTCCTCACGCCTCCTTATTGAGTCGCAGACGGTTTCTCTTCTCCTCTTCTATTTATTCCTTCTCCTCTTCGTTCTTCTCCCTTCCCTCTTACTCTCTCTTCCTCCCTCATATATATCTACTCTTCCGTCCATCTTCTTCTGCTTCCTCCCTCATCTTCCTCTCTGTCGACATGTACTCCTCCTCTCATCTATAATCCCTACCTGAAGGTCCCTTTCCTTGACCTATACTCGACAACCTAACTAGAGAGAGAAGTGACACCATTTACTAAAGCCAGTAGAGATAGTGGAGATGATCAGAGGTCACCGAAATATCCTTTCTCCACTGCCAACCCTATCAAAATAAGCGTCGTTCATGCTGGTCACCTACGACACCAATGGCATGACCATGGGTAGCCTCTTGGCAGATCAACTGCCTATCACCATGCACCCAACTATCGGTTCAGACTTCTTCTTCTTCCTCAACTAGCTCACAATCCTAAGAGAGGAACTAGCACACACACTCAGAGAGACCCTTTGAGAAACGAGAAGAAGATGGCAGGGAAAGCGATGATGTTATTGCTATCAATTAAGTTCTTAAATACAGAAAGAAACTAGATAATCGTGTGGCCTAGCTAATTGCCACGATTAGCCTAAGATCTAACAATCTCGGATCATAGCCTAAGACTCGACTTGAGTGCATAACAGACACCCACTCAGCCGTTACAGGGATGGATATGTGGACTACTAACTAGGCACGTCATCTTCAGTAGCTATGGAACCAGTCCTGTGATCGTGCGCTGTCCAGATTAATCCCAACATATTCCCCCCTAATCTGGACTCTATTCTTCTAGATCTTTGACACCTAGTAGTTGGCTCAATTCAGCGAACTTGTTCTTCCCCAATGCCTTTGTGAGTATGTCAGCTCGTTGCTCATTTGTGCAGACATAATCGACCATGACCTGCCCTTCTTCTACCTTCTCCCTGGTGAAGTGAAATCTGGTGTCGATATGCTTGCTTCTCCCGTGGAACACTGGGTTTTTCATCAGGGCAATGGCAGACTTATTGTCTACCAACAGACAAATTGGTTCTGATTTGCTGTCATGTGATTTCATGAAGTAAGTTCCTGAGCCATATGGCTTGACAGGCTGCAGCTGTTGCAGCCATGAACTCCGCCTCATAGGAAGATAGTGCAATGCACTTCTTCTTCTGAGATGCCCACGAAATGAGTTTATCATTCAGGTAGAACACCATGCCCGTTGTGCTTTTCTGCCCATCCATGTCTCCAGCCAAATCACTATCTGAGTAACCCACTATTATATCATCTTTTGTTCCCTCTTGTTAAATCAGACCATGGTTTATGGTACCTTTTATGTACCTCAGAATCTGCTTGACTTCCTGCTTATGAGCCACTTTCGGTTCCTCCATGTATCGACTAACCAATCCTACTGAGTAAGAGAGGTCAGGTCGTGTATGGGTGAGGTACCTCAGACTTTCGACCATACTTCTGTAATCCAGGGCATCTACTGCTTCTCCATCAATGTCCTTTCTCAACTTCAGCTTAGGTTACATCGGAAACCTGGTACAATTGCAATCACTCAAACCAGCCTGTTCTAGTATACGTTTTGCATACAGTGATTGTTTTATGGAGATGAACCCCTTCTGTTGTTTGATGTCGATCCCTAGGTAGTGTGAGAGGAGCCCCAAGGCACTCATATCGAACTCCTTCTTCATCTAATTCTTGAACTGGTTGATGTCTGCTGTGCTTGTCCCGGTGACGATCAGGTCGTCTACATATACTCCTACAATGAGTGTATGTTCTTTTGATTTCCTTGTGTAAACATCTTGTTCTTGTGCACATCTTTTGAAACCCAACGCCTTCATGCTTCCATCTAGCTTGGCATTCCAAGCTCTTAGTGCCTGACGGAGCCCATATAATGCCTTAAAGAGTTTATACACCTTATGTTCTTCTCCCTTTTCCATGAATCCCTCAGGTTGTGAGATGTATACTTCTTCCTAGAGTTCCCCATTTAGGAACGCAGTCTTGACATCAAGATGGTGAACACACCAGGTGTGATGGGCTGCAATCGCCAGTATTAGTCTCACTGTCTCCATTCTTGCCACCGGAGCAAATACCTCTCCAAAATCTATTCCTTGCTATTGCATGTACCCCTTTGCCACAAGGTGTGCCTTGTGTTTGACGATCTTCCCATATGAGTCCTTCTTTAATTTATACACCCATTTCACTCCTACAACTTTGCATCCAGGTGGTAAATCTACGAGCTCCCATGTTTTGTTCTTGTTGATAGCACCTAGCTCCCGAACCATTGCCTCGCGCCAGGTTGCTTCCTTGGCCACTTCGTTGTAATTTGTGGGTTCTTCAGCTCCTATCAGCAATAACTCATCACTGACTTCTTCTGTCTCTTGATAGATACCCTCAAGTGATCGAAACTTCAGTGGCCTAGTTGATGATGATGACGACTCCAAGGTTTGAGATGTCCCATGGATGGAATGAGTTGAGGGTGACTCGGTTGGTGTGATAGACGGTGAAGGAGTAGATGATACCTGTGGCATATCTCCCTGCATATGTGATGGTGTAGAATACTATTTTTCATCACTTACGTGTTGCTCCCCTTCCTGATCATACCATCCCTCCACAACGAATGTGCCTTTCAACTGTAGATTGTCTTCCTCAAGTTCCGTCCAATTCCATTTCCTACCTTATTCAAATATGACATCTCTGCTGACGTTGATCCTTTTTTGTCGAGGATCATACAGTCTGTGAGCTTTACAACCTGGTTCTACCCCAAGGTAGACCATGGTTTTGCTTCGATCGTTCAGTTTCTTTATGTGAACACTCAGAGTCTTCATGTGTGCTATGCACCCGAATACCTTCAGATGACCGAGATGGGGTTTGTACCCAGACCATGCCTCCTATGGTGTGATGTCAGTTAGTGCCTTCGTTGGTAGCCGATTCAGTAAATAGACTCCATGTCTCACAGCTTCCGCCCACAAGCTTGCAGGTAACTCCATACACTTCAGTAGACTCCTTGCAGTGGCCATGATGGTCCTGTTGCGCCTCTCCACCACTCCATTTTGCTGTGGTGTGTAAGGTGCTGTCAGGTGGCATTGTATTCCCTCCTTCTCACAGAATGAGGTGAATTTATTTGAGGTAAATGCTTGAGCTCCGTCTGCTTCTCTACCAACGCTTTGAACTTTTGAAAGCATTCAAAAGCTTCATCCTTCACCTTGACGAAATAGACCCACATCTTTCTGCTGAAGTCATCGACAAAGAGGATAAAATACCTATTTTCGGCGGGAGTTGGTGGTGATATTGGACCACAAAGGTCCGTGTGCACCAACTCAAGTCGGCTGCTGGCTCTGAAGCTCGCTTCGTTGGGGAATGACCGCCGTGTTTGCTTTGCTACAAGGCACCCTTCACATGCCTGAGTTAAATGATTGATCCTCGGTATCCCTAGAGCCATCTTTCTCTCCGACATCATCTTTAGGACCTGAAAATTGACATGCCCCAATCTCGCATGCCACAACCAAGCTGGTTCATCTAATCTAACAGCTAGGCATATTGGTTCTCCCGATTCTATGTCTACCTTGTAAAGACGATTGGTAGATCGTTTGGCCTTCATGAGTAGCTTTTCATTGCTGTCATAGAGCCATAGGAATGTTCCTTTAAGCAAGATTGAGTTACCTTGTTCAGTCAGCTGGCCGAGACTGATGATGTTGCTGTCCAGGCTGGGGATATAGTAGACTTCGGATAACAATCCTTGCTCGCCTCTTTTGAACTGGAATAAGATGGATCCCCTTCCTTCGATCTTCACCTTCGAATTGTCCCAAAATTTCACTTGACCTTTGATTGTTTCATCCAAATTCTTGAATTTGGTTCGATTTCCTATCATATGGTTACTAGCGCCATTGTCTAGATACCATTGGTCTGCACCTGTTTGCTTGCACGTACCTGGGTACTAATCGGGTATGATCTTCTCTTCATTCAGTAAGACCATATTCAGCTCCTCCTCATCTTCCTTAGCCAGTAGCAACACATGCTCTTTGTCTTGGACATGCTTTAGATTAGCTTCGTCCATCTTCTGCTTCCCTCGACACTCAGACACATAATGTCCGAGGTTGTTACAGTGAAAACACCTCACCTTGCTTTTGTCTCAACTTGGTTCTCGATTGCCTTCTGCTGCCTGTCGAGGTGCATTTGAGTCACCTCATCCTCCTCTGCCGCATCCTCAGCCTCGTGGACCTCCTCGCCCACGCCCGCGAGATTTGTGATGACTGATGTCCTCTCCGTGCCACGCTTTCATCTCAGGTTTGGAATCTCTTTTCATCAGAAGAACCTGCTGTTCGTGCCTCCCTTCATAGTCCCGGTAGCGCTCCTCATGAGCCTTCAATGCTCCAACAACCTCGTCGACTTGCATCGTTTTCAAGTCGCCAAATTGTTCCATTGTCGCGACTATTTGCAGGAACTTTGGAGGCACGCTCCTCAACATCTTCTTCACGACATGGGATTCGCCCATGGTCTCGCCAAGGGATCAAATCTGATTGACTAATCCACTTAGCTTACCCGCGAATTCGTCCACCTGCTGAGAATCACTCATCCACAGATTCTCAAATTTCCACCTCAACGCTTGGAGCTTGACTTCCTTCACTCGTTCAACTTCTACATGCATTGTTATCAAGGCTTCCCATGCCTCCCGAACCGTTTCCTTGCCGGCGAGTTGTAACATTGTCTCTTCCGGCACAACTTGGTATATAACAACCAACTCCATTTGATCCTTTCTCTCTTCCACCTCGTCGCTTCCATCTTTGGGCTCAATTGCCGCCCATACACCCTGGGCGCGCATGTTAGCCTTCATCTTCATTACCCAAATCGGGTAATTTGACTTGGTTAACATGGGATACTTGAGTGTGACAGCCCCCCCTTTCGTTGCAGCTGTCTCAGCAGGTTCAGAACTGCGAGATCCACTTGAAGAAGATCCGTACTTCGGCATCTGGCTGGCTCTGATACCACGTATTGGTTCAGACTTCTTCTTCTTCCTCAGTTAGCTCACGATCCTAAGAGAGGAACTAGCACACACACTCGGAGAGACCCTTTGAGAAATGAGAAGAAGATGGCCGGGAAAGAGATGCTGTTATTGCTATCAATTAAGTTCTTAAATACAGAAAGAAACTAGATAATCGTGTGGCCTAGCTAATTGCCACGATTAGCCTGAGATCCAACAATATCAGATCATAGCCTAAGACTCGGCTTGAGTGCATAATAGACACCCACTCAGCCGTTACAGGGATGGATCAATAGCTATGGAACCGGTCCTGTGATTGTGCGCTGTCCAGATTAATCCCAACACCAACGACCTGTCTACGAGTAGCTTCTGGCTGAAACTGCAGACGTCAACAGAGACACCGTGCCCTGAGATCGACAAAACCATCGCCTACCTGATGTCGTGGGAACCTACTTCTGTTTGCGGCTACCTTGTCCATCTGGGAAGAATGACACCTGACCTCTTTGATCTCAGCCCCTAAACCATAACCTCGGTGCCTTACCCTCTCTCAATGCCAAGACGTTTGGCTGAAGACGAGCCATCGCCACCGTGGTTTCGACATCCTCAGTAGGGTCAAGGCTGTCATCAACACCGATGTAGCCAACATGTACACCGGCCACGACCACAAGCCGAGGAAGTGTCTGCTACCTTCAACACCAAGACCTCCATCACGTCTGGACCAAAATCCAACCGCCGGCTCTGAACCAAAGTCCCTTTCTTTCTCCACATGGCTCGCCTCAACTACCACGTGACCATGGGTGAATCAACTCAACTAACCATGTACTAGCTTACAGTAGATGTCTGTTACTTTATTTAGTTGCCTTTTTCATGAATGTCCGCAATAGGCGGGGCTGTATACCTGAGAATTAGGCTGTCATGTAACTGGTCTCGGAAGCTTCTAGTCTGGTTTGAAGAAGTCTGTAAAACTGTATTTAAACTCTTCAAAGGTAATAAAAAAGGTAATGAGAGCTCTATACTCAAAAACGCTGTCTCGCTCTCTCGTTCCCAAGATGGTATCAGAGCTACAGGGGTAGGATTCCCCTCACGATCCATGGCGTCGTCAAGTTAGAAGAAGTCTTCCTCAGTTCTTCATCATCTGTCAGCAGATGGCTCTCTTCTCTACTAAGTCTCTCTTCGTCGATCTGGTCTTCTCTTTAGATCAGCTGCCGTCTTCAACCTTCAACTTCTGTCTACAGGCACCCTCTCTCTTCTTCGAGCTTCACAGATCTACTACTGTCTCAGATCTAAGATCTATTGCTGGTTGCTTCTCGTCTCTCTCTTCTAAAAGAGCCTTAGTCGTCTTCTCTTCTTCATCATGGTAAAAAGCTCTGCAAACGAAGAGGTTGAGAGTCCTAAGTCTGGTTCCAATTCCCCTCCGTCTTCTCGTATCTTCAAAACTGAAACGAGTATAATACCAGCGATCTATCCCTATCCAATCGGGATCAATGTGGCCAATTCTGTGTTTGTGAAGCTGAACTCGTTCAATTTTCTCTACTGGGAGGCTCAGATTCGAGCTCTTGTTGAGAGTAACAGTCTGGAAGGTTTTCTAGACGGTAGCGAAATAGCACTGTCTACGTATATCTCTGATGGTGAAGGAGGAAATAAAGCGAATCATGACTACAGATCATGGCAATACACAGATCATCTGGTTAAAACCTGGCTTATGGTAACTCTTACTGAAGAGATGCTTGGAGAAGCGGTAGGTCTGACTACTTCACAAGATGTATGGTATGCTCTTACTAATTTCTTTACTAAATCAACACAGTCCCGTGAATTTGAACTGCTGTCTCAGTAAAGAGCTACACAGAAAGGTAGCAATGACCTAGCTACGTATCTGAGAAGTTTTAAGCTTGTTTGTGATCAATTGAATGCTTTAGGGAAGACTGTGAGTGAATCTGATAAGATTTATACTCTATTGAATGGTCTTGATGGTTCTGAGTATGATTCCTTTTCTGCATCTATTCTGAAACCCCCAATTCCATCATATGATGAGGTAGTTACACTGCTCAAGGAGTTTGAGAGAAGAGTTACTCGTAGAACATCTACAAATACTTCTGTAGCTTTCTTAGGGCAGCAAACTGATTACAACTCTGCAAATCAGACTCGTAGCAACTATAGAAACAAAAAAAACTATAGTGGACGAGGAAGAACTTCACAGGAAGGTCTGTTGGGACACTCACCCAGAGGTAGAGGAAATTTCTCCTCCCAAGGACGAGGATTCTCTCCAGCAGTCAGTTTCAGGAACACTTCTCAAGATCGTGGTTCTCTGTACTGTCAGATATGTGGTAAGAGAGGGCATGAAGCACTCAGTTGTTGGCATCATTATGATAACAATTATCAGAAGACAGATGTGCCCAAACTTCTTAATGACAACAATAAAGCTCTTGCTGCTGTAAAACTCAGAGGCTCAGAAGAAGAAACTTGGCATATTGACAGTGGTGCCACTGATCACATTACCTCTATGGTGAAATATGTTATTCCTTTCAGACAGAAGGAGTACATTATGGTTGGAAATGGAACTCAGTTGCCTATAACACAAGTGGGAGATTGCTTTCCTCCAAACAATAAGCACTTACCATTAATGAAAGTCCTTGTTGTTCCGCAAATAAAGAAGATCCTATTATCTGTTTCTAAACTGACTTCTCAGATTTCTTATTATGTTTTATTCTTACGAGATGAATTCTTTATTAAGGATCTGAAGAGCCATCGTCTTCTAGCTAGAGGTTCCTGTCAACATGGCCTGTACCTGCTTCAGCCTCCTCAATCAACCCGTCTAGCTTTGTTTTCAAACAGATTTCTCAAAACTATTAAAGAACTGTGGCATAAGAGGCTTGGACATCCAAACAATAAAGCTGTTATGCAACTTAAAGAAGCAAAGTGCATTGAGTTTCTTTCAGATCAGCGTGATAGTAGCACTCAGATTTGCTCAAGCTGTGAGCTTAGCAAAACTAAAAAGCTTCCGTTTAGTACCAATAATGAAATATGTTCTACTCTTTTTTCTATAATTCATTGTGATTTGTGGGGGCAAAGCTCCTATAGCCACGATTCAAGATTTTCAATACTATTGTCTGTTTGTGGATGATTATAGTTCATTCATGTGGATTTATCCAATGAAAAATAAATCCGAGTTTGCATCCATTCTTAATCAGTTTCACAAAATGATAGCGACTCAATTTGATGCAAAAATTAAAGTTTTTCATTCTGATAATGGTGGTGAATTTGTCAATACAACTGTTTCTAATTTTTTAAAACAGAGGGGAATCATCCACAAAATGAGTTGTCCACACACACATGAGCAAAATGGACGATCTGAACGTAAACACAGACATCTAGTTGAACTAGGTCTTGCTATGATGTTTGATTCATGCATGCCTAAAAAGTATTGGATGGAAGCCTTCAATACTACAGTGTATCTTATAAACAGACTTCCGTCTTCAGTTCTTCACTATAGCTCTCCTTTTGAACTTGTATATAACAAGAAACCAGATTATACCTCTCTCAGAGTTTTTGGTACTTTGTGCTTTCCGTATCTATGAGATTATGCAGCTACAAAACTCGATCCTAGATCTCTGCCTTGTGTGTTTCTTGGTTATAGTGATACTCATAAAGGTTATCGCTGTCTTCACGTTTCTACAAATCGGGTTTATATTGCTCGTCATGTTATATTCAATGAGCATGTCTTTCCGTTTAACAAACATGACCAATATTTTAGTAATACTGTGCCTCCTGAGAATCTCTCTGAATTCAGACTTTATACTAATTCACATTGTGAGTCTATCAATACATGCTCGCCGTTACCTATCTCTCTGACATCTGCTGCTACTTCATCTAGCTCTACACCATCCATTAAGGTGTCTCAACATGCTGCTAGTACACCTGTTCCACACACGAATGATATAGTTTCTGTTCCAGGGACATCTGAAGCTACTTCCACAGAATCCACATCTTCTATGACTGATGTTGCTTCCTGTAAACCTATCAATCTAATAGTTGACTTCACTCATTATTCCTTACAACCACCTATTCCTGATCGAAATACACATCCAATGGTAACACGAAAAAAGGATGGCATTATCAAACCTAATCCACGTTTCAGCTTGCTGAGTTCTATCACTTCTAAACTGCCACAGACTGTAAAAGAGGCCTTGAAACATGACGGCTGGAGACTAGCTATGGAAGCTGAACTTGCCGCTCTGCATACTAACAAAACATGGACTCTTGTCCCTCCGAAGGACTCTTATAATATAGTGGGTTGTAAATGGGTGTTCAAGCAGAAATTTAAGGCGTACGGCTCTCTTGACAGATTGAAGGCTCGATTGGTTGCTAAAGGGTTTTCTCAAGAAGAATGGATTGATTACTTTCAGTCCAGTTGTTAAGGCACCTACTATACGTATAGTCCTAAGTATTGCTATCTCCAACAGATGGGCTCTAAGACAACTAGACATTTGTAATGCTTTTTTGAATGGTGATTTATTTGAAGAGGTTTTTATAAGACAACCACCTGGCTTTATCCACTCACTGGTTCCTACACATGTTTTCCGTCTGAACAAAGCTTTATATGGTCTAAAGCAAGCTCCTCGCGCTTGGTTTAATAAAATGAGTGACTTGCTTCTTGAATTTGGTTTTGAGAATAGCAATTGTGATTCATCTTTATTCACATATCATCAAAATAATATTAGTATGTTTCTTCTTCTATATGTTGATGATATTATTCTCACTGGTAGCTCGGCTTTTCTAATTGAGAACTTCATCACTGAGTTGCAGACTCGTTTTTCTATAAGAGATCTTGGCCATGCTCACTTCTTTCTTGGAATCAGTGTTACTGATACGGCCACTGGTCTTTTTCTTGATCAGTCTAATTATGCACAGGAAATTTTAACAAGGGAGGATATGTTGGATTGTAAGGAAATTGCTACGCCTATTGCCTTGAATTTTCACAAAGAGTTACAGACTTCATCTGCTGCACCTCTTGACAATCCTACACATTATCGTCAAATCGTTGGCAGTCTTCAATACCTGACTTTAACAAGACCAGATCTTTGTTATGCTGTGAATACAGCCTGTCAGTTCATGTCTGCTCCCTCTCAATTCCATTTTTCTCTTCTAAAACGAATCTTGCGGTATATTAAAGGAACCGTTCATCTTGGCCTTCATGACCCCCCGGTCTTCTGATCTCACAGTATCTGCTTTCAGTGATGCTGACTGGGCTGGGTGTCCTATTACTCCGAGATCAACTTCTGGAAATTGTATTTTTGTTGGTTCAACATGTGTTTCATGGAGCTCGAAGAAGCAACCGGCCTACTGTTGCTCGGTCCAGCACTGAGGCTGAGTACCGGTCTCTTGCTCAGACTGCGGCTGACATGACTTGGACTGCGGCCCTGCTTCAGGAGTTACATGTTTCCCAACAACAACCTAGCACTCTATTCTGTGACAATGTCAGTGCTTTGCATCTGACTGTTAATCTTGTGCTCCATGCTCGAACAAAATATGTTGAGCTGGATTATCATTTTGTTCGTGAAAAGGTTGCGCTGGGGCACATTCAAACAAAGTTTGTATCTTCTGCTGATCAGCTTGCTGACATATTCACGAAGCCTTTGCCCAAACTGCAGTTCTTCTTTCGGCGCAGCAAACTTGGGCTTGGTTTCATCCATGCCCAGTTTGAGGGAGGATGTGAAACTACAGATACTGGGCATGTCCCCACATACCCTCAGATATACATGGCTCGCCTCAACTACCACGTGACCATGGGTGAATCAGCTCAACTAACCATGTACTAGCTTACAGTAGATGTCTGTTACTTTATTTAGTTGTCTTTTTCATGAATGTCCGCAATAGGCGGGGCTGTATACCCGAGAATCAGGCTGTCATGTAACTGGTCTCGGAAGCTTCTAGTCTGGTTTGAAGAAGTCTGTAAAACTGTATTTAAACTCTTCAAAGGTAATGAAAAAGGTAACGAGAGCTCTATACTCAAAAACGCTGTCTCACTCTCTCGTTCCCAAGACCACCGTACGTCTTCTTCTCCTCCTCCCAGACCTGCTCGAGTAGAAGGACTACCGGCGACCAGGCTGCGGCCGGTGACACGAGCAACCACCAGAGGAGCAGCACCGTGACTTTGAAGCCTTCCACCACCTCCACCTCCCCTCCAGTTTCCTAGTAATCACTGTGTTCCATCTTCCCCCACCTTGCATAACCGATCTGCAGATCGTCATATTCCCTCGTCAACATCACCACCGATCTACAGGTCAGGTCTGTCACCACAGATCACCTGCAAGGTGAGCGCCACCACCTTCCTAAACAGGGTGCATACCACATACTTCGCTTGCCTACAGATCCACTGAAATCATGCCTCGACTCCACAGCTGGCTGCGCCACCAGGTCCACCCACCACCGCTCGTCAGACACAATGACATACATCTAAATCTGCATCTGCCTCCCCTTTTTGGAACTTCAAGGACCAAACTTTAATACCTACATGCCTTGCATGAAGAACTGATGAAGTCACATGCTAACACACACACCTCAAGAAGATCTAGCAATGTATAGTATTGAACAAGCTCATCTACCAGAGTCTGATCAAAGGAGATTGATCAATCAAGATCAGTTCAACTGTTCAAGTGCATCGATTTGTATGTAAAGTTTTAATATTACATCTTAACATTAAAAGAGAACATGAATAATATACACGTAATAAATAGTTACATAGTCGATCAACTATAGTGGAATACACACATGCCTACAGACTTACATAAGTCGGTACAATAATGACAGTGTACAAGTAGTCTGTAACTAGCATGTAAATGATAATATCAGGAAACCATTTAATTACCGTACGGTGGACAATACTCTAGATAATGGTTAAACCTTCAATTAGGTTATTGTATATTAATTGATAGAATTGACTAATCTCTAATGAAAAGAATATAACATTATTGTCTCCACTATATTATACACTTATATGCTAATATAGGAAATATAAGAAAATAAAGTTCATGTCTTTTCAGGAAAAGTGGAATAGCGAGATTTATGTATAAGGTTGGGTTTTACAAACATAAAAGTGGGTGATGATATGATGGATCAAACTTCACATGAAATCTTGAATCTAATCATGTTGACATATATAAGTCAATTGATAGTAGTTATATAGAGAAATGCCATTTCAAGTAGCTAATGATGGGAATAGCTCTACATACCTATATCATACTCTATTGGCAAACAAAACCCTAAAAATGGATAGAAAAGTATACCTTAGATAATTTAATATCAATTAATAAGACACTATATCCATATGCATACACTTTTGTTAAAGTAGATATCTAGAAATAAAATATCTTACTTAAATAATCGCATGGTGAACTAATGCATGTATAAAATGCTTTTAGGTTAGTAGGACAATTTGGAAATCCCCCTAGAAATAAAACTAGTTAAGCAGATCAGGTATGTGCTCTTCCATATTTAATTTTGGGCATTAATCGACTAAAGTATTCCTATAATGAGCATTCTTGTAATTTGGCCTTTCATTTTTCCATGATGAAAATTCCTTATTCACAGAAATTTACAAATATTTGTTGACCCCACATGCATTGTTGTCTGGACTTGAAAATGTGGTTGGTGACTTATACCAGATCTTGCCACTCTATTTATGCATGTTTGATAATTTAACTAGAAATCTATTGTATAGTGCACGAGCACAGCCACTAGGGCGTGCTATTCCGCCTGGGGTGCACTATAAAAAACGACCTCTTTTTATATAGGGGTGTGCAATTTTCTTCCGGGGTGTGTTATTCTACCGATTTTTAGGCCAAAGATCTAGTGGCGCCTTTTTGATACCATAGCTATTTAGTCTAAATATATCTACATGCAAATATATTTGATTATTGTGATACTATGAATTGTGACAAGACTGTTCATCTCAAATATTGTACTCTTAAAGTTTAAATATCTCATTCTTTTGAAATTCATTCTTTTGAACTTATCTAACTTTAATGACCCCTCTTGATGGAACACCCTTTTTGCTCTTAAATTCCTTAAATGCCCAAATATTTTATATTTTGCACAAATACCCATTTTTTGCTGACGCATACAAATTTTACCTATCTCCTGGGTTGTTTCCAAAACCACTCAGGTTTAGGTTCTTTAAAGGATATGGATATATGAAGGTTCTATGGATAAAGTTGGCTTAAGGGTAGCTTGGAATGGTCGGGTTGCCCTCTCAATTGAGTTCTTATGAAATTAGATGTAGTATTTTCATTTTTATGTACCACCCTTAGGGTGAGGAACTTATGTACATGGAACATTTTACAACTTTGTAGATGGTTATGTTTTCAGCTACTTAATTGTTCATGGCTCTTTTCTTATACAATTTGAATGGGCCCACTACGAGGTCCCACTCTTTACAATGATGTCAATATTAATCCTTGAGCCAATCTCATTGATCAACCAAATAACCGTTTCAAAACCTAAACCGGTCTGTTCAAACATATGAACTGATCGGTTCACTTGCTAAACCGGTCTTTGCCAATCTTGTTTAAATTGAATACCTAACACTTAATATTCAAGTTTAAACCATATTACTAAGTAAACTCCTATTCCAGGTGCATCCTATGCGTGTGACCCCATACATCACTATTTACGTTGGTAGTGAATGTGTATAACTGATTTATGACATCACAAGCAATGAGTGGTATCTAGCAATACATCATTGCTACCCAAGTAATTGGAAAATTGTAGAACAACTTCAATCAACAATTTGTCATTAGTGTTACAATGATTGTATAGTTCCTTTGTCTCTGATATCCAGATTGAACTCTAGGCATGGAATCATCATCCTCTTCAACGTTCAATCTATGTTACTTGAACTAGAGTAGACTGTCTGAGATATATGTGAGCTCGATATCAAATATTGATTCACACGTGCATGACCATGCAATACTGAGTATCACTTATCAAGTGACCACGATATCAAACTCCTATAGGAGGGACAAATTCCATATACATGACTCACACTCATTCCCCATGTGTCACAATGTATCTGAGCACCACCTTTATGATAATCCTTATTCAAGGTCACATTAGATGATGTCAATGTACATCGAATGACATGTGATGAGTGTAGTGATTTCAGGTCTAAGAACCACAATCACCACAATCATAATGAGAGCTAATTCTGTCTACAATCCATGGTCTCCATGTATTCCTCTCAAGGCGGGTCTGTCCGATACACTATTCTCTAATAAGCATCTATGTATTTGGTTTGATATCACATATAATGACTAATGAGATTCTATCATCAACCAACACACACTCTAGTCTTATGTGTGTGTTGTCTATTAGCTTCTACAATAACATCTGAATAGGGACATAATAAGAATGTATATACTCTTAACATCCTTATGATCTCATTTTTCAGGTCCTCAACCTGAAGACATACATCATTGAGTAACATCATTCTTTAGATATTTATTATGTAACGTCATTATCTCATAACTGAATAAAACAAAATAAATGCAAGATTACCTTTATTGTTATCAAATTGTTTACAATATATGCCCTTATAATCATCATATGATTGGCTCTCTGGGCATACATACCAATCGAATTCCACTTACACTTAGATATCATCATGCATGATCTTAATCCCAAGTGATCTAACATGACCTTCATGCTTCCACTGTGAAAGTGCTTTTGTCAAGGGGTCAGCCACATTGCTTTCAGTTGGTACTCTGCAAATATTCACATCCCCTCGTTCTATGATCTCTCTTATGAGATGGAACCCCTGTTGTATGTTCTTGAAATGTTGATGTGATTTGGGTTCCTTAGCTTTTGCGGTAGCTTCATTGTTGTCACAATATACCTCTACTGCATAGCTGATGCTTGGAACCACCCCAAGTTTAGAAATGAACTTCTTGATACAAACAACTTCTTTTTCTACATTGGATGCAACAATATACTCGATCTCTGTTGTAGAATCATCATCTATTCTTGATTGGAACTCTTCTAGCTTAAAACTCTGTTGTTTAGGCAAAACACAAATCCAAACTGCGATCTATTGTCATCTTTGTCAGTTTGGAAGCTTGCATTGGGTAACCATTTACCACCAACTCTCCCTCTCCACTGTAAACAAGGAACTGATCCTTAATTCTTCTAAACTACTGAAGGATGTTCTTTATAGTAGTCCATTGACATTTACTAAAATTTGATTGATACCAGCTAGTCACACTCAAGACATATGAGACATCAGGGTGAGTACATAACATTGCATACATGATAGATCCAATTGTAGATACATATGTAATCTTGCTCACACGTTCCCATTCTTCATAAGAACATGGACATTGAGCTCTAGAGATACTAATGCCATGAGACATGGGTAAGTTTCCTCTCTTTGACTTCTCCATACTAGACCTTTTCAGCACTTTGTCAATGAATGTGCTCTGGATTAGGCCTAGAAGCCATTTAGATCTATCTCTATAGATCTTGATTCCTAAGATACATGATGCCTCACCTAAGTATTTCATAGAGAATTTATTTCCTATCCATGTCTTTACCATCTGTAAAGTGGGGATGTCATTTTCCATCAATAGTATGCCATCCACATACAATATGAGGAATACAATCATGCCCCCACTAACCTTCTTGTAAACACATGGTTTATTTTCATTTTGACTAAAGTCAAACTCTTTGACATTTTCATCAAATCAAAGATTCTAGCTCCGAGATGCTTGCTTCAATCCATTGATTTACCTTTGTAGCTTACAAACTTTATTTGCATCCTTTGGATTTATAAAATCCTCGAGTTGTGTCATTAACACATCCTCAAGAAGATTCCCGTTAAGTAATGTAGTTTTAACATCCATCAACCAAATATCATAGTCATAATAAGCTGCAATGGTAAGCATGATTATGATGGACTTAACCAATGCAAGTAGAGAAAAAGGTTTCTCATAGTAAACATCTTGAACTTGTTTCAAACCCTTTGCAACTAATCGACCTTTATATGTTTGTACGTTACCATCCATGTCAGTCTTCTTCTTGAAGACCCATTTACACCATATGGGGTTTACCCCTTTAGATGGATCCACCAAGGCTCATACCTTGTTGGTGTACATGGATTCCATCTCATATCTCATTGCCTCAAGCCATTTCTCAAATTTTGGTCCCTTAACAATTTCTAGGTAAGTTGTAGGCTCATCATCAATGACCAACTCATTGCCTTCTTGAATCAAAATGTAACCAAATCTATCTGGATCAAGGTGTATCCTACTAGATCTGTGAGGTTCCTATGTTACATGAGGAATTCGAGTTTCCACAAAGGTTTGTGACTCTCTATGTTCCTCTTGTACCTCTATAGATTCAATGCTTTCTTGTTGATCTCGAACCTCTTCATATTCTAATTTCTTCCCACTGATTCTTTTAGAAATAAATTCCTTTTCTACAAATACAACATCCCTAGAAACAAACACTTTGTTGTCAGATGGAGTATAAAAGTAGCATCCTTTGGTTTCCCTAGGATATCCAACAAAATAACACTTATCTGACTTGGGTCCAAGCTTTTCGGGAAACTGCTTTCTCACATAAGCTTCACATCCCCTAATATTCATAAAAGACACATTGGTATACTTCCCATACCATATCTCATATGATGTCTTTTTAACTGATTTAGATAGTACATGATTTAGTGTAAACATTTTAGTTTCTAGAGCATAACCCAAGAAGGAAGTTGGAAGATTAGCAAAACTCATCATGGATCAATGCATATCTAGTAATATGCAATTCCTTCTTTATAATACACCATTGTGTTGTTCTAGGTGGAGTCTATTGTGATACAATACCATAGTCTCACAAAAGGTCCTCAAACTCTTGGCTGAAGTATTCTCCACCTCAACCAGAATGAAGTGCCTTAATACTTTTACCATGATGATTTTGTACTTCATTCATGAAATCCTTGAACTTTTCAAGGGTTTCTTACTTATGTTTTATCAAGTAAACATAACCATACTTATTGAAATTACTAATGAAGGTAGTGAAGTACTGATACCCACCTCCAACATTTGTTCTAAAAGGGCACTTACATCAGTATGTATGAGTCCTAATAGATCACTAGCCCTCTCACAGTTACCAGTGAAGGGAGTCTTTGTCATTTTGCCCAATAAACAAGACTCACATGTCTCCATTGATTTTAAATCATAAGAGTCTAGATATCCATCTTTATGGAGTCTAGAAATGTGATTCTAATTGATGTGCCCTACATGACAATGCCAATGATATGTTTAATTTGAGTTATCGAGATTTAAAATTTTGGTATTTTCGTTGTAAACATTTATCTTTAGATCTAACAAATAAAGATCGTAAGACATTGGGGCACTTCCATAAAAGATCTCATCTTTTGAAATAGAACATTGACTAGGGGTGGACGTGATCTAGTCAAGTCTGGTTTGATCCTAAAACCATAGACCAGACCACACATAGTGGTCTAAATTTTTTTTTCAGACCAAACTTGACTGCTAAAAGGATCTAGACCGAACTTAACTTGACTGCTAATATCTGGTCAAGTTTGGTTAAGTTTGGTCTAAAACCACTAATGTCTATTATCTACTAGCCTAATATTTAAATGAAGATTGACAAAAATAACAGTCCAACAATAATTTGTTTCACTTTGATGTCAAGTTATTGGTCTTCTTCAATAAAAATCACTCTGGTCACATGAAATAAATTACATTGTCTAAATTAGATGGATGTTTTGTATATCACATGTAATAATAAATGTTAAATCATTTTTAATATATATATATATATATCATCTACAACTTTAATATAAAAGTTTTGGTAGCATTAATAATAAATATAATGTTGATATAATCTGAAATATTGTAGATACATCAATGAAAGAATGACTAGAACAATTTCTTGATTATATATACAAACACATACACATATAAAGAGTTGGTAAAGTTCGGGCTGATCGGTTAATCGGTTGCCCAGACTATGGCCAAACCAGTTAAGTGTGGTATGAAAACTTTGCAAACCAAACTTGACCATAATACACATCCAAACCAAACTTAATTAGGCGGTTTGGTCAAGTTCGGTTTGGTCTGATGGTCAAGTTTGGTTTCCTATCCACCTCTAACATTGAACATTCTTTATATGAAATTTATATCCATCTTGTCCATACAAGATACATAAATAATGTTTCTATTAATGGTAGATACAAAATAGAAATTCTTTAAATCTATTATAAGCCTCGTGAGCAGAGATAAATTATAGGTTCCAACTACAATGGCAGAAACTCTTGCTCCATTCACAATGTGTAGTTTGACCCCGCCTTTCTTAAAGCCTTACTTCTTTTCATATCCCACATATTCATTCATATGTGAGATTCACATCCAATATCTAGTACCCATGATGAAGAACTTGACAAATTTATCTGAATAACATACATACCTGAAGTGGATATCTCTATCCCACAATGGGGTCCAAAGAAGGTGATTGACACTAAAGGAGGCCAAAGGGAATGTTGATCCTAGTTTCCAAAGGCTTATAGGTTTGAAAGCCTAGAATAGCCAATGGATGGACAAGAGAAAGAAATAGAGGCAAAGGTGAAACCGGATTTTCATAGAGGGATAGGGGTGACCATAATATCAGAGTCTGGGATCGTTATGTGTAGAAACTTATAATGTAACTAGAGGAGGTGAATATTTATGCAGGCTAGAGAAATAAGAAAGAAAATTGTAGAAGATGATTGGAGGTGCTGTGGAAAAAACAGAGAGGAAAGAACATGAGTGAGGGTGATGAAAGGGGGTTGTCGGATACAACCAACTAGTATGAAAAGAAGTGGAAAAAGGTTATAGTCATCTGACTAATAATCCCACATGGAAAAGGAAAGAGAGAGAGAGAGAGTGAAAACTAAAAATCTTGAAAATTTAGGCAAAACAAAGTATATCAAATGATAATCAATATATTCAGATATTTTTGGCATGCTTTCTTTCATGTTTCAATTTGGCTAGATAGAAACCTCCAATCAATATGATTACACATATGCTAACTATGCCGATTTCCACTTTTGAATTTTTTTTATGTTAGGTCCTTTAGCATTATCTTGTTATTTTCTTTTATATTTCATAAGGCAACTAATATTATATGACTAAGGTGAAATTTGACATGAAGCCTAATTATGATGTGTAGAATCCAAATTGAGAACATATTACTATGTTGAGATCATGCATCAATCTATAAATCACTACTAGGGATTTTCAGTTTATATAAATAAAATTTAATATACTTATTATTTGGTTACCATGTTTTTAATTAGGATTGTTTTAGGATTTTCTATCCATCAAACATTTTCATAAACCTATATCATCTTTCATCAATATCTACTCAAGTTACCACTTTTGATAGTTTTGAATATATAAACCATGAGTTGAAGTTTGAGAAATCTTTGAATTTATTTGTCTCTTACTTTAGGCATTTAACCCAAATTTGAGTTTGTGACTATTCCTTACTCTCATTTAATTATAGTAAAATTATAGAGAACCAAATTTTAAGATAAAATCTATTACTAGGATTAAATTATATGACTATATCCTAATTGTATCATTATCATAATTAATTATTCTTAAGCCTCAAATAAGATGGTTACTAGTGAAAACACTACTTTTTAAGATTTCTAAATATCCTAGTATACCCTAACTCAACGAAAAGTATAATAAAGCCCACATTATTAAAATGCATGTTATATGGGATGGTTAGTATGGATACTTGGAGTTGGGTATGTTACAATCATGTGATATATTACTCCAAAACACTGGAGAAATATGGTACCATTGAGAACAAGATGGTTGCCATTATGAACACATGCAAAAATATCTTCACTTAGTTTGTGGGACCACAAGTTAATTTTTATCTAGATCATACAAACATTACATATCTATTATCCAAGAGGAGTCCATGACCTAGTTGTTCCAATAGGTTCTGTTGTTTTAGGAATTAGATTTATTAATTTATGATAAAAAGAAAAACAAGAATAAATTAGAAGATCATCTAAGCCGATTATCCATGAATATTGTGATACAATTCTGACCAAGGATTCATGACTAGGCTATCAGCTAACACAAGTATCTACTCATTCAAGTAATGGATATAATCCATGGTTTGTAGTTACTTTGTACTATGTTGTTGTAGGGGAAATGCATCAAGGTTGCAGTAGTAATGACATAAAGTAGTTATTTGCATATGTGAATTACTTTTCTTGGGATGGCCCTTATATAGTCAAGCTCTTCTTAGAGGGGATGCATCATCATTGCATATAAGAGGAGGAGATCCATCTATTATTGACAACCACCTTTCGGGTCCCACGAGTAACCACATGAGATCATATATGACAGAAACGTTGGCTAAATGGACATTGGCTAAATGGACATCATCAAAACCCCTTTGTTTTGAAAATGACAAACATTTCATTCTTGTGGATCTAAAATGCTACTTGAGTATTGCAGGAACAAGGTGGATGAAAAACCTTTGGAAGATGTATATTCTCAAAATGCTTTAATTTCATAATTGTAATCAAATGTAAAAACTTGTACAAGTATATAATGTATACGTACTTAGATATCATGTAAATCAAACGTTTAGATCTTCCCTAACCATTCACAACACTTGGATAGCTCATCCCCTATAATAGTGTCACATCTGCATACTCATACACACACTTAGTATTCATCCAGAACCACCAAATCAGAGATACTCTCGGTCGAACTCTTTGTCGATCGAGACAAGCTTGGTCGAACAACTTCTCGACCAAGAGTCTCTTGAGTTATTTCTTCTAATAGGTTCTACAGCCGTTAGTCACAACAGACGAAGTAGTTGGGAGTTGGAATCGAACGTTATATACACTTGCTCCAGACCATCCCTCGGTCGACAAAAACTTTGACCGACAGACTCTCGATTGACAAACTTCTTGACCGAGATTATCTCTGTCTGCACTTTTCAGAATGAATAAACTAGCCGTTGCTAAAGCAATTAGTGGACACCTAACGGCTATTTAAGTACTTAGAACCCCCTAAAAAGTGTCTAGAATATCCTTAAGCACTCATAGGGCATTCATATAAATAGGACATGCCTTAGGACACCTAAACACACTTGTGCAACACTTGAGCATACACACTTGCAATTGAAAATCCATTCTTGTAAGCAATTGAGCAACTCCAACATTTGCTATTCATTTCTATTGCTCCAATTTCGTGTCATATAGGCTGAAATATCCTACCCACTGCACTTAAACTTTCATACACATTGGTTAGGAGATCAAAATGCTTGATATAGGATTCAAGCCTTGTGCCAAAATGGTAATTGTATTTTTCTTTTTCCTTTCTTGTTCCTTCTTATCTACTTTGTACTCTCCTTGCTACTCCTAGGTTGGAGGCTATGGATACGAGGTTGTTGGATCTTCTTCAGGTGGTGAAGGTAGCTCGGCGGACTTAGGATTACTTCAAGAAGGCTATCTCAACATGACGCTACTTCAAGAGGAAGGCTACTTCAAGGGGGAGCTTGGAGTTACTTCAAGAAAGGCTGCTTCAAGGTTGGTGAGACTACTTCTAGGTGAAGGCTATCCTAAGGGTGAAGGTATTTGTATCTTATGTAACATGCTTGCGAGGTAATAAAATACACGTGCTTTCAAAATCCCAATTGTATCTTATGTAACATGCTTGCGAGGTAATATAATACACGTGCTTTCAAAATCCCAATTGGAAACAATTGGGTAGTGGACTGACTCCCTTAGTATTTTCTAAGGGTGGAACCACTCTAAACGCCGTGTCTCCTTCTCCAAATTTTGAATTGTGGTTTCTTGGTTGAATTAATTTTAAAATCACTATAAAACCCTATTCACCCCCCACATGTTTGTAGTTTTATTTCTATTAGCCTATTATATTAAGAGATTATAATATTTTGCCAGAGTCCTGTAACCACTACTAGAGGACAATGAACATCTGTATGAGATATAAAGTGAACTTCATTTATGGAAAAAGGTTGTTTTTGATATTTTGGGAGTGGATTATATTGTTTATTTTTGTCCTCTTAATGCTTCACATATGTACTAGTAGTAACATATATTATCTCCAATAGGGTTAAGGAACCCTGATAATCTCATGCAACTCAAAGCTAGTGATCCATATTTTCATATACACCATCTTCCTTGACTTTGGAGTCCTACACATCATCATCTATTTTAGGGGCTACCATTTAACTAAAAGGATATTAAATCCATTCTTAAAGAAAAATGAAATCTATCACCATATTGACACATTGCACAACACACAAATGACTGAACAGATGGAGGTTTTATATAAAAAATTAAAGTAATTTTGGAAAAGAGAGTGCACTCAGCACATGAAGATAGGGTGCATAATTTCTACACGCATCCAGAGCATACTAACTGGTATGAAAATATTCAGATTAATGTATAGCAATTCAGGCCACTTACCGATTGAGAAGGAGAATAAAGTGTGGTGGGACATCATGAAGCTTCACCATGACAAGAGTGAAGCAGGAAATAGTAGATAAATTCTACTGCAAGAGTTTAATGAATTGAATTTTGTGATACCTGACAATGCCCTAATTTATGGGGAGTATATAGAGATATGAAATGAAGGCCACTTGAAGAGGAAACATATATACATGTAGGCGATTAAGCCCATAGATATGTAGGGGATTAAGCCAAATTTCAAGATGTGACATGAAGGTCATATGAAGAGTAAGGATGTACATGTAGGAAATCTAGCCCTTTAAAAAATTCAAGATAAATATTATTTTTAGGGAAACTGAAGAGTAGGTGTCTGATTTCATTTATAATAAATTAATATCTACATGTATAGTGTAATAGATACATGGAGCGAGCACATAGGGGAATTCAAGCTCAATGTATGACATATCAAACATGACCTAAAACTAGAGGACATGAAAGTATACATACCTTTGAAGATATCTATAGCTCTAACTTCAATATAACAAAAATTTATTCATTAACATTAAGAAAAAATTCTTGTTGGGTGGTAACCCAACGATTTAGTTCACATAAATTTTATTTTTAGTTCATGTTTCATGTTTTAATTGTGCATGATTAGGACCCATAATCTCACTGATGCAATTTCACATGTGTGTGTGGATGTGATGGGGACCTTCTTCTTGTACAAGAGCCTCTAACCAGGCATCTAGATGAGCCAAATGGGAAGCTAGAAGGATCCCAAAAAATCATAGAGTACTAAATGTGCTATCTGAGTGACTAGAAATTTGCAAAAGATATTGAAGGGATTGGAGATATTAGCTATTAGACTAGAGTTATTTCAAACCAACTAATTCAAACCAACTGAAATTGTTCATAGTATTTTAGCTGACCATGTAGATTTTGAAGTCATCCAAATAACAATTATTTTGAGTCAGATTTGATTTTCAGACCACTCTAGCCAGTCATCCAAGCATGTTACCCAAGCACCTAAGGATTCTCTACACTCATCCACTGGATATAACTTGGTGAAAAGTTCATATTTTCAATCATTAAGGTCAATCATTCTTCATGATCTCACTCCCTAGACAACCATCCAAAATTCTTGTACCACTTCCATCATCCATATCCTCCATCTTCTTTCCAGTTTAACCACCACCACCAACCCCTTCTACCCTATTTTCATCATTATCTATCTAGTATTCCCAAACTACATCTTGATCCATCTTATCTTTATAACTATAGCTCTCATATTTATAAATGGACACCCTCAACCTATCTACACCCTTAAAGGACCACACACCCTCCTCTAGTCCATTCTAAAAATCCACATACACCACCACCACTATCTTTTTCACCACCCAACCTCCATAAAACTCCATTACAACATCCATTCTACCTTGAATAACCATCCTTATCAACACTACATATGTATTATCACAAGATAAAATACCAATCGCAATACCAATCATTTTCCCAATATAAAGAATGGAGTTTTGATGTTCTCTTCCTCGAGTGGCTCAAATGAACACCAATACATGTAATGAAGAAAATAAAATCACAATTCTAATATTTCAAACTAGAATATTTTACGTAAGGTTTGAAGGAAACTTGAAAAGAAGACACATCAACTTGGAAAAAAAAGTTCTAAGATAAGAAGATACAACAGTGCATCATTAGTAATAAAAGGTCCTCATAGAGTTTCAATTTTTTTGCACCATGTCATTGTCCACTAGGATATCAGATCTTCATATTATCGTATTATCTAAATTATGAAAAAACACTTGTTAATGCAGACACTTTGGTGCTCTATGAAGTGATATCGGTCACATTATAATATAATGTGCTAGACTATACATAATGGTAAAAGGATCAAACTCAATATTTACATAAGTTCTTAATTATAAACCAAAATTAATTCAACTCTTGCATTTTGCTTTACATAATGTATCCACTTTCTAACACCTATTGATGAATAAAAGGGTACATCATATACATTTTCACATAAGCTTAGTCACTCGTTAGAACTAGTTATGTGGGAAGTAGGACACATCACATTGCTACACAAACTTAGCCACTTCTCAACTCTTACCATATGAATAGAAGGGCACATCATGTATGTGCATAAAGATATACAAGATATTATATAATGGAAGCATTCAAAAGTTATGTGAAGGTTCATCAAAATATTTTTAAACAATCAAATTATAGTCATAATAACATATATTTCAACCAAATACATAGTCAAACAACATATGCACATATAAATAATAAATCATCATCTTTAGTACCTATAGTTTGGGCAATATGAGGTAGTCATACCCTTTATATTAATTTATTTGTAAAGGAGTAAATATTTTTTTATTTCAAATAAAGTCACTAGAATACAGATTTGGAGCATAGAATACAACTTGGGATCAGAAATAGTTCATCATCAATATGGGATCCACTCGGTCAAGATGGGTGACTATTACCAAGTCAATATTGAGTGATAACCCATTCATAACATGTCATATTTTTCATTATTTTCATTATTATCATCATCACTATCATGTATATGGCTTAGATATACTCACATGGGTGAAGGGTAAATCAATATTGATTACAGAACCGATTCACTCCTAACAATAATCATGAATTATAATCATGTGTATATTTGACTAAAGTCTATGGTTTAGTGAGATAAAAAAGATTTACCTTGAATACTGAAAGATATTAGAAAAGTAGAGTCAAATTTGGAGCTTAAAAGTAATTTTAGGCGATTCCCCTTTAGTTTTTGGTAAAAATGGTGTATTTTTTTTTTTGAGAAATTAAGTTGTTTCTATTAGCTTTCCCAATATATTAGTATTTCTTGGATTTTTTGTGAGAGGGGGAACTAAATACCTTTTTTGCATAGTAAGGTGAGTTGTTGTATACTTGATCAATTGTCATATATAAATGCACAACTATGGACTCCTGATCCATGGTGGATTGGGCAACAACTATAATGGTTGGATGTGAGATCCAATGGTTCACTAGCCTTATCTATAGTCAAACACTACACAAGAAGAAGAAAAAACTATGACATAGGAGATCTCTAATGTGAGATTGATCAAGAGCATGATTGTTCAGTATGTGGTTATGACTCACCTATCAAGTGTTTTTTAGTCTTCACAGATCAATGGATGTTGGAATTATAGATGGAGTGTCTTACAGGAGAAATCCCCAAAAGTATGAGGTGATAGAGCAAGGAGGAACTACTAGGGGTTGAGGATGACTAGTTCAAGAAAAATGATCATCAGGAGGAGGGGATCAATCAAGAGGGACTAGTGGGTGATGAGGAGGGTTTTGTAATGCATGAGGAGAACTAGGCCTTTTTTATTCAAACATGACCCCATATAGAGTGGGACCTGGGGAGTGAGGGGAGTTCATATCTCCCAAAAAGATATTTGAATTCATTAAAGTGATATATGAGTGTTGTTAGGAGTAAGATCTAGGGTGAATGGCTCTCTCCAATATGACAAAGGAAGTGTGCTATGGATAGAAATCATGGTGGTGTCTACTTCTCATCACCTATGAACAAGTCAAAGATGGATGATGACCCCAAGACATTTGATCAAGGCCACAATCTATGGGATCCCCAATTGGGTGACCCTAGTGGGCACACGGTTGCCCATGGATCCTAGATCTAGCATGGTCCCACATCATCATAACACATTGGATCGAGGACCAATGGTTATAGTAAAATTAGGTTAGAAAAGAAAAAAGAAAAGGGAAGGAGTGGTGGAAAATGGGATTTAAATTCTAGGAAAACACATCTCACACATATTATCCAAATTATGAGATTTTGATCATAATTATGTAATAATGTATTCTTCCCATATATAATTTTTGGAAAGACTATAAGGTGTTGAATAGGATAACTGATTAGTACATGATGATTACATACTAGGGTTTCATGTACATTTTCAGTGTAGCTAGTCATTAAGAATTAAAAACGTCAAATTAGAGAGCATACAAAAACTAAAATTTATATAATTGATGAAGTAGGAATATTTATTTCAATATTATATATTTCAAGAAATAATGTAAATATCATAAAGTATATGAAAAGTAGTTTCATTACACCTCCATAAATGGATTTCATCCCCCAAATTTGGACATAATTAAAGAATTTGGGGACTCTTTCCTTCATATCAGAATTGATTTCCCAAGTTGCATCATCATTATTCTTCTATTTCCATATCACAAACACAATATCAATTTTCTTAATTCTGAGTTACTTGGTTTGGCTATCTAGAATCTTTAGTAGGACAATGCAATATAATTGAGTCTCTTTCAACTTGATGGCTTCATGTTTGAGGATAGACTAGGCTCTTTGACATACTACTTCAGATTGAGACATGAAATACATTATGAATCATATTGTCCTTCATAGGTAAGGCCAACCTTATGCACATTCCCTGATATTGTCCAGGATCTATGTGGACTAGTGTTTCTAAAGCTAATGTTCCCTTTACTCTCTAAAATGTGGGCCTTATCTTCTAGAATACACGACCACTTTATAGAAAGTCTACATGGTTTTTATGAGGATATACATAACTTTTTATAATCTTGTTCCCTCTTCAATATCTTCTTCATGGTATTGACATTATTGTGATATTATCATTGCTCCTCAAATTTCAAGATGTGTCTTTTACCAACGTCATGCCAATAGAATGGAGATCTACACAATCTATGATAGAGGGCTTCATAAGAGGGTACTCCAAAATGATAAAAATAGCTATCATTG
The DNA here is from genome assembly GCA_963693085.1 of Alisma plantago-aquatica. NCBI lineage: Eukaryota > Viridiplantae > Streptophyta > Magnoliopsida > Alismatales > Alismataceae > Alisma > Alisma plantago-aquatica. The sequence continues at coordinate 1,587,616,203 of OY856409.1, read as the reverse complement.
TGGGAAACTCCATGAAAGGAAGGTAATGACACCATCAACCTACTCAATTAATGTCACATGACGTCAATGAGTCTTCCAATATTTGAATTGCCTATTTAGAGTGAGATTGCCCTATAGTTTGAGAGTGATATGACATAGTACAATTAAAATATGTTGCAAACTATTCTTGTGATTGTATCCATAAATTTTAGGTGAACTTAGAATCTCATTCCAATACAATTGATACAAGAATTCCATGTAACTTAACTACATCTCAAAACATATTGATGCTTTAGCCATTGTCTTGATCACTATGAAATGGTCCAACTTAGTCTGACAACATACTATAAGCCCTTTCCTAGTCCGGGGTAAACCCAAGACAAAGTTCATGTTGATGCTCTCCTATTTTCATTCAAGGATAGGTACGGTTTGTAGAAGACCTCGTGACCTTTGATGCTTGAACTTGTTCTATTAGAAGGTCAAACACTAGGATAAGAATGTGCCACTACAAGTCTTAATGTTTCTCCACCAAAAATGTTGTTGAAAGTCCTTATACATCATAGTAGACCTCAGTGAATTGTATACTTAGACCCATGAGCTTCTTGAATCACCTTTTCCCTTAATTCATAATCATTAGCAACCCAATTACATTTTTTTATTACAATACCATCTACCATACCAAGAAAACACGAGTCTGGGCTTTTCTAAAATATCGACCATCTCCTGTAAATTTTTCACACGTGGCATCAAGAATTCAAAATAAAGGCTAGGCTTTAGTTTGAGACCACCACCTAATTTTATCACTTAGAGTCTTGGGACAGATGGATAGAACACCTCTAAATTCCTCAATCTGGTGTAAAAGATAGTAGCACATTTGACTTCCTTCCTATTTAGGGCATCATCTACAATATTTTCCCTACATGTTAGTATGAAATTGTGAAACCACAATACTTCAAATATTATAGAAACCTTCTCTGTCTAATTTTCAACTCTTTCTAAGTCAGAATGTACTCCAATATCTCTAGTTGGTTAGGATATCAAAGTAGGACCACATAAATAATGTCACTAAATCTTCTAGGCATAAATAGTGGTAGATAACTCGAGGTAGTCGGTTTGGTAGTCCAGTTCATTAGACTTCAAATTCTAAGAACCATAAGAATTGACCTTCCTATATTGCATCAAGACACACCTGACCCAATCCTCAAGGTGTCAGTGAAAGTAGTAAACACACCATTTCATGAGATTAGAATGATGTTAGAGGAAAAAGTGAGTTTCATTTTTAGTTAAGGGAAACTATGTGAACATGCATCATACAAGATGAAACATGCTCGTTTTTGAGTTAGTTTAAAGATAGGAAAGGTAACCATTTTGAAATTTGGAATGAATTTCTAGTATTGACTGCCAAGTTTGAGAAATTGTGAATCTCCACGTTGTTTGAATCTTGATATTCAATAATAACAATGACTTTGGCAGGGTCAAAAAAAACTTTTCCACCATAGATAATGTGGATTGAAAACATGATCTTGTTATTTAAGGATTCACATTTGGAAAAATTCAAATGTAATTTATAAATTTGAAGGATATCAAGGACCTTACATAATTGTAAAAATACCAAAAACTCACCAGAGAAGGGTAGAAAGATATATTCATAAAGTTCATGAGGAAACATGGGGCATTTGTCCACCTGAAGAACATTAAATTTTTAATTCTTGTTTTGTGTTGTAGATACTATATTAAGGGATATAACCATATTTCACCTTGAGTTGGCAGTATTCAAATGTAAGATCAATCTTACAGGATACATCGGTAGATTGGAGTTGATCATCAAATTATCAATCCTAGATAACAAATACTTATTTTTCACAATGGATTGATTGATCATATGATAATCAATAAACATCCTCAGTAACATATATTTCTTCTTAACAAAGGGTATGGGTACACCCTAAGGGGAAGTACTAGGGTAGAAAAACCCTTCTTAAGAAATTCCTACAATTGCTTCTTGAGCTTAGTCAATTCAGCTTGAGCCATCCTATGTGGTGCCCAAAAAACAAGTGTGGTACATGATTCTAAATTTAACCCAAACTCAATATCACAACTTGGAGGTAGCCCATGGGATCCTTCAAAACACAACTATATACGCACACACTACAAATATAGTATCTAAGATGGTTATATTGGGATTGACCATTGTTATAGTTTCTAGGTAGACCTTACACCTTTCTCCACTAAGCTTTAATTAACAAAATAATAATAAGTCCTTTGTTATTAGAAAAAAATGGAGAATTAGGTAAGGAGATGATAGTATTTTTGGCTCAACAATCAATCATGACATGATTTTCTGTATAGTCACTCCATCCCAAGCATTATATATAAGACTTCCATGTTCGACAACATGAATCCAGACTCAAGATGATTACTAGTAAACAATGACCTTTTTTTGATAATAGCATACAAGGTCTATATCATCCTATAGAGCTAGTCACACCAATGATATATCCTCAATATGTTAGTTTCAATTTGAGATAATGTCCTGACTTCTAGACATGAAGGTGTGGGTAGGCACAAAATCAAAAAGAGAAACCACAAATGACCATGGAGGCATACCATATCTACACACATATACAAGGTACACATTTTTTTGCATATTTTGACATGATATTTTCATTACAAAACTAAATATAATTCTATGATACCTTTTGTGAAATGGTTCCCTTAGGCATTTTCCTCTTCCACATTGCCAGAAAAAACATGGGGTTGACAACAATCAACCTATGTTTCTCATGCACAGTCAGGTTCAAGGCATTTTCCCTTAAAGTGCCCTTCTTTCTTATAGTTATGCATACAACATTCCTATACTTGCATAGTAGTATTATCAGCTTCTACATTTGTAATACATGCACATGTATGCATTTGGACCATTCCCTCAGTTTAGGCCTTTATATGGGGAGAGAATCCCTTCTCCTGGGGTTACATGGTCATTTTGTTGAGTTACTTCGACATGGTTCTCTTAAGGTGCCCTAGTATACTTTATTTGCTCACCTTTGTTTTTGTCTTCATTTGGTCCTTTATTATGGGCAAGAGGGTTTCTTTAGATGTTGTTTATATTCATATTCTTATTGGCATAATTTTGGGGACTTTCCTATGTATAGGATTGGAAGGCATAGCATTAGTGAGTCTCAAATAGGCTAGGTTTAGCAGTATACCTTGTCCACCCAATGGTTCTTTCAATGGAAATAGCCTAGTCATAAGAAACTTGCAAAGAAGTATGTCTGTATGATGAAATAAAAATGGGTAGAGTAATGTGGAGCCTATCCATGAATCAATCTACCCTATTATCTCAGTTAAACTCTTAGAATGGAATTCAAGGAGGAAAATAATTCCTTCCATACCTAGAAATAGACACATTTCCTTGAGCGAGGTATATAATTGTTTTTGTTTCTCCTTCCTCTCAGAAATGGGAATGAAAATAAATATTCTTGAAGGCTTCCCTGTTCAGGGGAATGACTCATTATGAGCGGATATAATTTTTCCACCACAAATTTATAGAACCTTGTGTTGGTAGGTGGCATAGATCACCTTGTATTTTGTATGAAATCTAGGGACCCTAAAGGTGCTTCACATAAAATTTATCTAGACATCAGATATGTCAAGTACACTACCTACATTCTCATAATAAAAGCTTTCAAGGTTCAGTTATAAGAAATTAGAGATGTTAATGGGATTGAGATTAGGGTCTGGATTAATGTAGACAACCCATGGTCATTTTGATGTTGTATACACTTCTAAGATGTGCATAAATCTCATAAGGACACATCTTTGTTCTTACTAGTCTCCCACAACCATGATCTTATTAACATGTTTTTTAGCATTGGCCTCAGACCCTTCCCTATCCCTTTTTCATTTTCTTAGTCAACATTCTTGGTTCATGAAGCACTAACACTCTCCATGTTGGAGTGAGTCTTAGGAGACATATGCAAGAGGTTTCAATAATATAAGTACCATTTCATAAAGATTTGATTCAAATATAAGAACACATTATCATCATCAATTGAATTCACTTTTACATATTGATTCAAATTTAGTTGTACCTTATCTTATACTAATGAAAATAGAGTGAGTATGTTACATAGTCATTGGGATTGGAGTAGTCCATAAAGAAGAGACAATATTGTAGAAGAGTCTAAAGGTTTAGTAGTTCTTTCATTTGGCAAGTGATCCATTTTGTCCAGGTAGGTTTCATAGTAGGAACCTCAACCAAGTATTGAAGATAGATAAGTGATTATGTTACAAGCACATACATCACATATCAATTCTAGACAACCCCATTTATTCATTGTAAATTATGGCTTTTGGGGGTCATACTCAATTTTGAAATTATGCCTAAGAAGACATAGAAGTATATGGGTTTGGATGTGATACCATCTATCACGGGTTAACACACCAATCCAATCCAACTGTTAGTCCCTTAAAAATAATAAATGTTAAAGGGACTTCTATATCACCATTGATGAGTGGTTTATATACACACAAACATATGCAAAAAATGAACAAATTATTATGCTAATCTATTGAACGAAAATCTCATACATATAGCCTAAAGGAAACTAAAAAAGGAAGATACATCAACTTGAAGGAATTGTATTCTTAGGAGAATAAGCTTCACCATTCCACCATTATTAATAAGAGTCCTATATGAAGTTTGCATTATTTTATCATGTCAAAATACATCACAATATCACATATTCATTTTATTGCATTCTCTAAATCATGAAAAAATAAGACAAGTCGATGCAAACACATTGGTATGTTGTAAAATGATACATAACCACAATTTTATACAACAATATACTATGCTTTGAACAATGAATGGTATAGAGAACCAAACAAAATTATTAGAAAACTTCATAGTTGGAAACCATACTTTGATCTAGTTTTTTCGTTATACTCATTTTACAATGTAACAACCACTTCGTAACACTGTTTTGATGAATAGAGGGCACATCATACACATTTCCACATAGGTTTAGTCACTCCTTAGCATTGGTTAAGTGGGTAGGAAACACATCACACTGCTACACATCTTAGGCATGAAGGGCACTAAAAGTATGGTCGAAATCTGCATAAGAAAATGAGTATTTTCATATTATGCCCTTACTCTTTATATCTTGGGGAAAATTAATTATATAATGGAAGTATTGCCAATTAAATGAATATTAGTCAACACAATAATAAAAAATTGAAAAGATAGTCATATGGAATAGATATTTCAGTGAAAAACTTAGCCAAAGCAGTGCATGAAAATTATATAAAAAATAATTGTCTTCAATACCTTTAATATAGTCAAATAGAGGTGAGCATATTAAATTGACTCAAGAGTAAAGGAATTTATCTTTTGATAAATAAATCAAGTCACTAGATTAGATATCGTAGAACATTAAATAGATTGGTTTTAGAAATAACTCATCATCAATACTGGACCAGTTTTCCAATATGACTTGTCAGAGTCAACCCTAAGTGATAACACATTCACAACATATCATCATGTTTGTAATTTTCATTCAAATGACCAAGTTGAGTGGGAGAGTTAGAGAAAGTGACTCACTCCAAAATGGTTCAGGAAGCATGCGATGGATGAAAATGACAGATGGGTCTATTGCTCATCACCTATGGATGATCCAAAGGTAGATGATGACCCTGAGGTGTCTGATCGGGGCCACAATATGTGGGATCAATGATCAAATGGCCCTTGGTGACACATTTAATTGCTTGTAGAAACTATATCCAACATGGTATTGTGGTAGAGTAGCCTTTTCAAGCAAGGATCCAGTGGATGTGGTTAAATCCATTTAGCAAAATAAAATGGAAAAAGGAAACATAGGGGGGAAATGAGATTTTGTTAGTTTGATTTTAAGAAATCATAACTCACACATACAAACTCTGGAGTTATGAGAGTTTGACCATAATTCCTTATTAATGTCCTCTTCTAGTAGGAAAAAGTCATGAAAAGATTAGAAGATGTTGATCAACCAATCAATCATCACATATGATGATTGGGTTTTAGTTCATACTAGTGAATAAGTCATTGAGAATTTAAAACCACAAATTAATGAGTACATGCCAATAAGATTTAGAGAAATGATTCCGTGACAAATTATAACATTATACAAATATTTAAATCGAGGAATAATGTAAGCATGAACAAAAATTGACTTCATCATTGGAAATAACCGAGATAAGGATGAAGGTATCATCAATAATGAACCACAATGCCAATTTTTTTCTTGAAAAAATTTAGTATTGTGAAGGACAATGTATTTTATGGAGATAAGCCATCTCTCCTATGATCTAAGTCAAAATACACCCCCATAAAAGAAACTTCTTCAAAGGATCTAAGTCAAAAATAACAAAGAGATGACCAATTCATAAAAAGGAGAAGAGGCACACCACCAACCTACAATAGTTTTACATTTGAATCAGATCCCAAATTTGATGATTGTGAGGTTCCACATGTTTACATATGGGTTTTTTAGTAAGAAGTGCAAGAGGTTCTTGGTAGAGAAAAAGCTAAAAGCATGGTGGTATGTCTATCTGGGTCACACCATGTATTGCCCCAGCCTATGCAGTGCTAAACCCATTGCATGATAAAATACAAGATATTCAACACCAACTAAAAGAATAGTACATGTGACAAGTTGGATGCTATTGAGGTGCACATGATCCACCATGCTGACCTTGATATACTCACCCAAGTAGGGTTGTAGAGCATGGTATTCAAACTGTTCAAAATTCGCTTCTTGAAAAAGTTTCATATGCGATGTGAGATTCCTATCATCATCTAAATTTGAAGTTAAATCCCATTTCATTAGATATTGAAGGAGAAGATCTTTGATATTCACTTCCTCATCTCGATGAAAAGCACACAAGTTGCACAACTCAACCGACTTAATCTTGAGGGTAATAAGAGTTCATTGGAATTTGTGACAAGTGGCAATCCAATAGGGAACATGATGAGACATGCATATAATCTGGACAAGAATCAATAGACTCAACCCTATGTTTGCCAATGGTTCCAAGGAAAGTAATGCTCATAATCCACGAGTTGATGTCTATAGAGGATGCTCCCTATAACATACCAAAATCTTCTATACTAACTCAACCACAATTCCTTACATTGGATGTCCATATGTTTGGTTCACTAGAATTCAAAAAATAACGTGTAGCATGTACCCTAATATACCCTATTATACTCTTGAGAACCTCTAATGAACATACTATTAGTAGCTAAGGTGCAAATCCCAACTCTGGTTACCTATCAATTACCTGAACATGTCTTGGATCATACAACCATTACTGATGATATGGTTGGACCAATTATGTTGAATCATAGAAATGTGGATGCCTAATGAAGTCTATTTGGAGAACAATGATAGTTTAGACCTAAAACCCAACTTATAGTTTACTAAACCTAACAAGGACATAACTGGTACAATAACTAATACGATGATGAGCTTAGATGTTGAAATACTTTAATATATCTAAGAACGTACCTATATGGACCGAATACTCTCATGTGACCTAATACATAAGTAGACTCCATAAGGTGTATAACACATGTCAAATTATTCATTAACAAGTACATCCAAATTTAAATAGGAATAATAACTCTTGCATATGAATAATGCACATAAAAAACTAATGTGGATTGAAATCTATGTAAAGCATGTGATAGGTTGCAAGCCCTACCTAGAGACGCGCCAACCATGATACTTTGTCCCTCTTTTTATGACATGGAACCATATTTTTTTGGAGAGCTCCTACCTAGTGATGTGCTGCATTGACACCTGTGTGCAATGATAAATATGCAAGGGGTTTCAACACTATGGCATGCGTCTGTGTTGAAGGAAAAGTAAGGGTTTTCACACCTTGGATATGTGTGGGTAAGAAGCTAGTCTTACTGAGTTCAACAAAAGGATTAGAGTGGGATCTTGGAATATTGTCTCATTTACAAGAAAGTCATTGGAGATAGTCGATACCATGATTAATTAGAAAAAAATGCAATACAACTTGCTTGTAAGAAACCAAGTGAAGAGGGGAACATTGCAGAGATATTGGAGATACATGGTATAAAATTGAGGTTATAAGTCTGGACAAGCATATAAATGACATAGTCATTATTATTGATAAGATGTTAAAGGATGATGTTGTCAAGATCACAAGGATGGGCGATAGAATCCCAACTATCAAGATTGTTCTAGAGGGAATTATTTTTTAACATCATTAGTGCTTGTGCCCCTTAAGTTAGCCTTAGCAAGGAGGCTAAAAAGAGTTTTTTGGGATAACATGGATGAGTTGCTGTAATGAATACCAATTGAAGATAATATCATTATTGGGAGTGATTTAAATGGCCATGTGGGGGAGTAGAAATTCTAGATATGAGAGAGTTTAAGGGGATTTGGGATATGGAAGAAGAAATGGGGAAGGTGAGAAGACATTATATTTCGTGGTTGCATATGATCTGATTATCAAAAACACCCATTTCAAGAAAATATATAATCATAAGATCAATTTCAAGAGTAGGAGCAATTGTAGCCAAATTGAATACTTCCTTACAAGGTGGGTGGATTGTAAAATATGGAAAGATTGTAAAGTGATCCATAGTGAATGATTTGTTGGCTAAATTGGACATTAGCATACCCTTGGTTTTGATGATGAAAAAAATTTCATTCTTGTGGATCTAACATGTTACTTGAGTATTTAAGGGTTCAAGAAGATGGGGAGATCATACCATGAGGATAGTTGAAGATTGATGCGCTTAAATGTTTAATATTTTCATGATTATACTCAATGTAAAAACTTGTACATGTACTAGTACTTAGATATCATGTAAATCAAGTGCTAGATTTTCCCTACCCACCAAAAACCCTATCTTATACTCACATGAAGACTTTATAGTTGATAGGTTTCACATGAGTCATCAATAGGACCTCACATACATTGCAACTCCTTGCAAAAAGTCCTTCTCGGTTGACAAAATTGTTGACCAAGAATCACTTAGTTGAAGACTTAGACAACAAAGAAATACATTTGCAAATCTTTAGTTTTGAATCAATTTCTGTCTACAATATAACATTTGTAATAGGTTTAAATAAGAGAGACTCATACATGTAACCATTAGAGTTATATGAACCAACACAGTCATCTAGTTGACAATATTATGGACCGAGAGTCATGATAACACCAAAATTTAGGCAACTACGCTAAGAATTTATTTATGCTTTTGTGTTAATATAGCCTTAATATGCCCAAAATAACCATATATCCTTATCTTATAGTAATTTACATCTTTTCATAGATAAAGTTGCTCAACTAGCCAATTTTGGGACTTGCAGGCACCGAACCTAAAAAGACATCTATTCTCTAAGATTTCTCCCCAACACATAATTTTTGCAACAGCTAGGCTTCCATCCGTCACGACCGCGGTAGACTAAGCATCGCACTATGTGCACCCGCTTAGGAGATGGTGGTCCCGCTAACCGAATAGCGGGCCCAAGAAACTTTTGATATTTTGGACCCTATTTTCGATGGCCAGTCCTTTATCAGAATGCATCTTTGCTAATCAGAAGATTCATCAATGCGGGCCACCCGACCACCGATAATATCCCCCACCCCCCCGTGGGGGTGGGTTTGGGCCATGACACCGCAACCGTGACCAAGGAGGATGCCACGTTCGTGGCCAAGAAGACAACACCACGACTGCGGAATCGACCTTGACCACGGCCCGACCGCGACAGAGGCATCCACATTGACCGCGACACGACCGCAACTGAGGCCCGACCATGACCATGACCATGACCGCAACACCAACCTCGATTGCAACATGACCGCGATTGAGGCATCCACCTCAACAGTGGAACGACCGCGACTGAGGCAAGTTCCGTGACCCTCTTCCGCCTTCACCTATAAATATCCACCCTTCGTGACCTGGAGAGGAGTTCTGAATTTTTAGAGATTCCACATGTTGGTTTCGACCCATTTTGGTTCCCAGAGCCCCTTCGGAGAGTTTCGATGTCTGGAAAGGCTGAAGTACTCATCCTACGTCTGTTCCTCCTATTTTCTCCAATCTCTCACCGTCCTACCACCATTCACCCATATCCCACCATTCTCAGCCATCTTCCACCTCCATACACACACCAACCTGTTATTTGGGGCATAATCAAAGAGAAAGGAGACCAAGGAGTCCAGAAGACCAAGAAGGACGACCCAAAGACAAGATCCGGCCTATATAGGGGCTAAGGAGCGAGAGACACCTCTCCTCTACGGGCTAAATCTCTTCTTCTTCTCCTTTCTTCTACTATTCTCCTTTGTTTCTATACAAATGATGTTCTTCCATATTTGTTCGGCGCCAACTATGCTTATCCATGGCTAGTTGAGCTCCTTCTTGGCTATGTAGCCCGTTTTGGGCATGTTTATGTACTTTTAAGTTAAACAAGTAGTTTTATTCCATATCTAGTACATTTCTTATTCTATCTTCTATTTCTAGTTATGATTGCTAGTTTGGTTGATCTCTTTCTTACTTGAACTTCTATTTCTACCTATATCGAGAGATGTGTTATAGAAATAGATAAGTGAAGGTAGTTTGGATTAGAATCTGAAAAGAGGGCGATTCAAGGTGATCTATGCAGAACTATAGACATGGGCTCGGCCGGACGTAGCCCAAAATGGTCAGGCCCACTACCTAGTTCTGCACAGATTACACTTGTTCCTAGCACCTTAGAACATCCTAGACCTGAGAGGGTATCTAGAATATTCTAGGGTACTGATTTGTCATCCTTTAGAGAGGTTTCATATCATTGATGGGTTTTAGTCACACTGCGCGAGAGCGAGTGGGATGACCCCACAGGAATAGGTACCACAGTACATACCATGTTTGGATGTAGGCTGCTTGTTTGGGTGTTTGAGGGTTGTCTACGCCTGAGAATGGATGCATAGACTTCCCAACTCGTGATTACATAGCCAGAAACTCCTTCTCTCTAATTAGTAGAATCCTAAGGAATCTGTTTTGTTTTCTTTTCTTTGTTTTGTTTTATTTCAGGACAATATGCTAGATTAGTTCCAGCTCCATACTTTTATTGACTATTAGATTGCTTATCTAACTTAAGAGCGAGATCTTAAGCATCCTAAGCATCCCCACGTCCCTGTGTTTGACCCCGTATATCTACTTCAACCCCGTAATAAAGTTATGGGGGTCCTCAAAGGTTTTGGGGTAATAAATTTAAAGTCTGATCACTGTCCTTCTTAGGAGCTGATCAACTTTTGGCGTCGTTGCCGGGAACATAGTTTTTTTACATTTACATGCCTAAAATATTTTATTCTGTCATCCATAAGCCAGTATATATATGCATAGTTTTCTTTTTATTTTACACAAACTTGTTCATACATACTGAATAGTTTTTCTTCTTCTTATACATCTTTTTAGCCATGAAACTTGCATCCTCAAGACAAGTTATCTTATCCACATGTCCTCTTGAGTTTTTTCTATAGTTCAAACTATTGGTAAATAATTGAAGGCCATGCTCTATGGCTAGTCAAGCTATACTTGCCACCACAATCATCGCATGTCAAAATTCCAACAAAGGAGATGGGATATCAACCCTCGAATTACGTGTTGATGTGGGATGGAAGTGGAGCTAGCCGGAGAAAGTGTCAATGCACTCGCCTCCTCCTTAGTTCCTCATCTCTAAGAACAAGTCGATCCACTTTAGAAGCTACTAGAAAAGCAGGATCATCAGCTCCAAGTTGCCACTGAGATCGTAGACCGCAGTAGAAGTATATTTCAAGTTGTTGAACAAGGATTTGTCCAAGTGCATCAGTCTGATACAGTGGCTTCCCAACAGAAGTGCATGGCGGAATTGACGAACCTTGAAATCATAGCTGCTCAAGTCCAACAACTTAATGAGCTCATTGATTTGTTTACCATTCAATTACAACCACCTTCACACAACCATGAAGATTACAATCATGGAAACCATTCTATTGGACCTGAATAGCAACACGCCTCACCATCCTATTCTGACCATCAGATGGATTCACCCAGATTTTTCTGTAAAGACCAACCCAATTGGGGATGCCCTTCATTCTATCTAGATGATTCAACTGATTAACCAATGGATGATACAAACCACATGCATGAATTGTTCTCGATGATGATGATCAAGGTAGTCAAACAACCTCAAAACATGAAGGTCAATTTGAACAACCTGAATCAGATGTTGCTCCAGAACAGAGTGATACATCTCATATTGAGACTTCTCACTTCACTTTGAGCAGTACACCAGTCATGGTTTGGAACAAGTTGTTTGACAAAAGTGATGATGACTATTCATCTCAGTGGAGTGAGTATACTAAAGATGACGAACTGGACCAGCATAAGCCGACATTGTCCACAATCCCTTTTCAAGGAAGAGTTGACATCAAGGGAGCAGGATGGAATTTCCACTATAACATGGTTGCTGAGCACTAAGATACCCCATACCCCAAAGAATGTGACAAGCTTGGGGTGGTGGAACCACAAACAGATTTACCTGGGGATACTTCTTATTCAGAAGATGATTGGATGACTCAGACTGTACATGAAAGTTTATCTGAGCATCTAACCTCAAGTTAAGAGGTGGAGAAATAAGAGAGGATATCTCTAGAAGACTTTCGACCTCTCCCCTCCATCTCATCCTGTGTCGACATCTTAGGGCCTTCCTATTCAGATTCATACATTGACAGGTAACTTGAGGACGCTCTACTAAATAATTCATTTTAGTGCAACTCAAGTAAATCCCAACACATAGATGACTTCACTGAGTCATCAGATTCTATTCCTCTATTTCAGACTCAGAAGGGCCCAGATCTCCCCCCCTTGTTCTCCTACATGGCAAACCCCATTGGCAAGACACATGTGACACTGGTCCCAAAACTTAGGATTTGGGATCCCAGTGTTGGTATCGTGGGGCAGCCACCCCCTTTCTCTTACTCCTTTCTTTACTCTTTTTGTTAAAATAATTTTTGTTTTTCATGTCCTTGCTTAGATAGTTTCTTTCCTCTAACTACTTTTACATATCCCTGCATACATGCATCATTCTAGGACTCTAATAAATTTCTTTCATGTACATCCATGCATTCCTTCTCTACCATCTCATGTTTAGGTCTTGCTCGAGGACGAGCAAAGTTTTAAGCTTGGGATTCATCCTTCTATCTCTTCATTTTTCATGCATTCATGTTTACTTCTTGCATTTAGGCATAAATTCAAATTTATCCTTATTGTTTTGTAGGACTTTGTTGCATAATTTGTAGCTTTGCAATTAAGACTATGTGATGCAAATCTTATAGCTAAATGCTTATCTTTATGCCTAAATGCACAATTTTCATCTTAAAATGTTTGATCTTTTTCTTGAATTTCTCATTAACTCTTTCCTTAAGTTTGGTAATAAATCTAAGGTTTTGCACCTTTTTCATAGCTTAAAACATTATTTCCTTGATCTATGTTGTGAATGACAAATCCAGGATATAGGACCGTTGGAAAGAGCTATAGTTTGATCAAAACTCCAAGTTGTGTTTTTTTACGAGCTTGCCTCTATTCTAAGGACCTTTGAATCATAATTACTATCTTTTGACACAGATATCAAGCAGATAATGATGATTTTTGAACTATAATCAAGTTGAAATGTTTTTGCTTGATGGTCTGTGTGCCCTCTCACCTTAGATTGAGTCAAAAAGATGAAAAAATAAAAATTTGGGAAAGAGGCTTGGCCGCCCAAAAAAATCCCAAAAATATCAAAATAGTTCTCACCCAAGCATATAAAAATAGAATACAGAGAATAAAAGCCTAAGAATGAATAAATGAGCATTGTTTTATCTTTTAGGAGAGTTGAGGATGGTACCCAGCCAGTGTATGACTGCGCTCATGAATGCGGGTATGTCGTGCCTGGTAGTGCCACCCTAAGACTCATTAGAGAGTCACTAGGAACCCCTAGGATACCTATGAGATCATCCCAGTTGCAGGGTTAGTTCGAGCGTAGTATGATGAGTTCGTCTCACTGCTTTGGCCAACTGGGTCAGACTGTAGGGACTATTGCACGTTACATGGACCAACCTAATATAGATCGGGATCCTCAGAAGTCATTAGAGTCTTTTTACTTTTGTTGCTTCTTAGGACCTAAATAAGTGAGAGGCACGTTGTTCCCAATTAGTCTACATGAATACATGATGATGGCTCACTGCTCATCACCCGTGTGATCACCTATGTGATAGTGCTTTTATATTGTATAATTATGATTCAAACCCTCACGAGTATCGACAGGTTGCAGTGAATTCGCTTAATCTTGCCTAGATACTCTTTTATCTTACTTAAGTAGGATTGTGCTCGATTGGTGGGGGTTTGTTATGAAATGACATGGGTCAAGAGAATTGATGTTTTAAATTATTTTTCTTAACCTAGCATTCATCACCAAGATTAATTTGGATGTTATCTTTTTCTTCTTTGAGCACAGTCTTGCTTGAGGACAAGTAAAGGTTTAAGCTTGGGGCGGTTGATAACACCCAAATTTAGGCATCTATGCTAAGCATTTATTTATGGTTTTTGTCATTATATCCTTAATATACCCAAAATAATCCTGTCTCCTTATCTTTTAGTAATTTACATCTTTTCATAGATAATGTTGCTCAACTAGCCAATTTTGGGACTTGTAGGCACCAAAACTGAAAAGACATCTATTCTCTAAGGTTTCTCCCCAACACATGTTTTTATAATAGCTAGGCTTCCATCCGTCATGGCCGTAGTGGATTAAGCATCACACTATGTGCACCAGCTTAAGAGACGGTGGTCCCGCTAACCGACTAGCAGGCCCAATAAACTTTTGATATCTTGGACCCTATTTTTGACGGTCAGTCCTTTATTAGAATGCATCCTCACTAATCATAAGGTTCATCGACGTGGGCCACCCGACCACCGGTAATAGCCCCCACCCCATGGGGGTGGGTTTGGGCCATGACACCGCAACCGCGACTAAGGAGGATGTCACGACCGCGGTCAGGAGGACAATGCTACGACAATGGGATCCACCTCGACTGTGGCCCGAACACGAACGTGACTGAGGCATTCACCTCGACGTGGCACAACCCCAATCGAGGCCCGACCACGACCGCGACCGCGACCGTGGAACCAACCTCAACCACGACTGAGGCATCCACCTCGACTGCAACATGACCGCGACCAAGGCAGGTGCCACAACCCTCTTTTGCCTTCGCCTTTAAATATCCACCCTTCGCGACTTGGAGAGGGGTTCTGAATTTTAGAGTTTCCATGTGTTTATGCCGACCCATTTTGGTTCCCAGAGCCCCGTGGGAGAGTTCTAAGGTCTAAAAAGGCTAAGGTACTCATCCTACATCTGTTCCTCCTATTTGCTTCAATATCCCACCATTTCCCACCACCATTCACATATATCCTACCATTCTCAGCCATCTTCCACCTCCATACACCCACCAAGCTGCTGTTTGGGGTGGAATCAAAGAGAAACGAGGCCAAGGAGTCCAAAAGACTAAGGAGGATGGCCCAAAGACAAGATCTGGCCTATATAGAGGCTAAGGAGCGAGATCCACCTCTCCTATATGGGCTAAATCTCTTCTTCTTCTCATTTCTTCTGCTGTTCTCCTTTGTTTCTGTATAAATGATGTTCTTCAATCTTTATTCGGTGCCAACTATACTTGTCCATGGCCAGTTGAGCTCCTTCTTGGCTATGTAGCCCGTTTTGGGCATGTTTATGTACTTTAACCTTAAGCAAGTATTTTTATTATAGATCTAGTATGTTTCTTCTTCTATCTTCTCTTTCTGGTTATGATTGCTAGTTTGATTGATCTCTTTCTTGCTTGAACTTCTATTTCTACCTATATCGAGAGATTTGTTGTAGAAGTAGATAAGAGAAGGTAGTTTGGATTGGAATATGAAAAGAGGACGGTTCAAGGTGATCTGTGCAGAACTGTAGACCTGGGCATGACCAGACCCAACCTGACACGATCAGGCCCACTACCTGGTTCTGCCCATATCAAACCTATTCCTAGTACCTCTACATCCTAGACCTAAGAGGGTATCTTGAATATTCCAGCATGCTGATTTGTCATCCTCGAGAGATATTTTATGTCATTGATGCATTTTAGTCACACTGTGCGAGAGCGAGTAGGATGACCCCACATGAACAGATACCATAATATGTACTATGTTTGGATGTAGGTTGCTTGCACAAGTGTTCGAGTGTTGTCTATGCCTGAGAACGGGTGCATAGACTGCCCAACTTGTGGTTACATAGTCAGGAACTTCTTCTCTCTGATTAGTAGAATCCTACAGACTCCATTTTGTTTTCTTTTCTTTGTTTTCTTTTATTTCATGACAATTTACTAGGTTAGTTCTAGCTCTATAATTTTATCGACTATCAGATTGGCTTATCTAACTTAAGAGTGAGATCTTAAGTGTCCTAATAATCCTCACATCCCTATGTTCGACCTCATAATAAAGTTACGAGGGTCCTCAAAGGTTTCAGTTTATAAATTTAAAGTCCTATCACTACCCTTCTTAGGAGCCGATCAACTTTTAGCGTCGTTTCCGGGGATGTGGCATTTCAAGTTTACACACCTAAACAATTTTGTTCTGTCATACATAAGCATGTATATATATGCATAGTTTTTTTTGGTTCTACACAAACTTGTTCATACATACTGAATAGTTTTTCTTCTTCTTATACATCTTTTCAAGTTATCTTGTCCACCTGTCCTCTTGAGTTTTTCCACAGTTCCGACTGCTGGCAAATACTTGAAGGTCGTGCTCTACAACTAGTCAAGCTAACTCACCACCACTGTTGTCATATGTTGAAATTCCAACAAAGGAGATGGGAGATCAACCCTCAACTTGCACATTGACGTGGGATCAAGAGTTGATTAGAGCAGTGGAGATAGCCGGAGAAAGTGTAAATGGATATAAACAACTACATAATACAAGAAACAAATTAGATTTTTTTTCCATTTAACCCTACATAATACAAGAAACTAATGAGATTTTGTTTGTATTAAACTAGAAATGACACACTATAGCCAATGGATATAAACATCACACTCCCTAAAAAGGAGTCATGTTAGTGTGGAATAGATGAGAATCAAACTTGGCATTCTTCTTACCAAGTAAATCATATCTAGGAGATTACTGATAACCCCTAATTATATCACTATTTAGGTATATGATGTCAAGGGATAACCTGATGTGTGAATCTTTAATTTCAACATTGCACTACCAAGAACCAAAAATAAAAAATCCAAATCCTAAGGTCAAGGTGGCATCCTTCCCCTTCCATTTCACTTCTTGCATATCACTCAATGTATAGTTGGGGCATATTATCAAAATAAAATAAAAGGTAGGAAGTGCATAGTTCTTGAGCTACTCATGGATGAACTATGTTTATCATATCATGAATAAAAATACCTAGATAAAAACCACTATGTGTAACATTTAATGTTATATCCCAAAATAATTTATATACTCCCCTTTCCCATTAGATAAATTGTATGTGAGGACATAATAATTATATTAGCAAGGGTTAATAGATAGTTATATTTTCTCAATTTTATTGGGTTCTTCACTATAGTTGGAGATACATGAAATTTCAATTTCCCCCTTAACATTCACTTTACCCAGTCCATCTCCAGTAATCTAGTAAATGAGGAAGAAGATCAATAGGGTGATCGAGAAGATGGCATTAAAGGGACTATACTTCTAGCTTGCATTAGATGTACCCTTGTATAAGACGGTTTGCTAATAATAGAGTTTTGATGAGGTTTTCTAAGCACTCTTCCTCAAGTTTTGGAACCTTGTTTACATAGTCTACTAGAGGTGAAAATAAATTTGTTAGATAAATCTTTTACCTCTATTATATTTTCCTCTATTCTACATGCAATCTCATGACAGAGGTAGGAATCCACCTTTCTTGACCCATTAATCCAAAAAGAAATGCTCCACCTATCCTACTGTACTTTACCAAACTCTAGAATTGCCTACATGGTTATTAATTGTATCAAAACACTAGGATACTCCCATTTTCTAAGGTAGAGTA
This sequence comes from Alisma plantago-aquatica, assembly GCA_963693085.1. Taxonomy (NCBI): domain Eukaryota; kingdom Viridiplantae; phylum Streptophyta; class Magnoliopsida; order Alismatales; family Alismataceae; genus Alisma; species Alisma plantago-aquatica. The sequence goes on along the minus strand of OY856409.1, from coordinate 1,587,598,081 downwards.
GGGATGCCAAATGGCAAGGGTGTCTGAAAGGATAAGAATCAAAGACCAACCTTCTTGCACATACTTACCATATACCTACAAATGTTAGACAAAGAGGAATGATTAAGAGTAGAACTTCCCTTCTTGTCTACCTCTTGTCCTATCAAGCCCAGGCTATGGGAAATAGACATGTAGTACGTGAATTTTGTAGGATAATCAAGCAAAGAGTTTCAACACATGCAAGCTTTGCCTCCCTACCCTTGATTTTCTTACTCCTATGATGTTTCCCTCTAAATTGTTAATTACCTCCATCATCTTGGAATATCTTACCCATAAGTCTTCAAAATGCAAAGTATAACTTCACTAAAGAACTACTTTAAATTGGTCATTAGTTCAAGAACTCCTACCATGGTACACTTCTACTTTTTTTTGGTAATAGTTTGGGTATGACTATCTATGACCTTATTTGGTAAGTGAGAATACAATGGATCATCATCCTAAGATAGTGTATCAAGTGGCAAAGAAATACAAGAATCTTTTAGTGACTATCACAACTTTTATTCTAGAGGAAGACCTTCTATTATGACAACCCTTCATTCAAAAAATTACTGTTCATAATCTTCTCTTTCAATACCATCTTATTTTGTGTTTTACCATAGAAAACACCACCACCATCTTTTTTTCACCATGTACATTGTTTGTTTTATGCATCTAAATCTTTTGAAACCAATTTCTAGGTCCTCATTAACTTGTTCAACAATTTCATGATGGTTTTTTATACTCCTAGTTGAGTAGTATTGTTGAGCCCATCTTACTTTTTGTCTCTCTACAATTTGGCATTTCTCATTTTACTTCCCATTGGTTCTTTTTACATATCACACATATCAACTTGTATCAAGCTGATGGCACGATAATGAGGTGTGTGGAACTTAACCTTGGCATAGGCCTTCATGTAAATATATTTCCTTGATATATTATCCATTCACACAACAAATGAGTCACTCATGTTCCACCACATGATTGGATATACCTGGATACTATACACTGCATAATGCACATGAATTGAACTAAACATAATCTCGCTTCATGAGACAAAAGCAACACAGGTAAATTTTATTTCATTAATAGGGACACGTGATTCTCTCCCACATAAATTATCTTAATTTCAATCTGAGTGTGTCATCTAGGAAACTTCTTCATTTTCCTATTAGAAAACAAAATCAAATTGGTAATTACTTGGACAAAATCATGGAATTGTTAAGGTGGAATGTGGCGCATAAAGGAGAAAATCCCTCTTCATAAAAAAACCATATTGAATACATACTGGGGATAAACCAACTACTCCACAACTAAGTAATTATGATCTATGCATCTTGATTTTGATCAACCCAAAACATAACATAATTTGGACCCCTTGCGTTAATTTCATCCTTGTTGTCATTTCCCCCTTATATATACACACTAATCTTATCTCAAGGTGTAAGAACTTATGTCTTGGGCTCTTGTCATGGGCAATGAGAGATATAAGAAGTGGGAAGCAACAAGGGCGGCCTTCAATAAATTCATCCAACATGGAGAACTGAATCTGCTACCTCAGTTATTTTATGCAATGACATCATTCCTTATCCCGCTTTGCACATCAATATCATTTTGGTTGTTGTATACGGCGTACTTATTATACGTGGGCTAGATTTTTCACAAAGGGTACACTCCATAGTGGAATTTTTGAACAAATTGTCCATTATTTCAAAACATGTGAACATTCTTTTATTGAAGTAGAATCAAACAAATTTTTGTAGTTGTCCCGATACAAAGAAGACTAATTTGTCATTGCAACTGCAATCTTCAAGTTAAATTCCCTCTTTACTAAGGGAGCTATGTTCTAGGTTTATGGTTCCAGTTAACAACTTTCACTGGTTGTCATCTAAGGCTCCATATTCATATTGGATGCGTTGATTCTTCTGCCCATTAATATATGCTGTTGGTCATATTCCATCGATGTACAATGAAGTCAGATCGACTTAAAGTTGCTCAAGATATTTTTGGCTTGGTTCTTCCAACTCCATCCGGACTCATTACTCCAAACTGTCATACTAGCTTGCTTATTATATACACACGCAAAACATATGAGTCGACCTTTTGTCCAGTATATTAGTACTCACACATTGTCTGTTAGAGTCATTTGTAATACAACCTTCTTTTCCCTTATTCCCTGCCACACACGATCTTACTAGTAGTATTTTCAACCCATTCATTATGCTGACGCATTAAATCTTAAGACCCAACGTTCACTACATACAACGTGGTGGTACTTCTAGAATAGATATATTAAGATATCGGTATATTTATTACTTCTGAATTGTGCGGCCCTTAGAAGATTCCGTCATTTGGACAGTACATCTCTACACAAGAAAATGCACTCAGTAACTAGTACATCTCTACACAAGAAAATGCACTCAGTAACTCATAAAAGAAGACATGATCTACTATCTAGAGGAGCCGACGATCTTTATTATTTTGCTAGAGCAAGTGAGAATCAAGAAGAGTCACAACTGTATTATACCTTTCGACCATTGCCACTTATTCTCTTAATAACCGATTTATAGCACAGATATATACTACCAAACTGAAATGCCCCGCAGGTAAGCGACCCGCCTTTCTAGCTTCGTTGTTTAGTTGTTAAGAAGGTACTCGTCGAGGTCAACGAACGTCTTCTTGGGGATGTCGAATGCCATGTCTGGGCCAGGAACAAACTCGTCGCTGGCACTCTCATACGACACGCACCAAATGACAGCCGAGCCTTGGCCTCTGGGTACAACCGTCAGCGTCGGGGTGAAGTTCTTGTAAAGGCTCAGCAGGCCGCCTTCCACCATCGTATAGGACACCGTCTTGCTCGCCTCATCCATGCTGTCCACTCTCTGCTTCACTGGCACCGTTGAGAACGGGATCGCTGCATGTTGAGAAAACTGGAACAGTTAGAAACAAAACCAAATTACATCAGTTGTGGCAAATGTGCATGGAATATGGACGTGCTTGCCTTCACCATAGTTGATCTTCCAAATGGATCCGGCTCTCTTCCCATCGCCTTCGAGGAGCTCTATGCTGCTGTACCGATCGGGAAAGATACTAGGGAAGAGCTCGGCAAAGTTGATGAGGGACGACCAGTACCTGTCCGCAGGGGTCTTGAGGTGAACCTCCAGCGTTGCAACTACCACGTCTCCGGCTGCCGCCATCACAATCGATACCTACGAAGAAACTAGCTACGATCGACGTATGGAGAAAGGAATTTGAGTGGATGGAGCAATTTCCTAAAGAGCGGAACGCCCTGCTATCTATATATAGAACCGTTTCAACTGCATCAGCCGCGGAGCTATTACTCATTCTTACCCGTCTTCTATACTCACCTTACCTACTGACTACCGATGGTCTTGAATGCTGCTAAGAGCATCGTCAAGTTATATCTATATACACGCACTTGGGCTATGTTTAGATCGAGTCGATGAGGAAATCAGATATAGGTGTAAAAGAAATTCATTTCACTAGACAAACTTTCGGGTCAGAGGAAAATAGCCCACCCTAGAATATACCTATACCTACGTACGTGGTTGATTCAAAAGAGGACCTCAATTTGTAATGCCATAAACTAAACTTAGATTTCATAGCAATACCGTTTCATATAATAACTAGAAATAAATTGTGCAGTTAAAATATTGATAACTCGTGACATCCTTCTAAACTATTCAAAACTTTCAATAGGAAACTGGTTTGTATATCATTCAGGCATGAACTTCCAAACCTAGAAGACTCAGACTGACAGCATAAAATCCCAGAATTGTTTTTTTAGCAGATCAAGCCAGAAGTCAGAGAACCAAACATAACTTTGATGGCCTTAGATCCAAGACAAGGGTTAAATTGGGGTTGAAAAGACTCTACATATATACATTTGTTATTGGCCAAAAAACCTAAATGACACATTTCCCATTTTTTATTCCCTAAATGGAACGTTCTTGAACTTATTGCCCAAA